>CM035154.1:26011272-26423868 GCA_020205615.1 Panax quinquefolius
TATCATTGTTAGATTGTCGTTGCCGGTATGATTATTATCGTGTTGTTATGCGTTATCTTTTGGTTGTCTTTGACTCGTTATAGCGCTCTAATAATTGACCCTCAATCACAACATTCTCCAATACAAACACCGCTACAAACAAGTATAATCAATATATCACATGCGACGTACCAAAATAGGTATTCATCATCCATTTCAGTCGCCAGAAATACATGGTATGTAAAAAACTACAACTTACATACAATTGTCTGTGGGTAAAATACTACAACACATAATCGCTGAAGTTTAAATAATATTGTCTTCTAGACAATATCCACACCCAAATAAAGTCCCTATTATGAATTATTTTGATGTACTATTTACAAAGAAAGTGAGACTACTAAAACAACCTATCTCGAAATAATCACTCCAGCACTTTATTAATCCCCTGTCAATTTTCACCTTCCCGAGAAATAAAAATGGAACAAAAGGAAAAATGCCAAATTAACTGTAGCCCAGAAGAGAACATTATGACTAAGATAATATAACAAATTATCCTCAGTCTTCAACAGGAAAAATCATGTATTGCCAAATGCATAACAAGTTTAGGATCAACAAATCGCAGAATGCAAACATCAATTCATTAAGAGTTAAGAGAATAAAATCTACTATCATTAATGAATTTAAAAGTCCATCATCATTTTATCCTCGTAAGATCAATCAATATACATCTTTGACTACGTCGCCAAAGATATCTATTTGTATCACCCGTCTATTGCTGTTCATCTCTAACCACCGCTCATCTCTTGCACTACAACGGCCAAAGATATCTATCAGTAATCATTCATCTCAGACATAAAAATAAAAGATATCTATCAAGTAACACCATTAAGGACCTGAGGATGATGAAAACATTTTAGAGAACGAATTCAAAGGAGACAAAGTATGGACAAATATTAGGGATTCAGATTTCAATTTTATCCAAATTCAATAATACTTCCATAATAACCAAGCATAAGTAGAATCAAAATAAAGATCAAAATACTTGGATACAATCAAAGATAGGTAAAATTCATAAAAGACATCCGAAGAAAAGAGAAAATTTCAATTTTTCTATGAATAAG
This sequence comes from Panax quinquefolius, assembly GCA_020205615.1. Classification (NCBI taxonomy): domain Eukaryota; kingdom Viridiplantae; phylum Streptophyta; class Magnoliopsida; order Apiales; family Araliaceae; genus Panax; species Panax quinquefolius. The sequence continues at coordinate 26,012,376 of CM035154.1, forward strand.
TGTCAGATACGCGAATAGTAACCTTACATTAAATAAGTTCCAAAATTTGATTAAAAGTTTAGATTAATACTTCAAAGATAAATGATATTGAAAGAAAATATCATATATAAAGAAAATAACATCCTCACTCTCAGCAAGACAATGATTTCTAAATGAAAGACTTCAGTGATGTTTAATGAAACTTAAATTAACAAAAGCAACTCTCAAAGTATCTTAAATACTCACAACACGTACCGATAATATAGAGAGAGAAAGAGAGAAAGCTAACTGGAAGGCTTCATGCGATTTTCAATTCTAACTTAATTCTCTATTTATAGGAAAAAGTTATTACGTCAAGGTATTTCTGACCTCACAATTGATGACTTTACCTCACTATTGCACCCACCACATTTGAAATAAAATTCAAAGATTCTTCTTCACCAACCAAGTAAGCTGGGGCCTCACTCAATTTAGAATTTTCTACCAAAATTATTTATAACCCCAATTTGCCAAGTATTCACCTTAAAATTCAGCAACAAATCATTCGCTCATTTTAATCTGCTCAAAATTTGTGACATATACCCAACTTATATATATATACATATAACATATCCAAAATCACAACGTATCCAAATCTGCCGAGATTAAAAATATAATTCATTTAATATATCGTAAAAATACTCATTTAATTTTAATACCTATCTCACAAAATATGTATAAAACACCTCAACATTAACTCCTTTTAATTATAATCACATAAACTAAATAACCATCATTTATAAAAATAAATATTTCCTTATCATATGAATTAATAATTAATTATTCATAAATACATTACAGTATCAATACCATTACATAACCAAAGCCGCTCCTTGTGAAAGAGGAGGCTTTCCTGTAATATGGATTTCCTTTAATCGGGCGCCTTTCAATTAGATGACCTAACTCTCTTGATTTAACTTTCTAGACATTGCCAATAATGTTTCCTAATAATATTATTCAAATAATATGAATTATCGATCCTGAGCAAACGAAAAAATATCAGCGTTGATAATTAACAAACAATAATAATATAAACTATCAACGCAACAATTATTTAATCAATAAAATAAAATATTAAATAAGAACTCACTTCTAACAATTATTGAGTAGTGCTTCTTACTTAAGTAGATCAATAATTCATAATACTGCAATACTGCAAGCGCTTATCAAAAGCCATTACGCCAGACATCAGATTTTAACCAATCGCAGAATTCTTAAATGTTGTTAATTTATGAACGATTACGCTATTTATAAATAACTCAAATTTGTCGCTTTCTTTCATCCGAAGAAGTATCCTCGATTATGGGCCTACAAATGATCGCATTCGCTGCATTTGATATTTCCAATAAAAAGAATATCTCCATGCACAAACTAATATTCCATCGGCTTAAATGAATATTTTATATCCATCATTATTTTGTAAAATTTTGCATTTCAATCTATAAATTCAAAGTATTATATCAAATTAACTTTATTATTTCAAGATAATAAAGAGAAAATTTAATTTTATTCATAATAAGTCGGGTCTTACATCATGTATTATCCTTTATACCGAATTCACCAATTAAATATCAAATAAACTTAGGGATAGCTCATACTTGGGCCAAGGAATTTGCCTGCTCCCTCCTAGCGTTCTTGTCTCACATCTCAAATTTAGGATCATATCAATCCTGATTGTTAAACTGCAATCGATTAAAATGTATACATTCACCCATTCAGCGTCGCTAAATACAATGTACAAAATACAAAAATACAACTTAATAATAATACAAATCAAGTCGTGGTAAGTATACGACAAAAATATAAACCGAGAGTTTAAATAAGAATATTGGCTTTCTAGGACAATATCCACTCTCAATGGAGTTCTCTTACATTTATTGTCACAATTATTTATGTAATAAAGGAGGACTACTAGTTAATGCCATTATCCGACCGCTACCCGCTCCCCTCACCTGGCCCAAGCTTTCATATTATCATTTCCTCAAGAGGATATCAAGGAAAGTGCGAGCCCAACTAGCCTAATAAGAAATATTATGACTAAGATAATATGTAATAAAATTATCATTAGTCTTCAAATAATATTAAATGGACAAAAATACAATAGATATCAAGTTTAATCGTCCAAGTAGCGAACAACAATCCATTAAAAGAGTCAAGTAGAGAATAAAATCTATCTATCTTTTATGATTTAAAAGTTTTTCATCACTTTTATCGCCGAGACTTATTTTTAATAAATAATCCACATCATCGAATTATTCCCCCGCACTACTTCGCCAAGGATATTCTTTAGTATCATCACCACAAATTCCAGCTGACCATGGACTAAGGACATCTGTGGTATTCATCAATGGTCACATCATGCCAACAACTATCCTTCAATGCACCACAAGCGAACGAGGACTTTATCACATCATTTGTAACATTACTACCATGTGATTATACCCTAATAATCCCTAGTCATAATTTATACTAAGTCCATCTATACCACTAAGCATGCCATTGTATTTACTTTCTAAAAAAAATATAAATACGAGGATGATTTACAATGATATAAGAATTCAATAAAAAACAAGTCTCGAGAATTAAATTATCCAGAACTAATAACATCTAAATTGTCAACACGATACTTCTGTAGAGTAAAATTCAAGAATAATATTCATGCACCAAAAATAATTTGACAGAAAGAATTAATTTTTCATCGTGAATAGTACCCGTGAATAAGACTGAATAGTACTGTGAATAAGAATCCGACATGAAAAGTACTACAACACCCGAGTTGACCTGATATTCGAATAAATAGTAATTCTCGTGGAATAGTAACTCGTGAATAGTAACTAGTGAATAGTATTCATCTAAAAGGCCCCGGTCAATTCCAGTGAATAATAGAGCAAATAGTAATTTGGTGAATAGTAAATCAGAATCAAATACCAAAAAAAAATAATATTTCACTTATTTAGAATAAGTCAAAAACTTTAACTAACCGAGATAATAAAGAATGGAATAACAAAAAGAAATCACTAAGCATGCGATTTTCTAAGGTATAAAGTTATCCCAATGTAATAAATACACAGAACTGTGTCAAAGCGAATACGCACCTAATGGTGATATTCCAATGTAATATTAAATGCGGAATATTAAATATCGGAACTGTGTCCTGACGAAACGCATTGTACATGTAATAATAAATACGTAATAATAAGTATTTGAATTAGGTCCTGCAGAACGCATGCATGTGATATTCATAGAATATTAAATACTAAATAATAAATAACGGAACCAGTCCTCCTGTAAAACGATGCAGCATGTGATATTCCGGCAGTAATATTAAATACTTTAATAATAAATAATGGAATCCAGTCCTAAGCGAATTCAGACCGATAGGATATTCCAATGTAATAATAAAAATTGAATAATTAAAAGAATTTCGCCATGGTACGGGTAGTTCACGATACAAAGTTATTCCCAACAGTAATAATAAAGGATGGAATGACGCCTAAAATTGGTATGCATCACCCATCTTGGTCGCCAAATACATGGTACAAAATTCAAATACAAACTAATAATACAACAAATGTATAATACGTATAAAATATATGTTGTGAGTTTAAATACAATATTATCTTCTGCACAATATCCACTCTCGTAATAAGTCCTCATTACATTTATTGTCACCACTATTTAATAGAATAGTGAGGACTACTAACTAATACTATCATCCTGACCGGTTACTCCATTCCCCGATTGTTCTTGCCACGCTTCCGCTCATTTCAAGAGAACAAAGGAAAGAAAGTGTGAGCCTCAACTAGTCCAAAGAAGAAATACATGTACCAAGATAACGCGAATAAATTATCATTAGTTCTTCAACAATGTTAAACCGAGCAAAATATAATGTATATCAAGTTTAACTGCAAATGTAACAAGTAATCCATTAAAAGAGTCAAGTAGAGAATAAAAATCTACTATCTTTTATGCGATTTAAAAGGGTTTTCATCACTTTTATCACGAGACTCACCTAATAAATAAACTACATCACCCAATTATCCATTTACTCACTAAACCAAGGATATTCATTATTATCACCATTGGTCATGTTTATCTCAACAACTCACCCTTCAATGCACTACGGCCAATGAGGATTTTTACCATATTATTCATTATATTACCAAGCGATTATACCGGGAATAATCCTCGGTCATAATCATACCAAGTCCATCTACGCACGTAAGCCAAAGATGACTTTCTATTACAATATAAGTATGAGGATGATGACAATGATATAAGAATTCAATAAAACAAGTTCAAGAATTATTTTATCTAAGAACCAATAACGCCCAAATTGTCAACACGACATTTTGTAGAGTAAAATTCAAGAATGCTAAGAAGAATATTTCCATGAAAGATAATCGATAAAGCGTAAATATCGGAGGATATACCACCACTTTCTATGGAGTATAAAAGTCAAAACTTTATCCAACCGAGTATAATAGTAATGGAATAACAAAAAGAAATCACCATGATGCGGTACTTCACATGTAAAGTTATTCCAATGTAATAATAAAGATTTTAACCAGTCCGTAAAACACACATGCATGTGATGTTCCAACAGTAATAATAAAGATTTTAACCAGTCCTGTAAAACACATGCATGGTGATATTCCAACAGTAATAATAAAGACTTTTAATAATATAAGGATTTCACCAAGCATGTTGGTATGTCACAGATACCATGTTATTCTAACAGAAGAATGGAATAACATAAAGATTTCACCAAGAGATAGGTATGTCACAGATACAAAGTTATGACAGGGTATGTCCAGACAATAAAAGTTATTCCAATGTAATAATAAAGAATGGAATAATAGAAGTTCTCTCATGAGACGAAAGAAGAAATAATACTTTACCTTAGTAGAGATTAAAACCCAGAGTGTAGTAACAATCTCTTCTTCTCTCATCTCTCTATACTTTTCTCTAAAGCTCGAATGAATTCGTGAAAAATAATGAATAACCAGTGCCTCTATTTATGAAGATTTCTAGTTTAGCCCTTACAATGTGAAAAGGCAATCCTCACGAATCGGTGATGTGAAAAGAAAAGTGGTTTAACGCCTCAGAATGTGAAACACCAAGCGTTCGACGCTCAGAATGTGAAACGCACAATTGGTCTGGACGCTTGTAATATGAAACGACAATCGTCTTCACGCCTAATGTGAAACGACAATCGTTCGAACGCCAGTAATGAAAACGACAATAGGTTCGACGCTCGTAATACGAAATGGGTAAGGGTTCTGACGTCCTGCAAAGCGCAATTACTATTTATGAAGAGACTCTTAGATGATGACATATGTGCCCCCTATGTATCAAACCGAACTCACCACAAACGCCCTCATAATAGACTTTTATTTACATCAAGGATCGAATAAATATATCGTGACAATAATCGACTCAATAATATAAGAGATAATGACGCAACAATTCATCAGAATAATAATTGAGTATATCTGTGACTTCACGTAAGCATCAATAATCAATACCATATGCTACTACGCAACCACACGCTTTATCGCATTTTTATTACCGGCATATCAACAAGCTAACCAGAAAAATTCCTTTGCCGTTATTTTTATAAAAGATAATTTAGTCGCTTTCAACTCCGATAATAATTCTCGTTGTGGGTCCACTAATGATCGAAGTCGTCATTTAATATTTCCCGATAAAAAAATATTCCCCATTTAAACGTAATATTTTATAACAACTTCGCTTACTTTTGCAAAAATTTATAAATATTACCCACAATTATAACATTATATCAAATCCACACCATAATATTCAAAAATAATATTTTAGAGAAAATTAATCTTTATTCATAAAAAGTTAGGGTCTTACATTGAATAACAAAAGTTCTCTTCACTAATACAAAAAGAAATAATACCCTTACTGTGTACAACAAATAATATCCCTTACCTTTAGAAGAAACTAGATACTGTAATAAATAGTGTGAAGAAGCTTCTTCTTCTATAGATTTTCTCTATATACTTCTCTCTATAATTTCTCTCTATAATAATGGCTCTAAAGCTTTAGTGAATTGGTGAGAAATGAAGGAAGAATGAGCTTCTCTTTATAGAATATATAGTTTCGATAATCGCACGCTTGGGGCTTCAAATATTACAATACAATACCTCCAACTTTTCTTTCATTTTAATTCACCATCCAAGTATTATCAAACTTGCACCAACTCTCCTAATAGTAAATCATGTGACTCAATATTAAATCATGTGACTCTATAGTTCTAGACATGAAAAATACTTAATTTAAGTATAAAGACTCCATCTATACCTCTATTTTTAACTTAAATATAGCAAGTAATATCAATCTCGCACCAACTCCCCAATAGTAACAAGAATGTGAATCAATAGTACACACATGTGAACAAATAGTTATAATCATGTGAATTAATAGCAATCAATTGCTTCATTTATCCGTTAAATACCCGATCGGGTCAATATAACCTCCGTACATTAATTTTTATCAAAATAAATGTCGATTTTCACTAACACAAATAATTCCAACACAATGAAACTATTTTTATCAAAAATATAAATTTTGAAATTTCAAAGTTTGATTTTCTTGAAAAGTCAATCTGCCGATTTTTCACCAAATAGTAAAACCTGGAAAATTTTGTGTTTATAGTCTATTTTTACTAATTTCACTGCCCTTGACTCAAATATCACGCCCCAAGGCTCCAAATTCAACTCCAAACACAACTTTAATTTTAATAACATTCATCATTAATATTATAACTCACAATATTTATCAACCGTGTCGCTCCTGTGAAAGCAGGGGGCTTCAATAAGGATTTCTCCCTATCAAGCCGCTAATTAGTGACCAAACCTCTCCTCGATAGTAACTTCTATATCAGTAAATATTGTAATTTAATAATATGAATAACTTTGTCGCCTCAATTATCGATTTAATAAAATAACATATTATGTATTTATAATCGTGACAATAATCAATCAATAATATAAGAGATATGATGCAAGAATTACTATAAAGAATAATTGAGTATAATCGGATGATTTCTAACATAAGCATCAATAATAATATCGTGCTACTATGTAACCACGCCAGACATCGCATTTCTTTACCACCGAGTAGTTCAATATATTAATTCAGAAACTTCCGCCGCTATTTTCATAAAAGATTTTGTCGCTTTTCTAACTACGACAAGATTTGCGCAGGTGGTCCACCAATAATTATGTCGTCAGATTTGATATTCCCCGATAAAAAGAAATATTTCTTACCAAACTAATATTATATAACAACTCACGTATTTTGCAAAATTTATAAATATTACCCAATAACTATAATATTATATCAAATCTACACTATAATATTAAAAAATTATTTTGAAAATTAAATATTTATTCATAAAATCTGGGGTCTCACAACTCATCATTCATTTTGTAAAGTTGTTAGCTTTCATACTCCTAACCAACCCGTTATGTGAATTCAAAGTAACCAAACCACTTAAGTCAATCATCACATATCAAACCATAAGTAAAGAGCCCCATCCTTTGTTGTCGACTTTCAGGTGGAATGCACCGAAGCCGCATTATCCGTAGGGACGCCGTGAATAACGATGGCAAGTTGATAGGTATCAATGTGACGTGTTATCCAAGTCTTGATGAGGGTCACAATTTTGAAAGATATTTCTATCTTTAATAAATTTCTCGACGATTTCTGAAGACTTCTTAGCCTACCCCTAGAATAAGTGAAATCAAATTTTGTATCGAATTTCAAAGATAAAACCCATTTCTAAAACCTCAAATATTTTCTTCACCCAAAACGAACGTAATATGTGCCAAAGATGTCGACTCGAGTCATTGAAGATTACGATAGTATCACCAATACCATCGCGGAAAATGAACGGATAATCGTATATTGCGTGGTCGAGGTAAGATCGATGCTTTTTACGAAAAGCGGATATATGAACCCTTGTGAAGATGATTAATATACGATTAGAATCGACTTTAATAGATAAAGTTAAAGTCACCAAGCCACACACCGAAATGATGAGTGTGAAGAAGAAGGTTCAAGAGGGCGTTATTTCAAAAGCAATAGTTACTCAAGAGAGAAAATTTCAACCTCCTCGATTTAATCGCCCATTTGAAATCCTCGATCAAGAGAAACTATGGTCTATAGACTGCTTTCCGCCAAGTATGTCATGTGTTCATAACATTATTCACGACGATGTTACGAAATATGTGGACCAATTCAACCACATTATCGATTTAGAATCTGAATGAGATAGCGTATAATTTAATGTACGAAGATGTACCTGCTAAAAATCCTCGGAATATATTCTACGCTAAAGGTTATACCTCAAGAGTTATAATCTCATGAAGTGTCCTCATCCGTCGCTATACTGTGTATGCACGTAAATTTCGAGGGCTTAAATTCCATAAGGAGGGGAGATCAGGAGACCCTCAGATTTTATGAATAAATATTTAATTTTCTCAAAATAAATTTTTTAATATTACGGTGAATTTGAGATAATGTTATAGTTGTGGGTAGTATTTATAAATTTTGCAAAGTATGCAAGTTGTTATATAATATTCAATCGGCTCTGAAATATTCATTTAACAGGAATTTTTGTAATTATCAATAATTATTATCGATGGACCTCACAATGTGTAATTATTGGTTTGGATCGAGAAAACGACAAAAAATATTTTTATGAAAATAACTACGAATTTTTACCATTGATAATCATTGAACTACTCTTAGAGTAAAAGTAAATTATCATGCTGGTCGCATAAGAAAGACACAAAGATTATTATTAATGCTTACGTGAGAAGTCACCAACTTGATTCAATTATCATTATATATTTTATAATGATGACAAAGTTTTATTTTATTTGTATTATTAACGTAATAAAACAGAAAATCCTTTTATATAAAATGTAATACTTTTATAAAGTTATTCGCTTTATTAGCTAATAGTAAAATCTTTTTATATAAAAAAAATACTTTTATAAAGTTATCTATTTTATTAGACAATAATTAGAATATATTATATTTTATTATGCATAGTATTTCAGATAAAGGCCTCGCATAGTATTTCAGATAGTAATTTTTTTAAAAGTTATTCGCTTTATTAGATTATAAATAGAATATATTATATTTTATTTAAAAGATTTTGCTTTTAAATACGGACCGCCGATTAAAGTAAATCAATCTGAACCGCATATGAGTTAGTTACTACGCAAAATTCATTTTTCTATAAATATAAGCTCATTCCTTCATTATTTTCACGAATTTCATCAAACTCTAGAGAGAGAAATTATATAAAGAAAAAAGCATCAGATTATTCGCTACTTCACTACCATCGATTAAGTCAACTTTCTTTTTACTAGTAGTGATATTATTTCTTTTCAGATTCACGAAGAGAACTTCGTTATTCCATCCTTTATTATTCTCGTTGAATAACTCGTGATACGCTTGCCACCCTATACTTTGTGAAATTCTTCATTATTCCATTCTTTTATTATCGCTGAATATCCTGTCAGGCGCTTTTACGCCGAATTCGGGTTCCGCCTTTTATTATTCTATTGAATATCCCGTTCAAGTATGCATTTACGCCTTTTTACCGGTTTCGCTATTTATTATTCCGCTTCGAATAACTTGTCTATGCGGAAGCACCGCATGCACGGTGGTTTCGTTGTTATTTTCATTCTTTATTATTCGAACATCCTCGCTTGCAAGTAATTTCTACCACCCGTTCCATAAAATAGTATACATCACCCATTCCGAGTCACAATACATGGTACGTAAACAACTACAACTTTATTATTACAACAAGAAACTCGTGAGTTTGAATACAAATATTATCTTCTAGACAATATCTATACTCAAATAAATCCTCATCACATTTATTGATACATTATTTTACAAAAATGGTGAGGACTACTAAACAACTCTCTCTAGAACTTTCATTCCATACCCCACTGCATCGCTATATTCTCGCCTCCCGAGAAGAAAAATGGAACAAAAAGGAAAAGGGTGAGCTCAACTAGCCCAAGAAGAATATTATTACTAAGATAATATACAACAAATTATCGTTAGTCTTCAACAGGAAAAATCTAATAGTAATACAATAGACAACAAATTTTAAATCAATATTCGCAATGAAATAATAATTCATTAGAAGAGTTAAGAGAGAATGCAAACTACTATCTTCTATGTATGAATTTAAAAGTTCATCGCTCATCTTTTATCCCCAGAACATCAATCAATATATATCTCGAATCAAATATTCATCTTTGCACTACAGCCAAAGATATTCATCACCGGGTCATGTTCATCTAAACACTGCTCATCTTCGCACTACGGCCAAAGATATTCTTCAGAAATCATTCATCTTTGCACTACAAAGCAAAGATATTCCATAATATCATCATTTAAGACCAAGATGATGAAAAATATTTTTAAAGAAACGAATCCAAAGGAAACAAAATGACAAGGATTAAGGATTAAGGATTCGTATTTTGTTTTATCCACGCCCAAAAATACCTCAAAAATAATCACAAAGGTGTAAAATTCAAGAATGATCAAAACATGGATACAATCAAAGCTAGTATCCGTATTAGATATTTTGACGAAAAAGAAAATTTTTCATTTTTCAATGAATAAAGGCCGATTCGTGAATAAGGTCGTGATACGCGAATAAAGGCCGATACGAATACGAATAATCTCCTACACCAAAAGTTCCAAATTTGATAAAAACTTCAGATCATTATTTCAACATAATGATATTGAAGAAATAATATCATTAAAAAAAATATATCCCTTACCTCGAAAGACAAGATTTAAAAAAACACCCTGATATAAAGTTACGACTTGAACTTCAGACCGATAGCAATACTCAAAGTATACTCAAAATACTCACAAGAATACGCCGATAATATAGAGAGAGAAAAACTTCAGCTTCGTGTGATGATTTTCAATTCTAACCTAAGACCCTATTTATAGAAATCGCTTGAAACACCAAAGCGTAAAATTTAATATAATAATATTATATATATTACAAATTCTCACGACACTTAGCATCTCAAATCAGCAATCTTAACACATGTTAAATGAGTCCAAATAATGTAAAAACGTTTTGTAATTAAAATATTTTAAACTTCCAAAATTAATTATTTTGAGCTTCGTAACTTCAATAATTCATAATAAATAGCCCTTTATCAGAAAAAATTCAATCTCATGAATTTTTATAGGAAATTCAATTCTCTACAACTTTGCGTAAGAAAGTTTTTCCAAATTCCAAATGTAAATCGACCAAATCCACAAACCAAGCGATTTTACAAAAAGCTATAATCAAATTTCACCAATAAATGGGGTCCAATTTACATGTTTAATATGTTTTAAACATTTATTGCAACAAAAATACTTTCCTCCTCAGATACTCATATATCCCACATTCGTTGTAAAATATCACCATTATTATATTATTAAAATATAATAATACATTTAAATGAATTATCTTATCGTAAAAAGATAAAATTTCAATTTTCAACAATTGTCACATTAAAATTTTTCTCCATCTATATCCACATAAAATCAATATTTTCCTCATCATATGAATCAATAATTAATTATTCACAAATAATATTACGTAATCACAATATCGACAACCAGCGCCTCCTGTGAAAGAGGGGCTTCCAATAAGAATTTCTCCTCATCAAGCGCAAATTAGTGACCAAACCTCTCCTGTATGTAACTTTCTAGACATCGCCAATAATGTTATCTAATAATATTATTCAGATAATATGAATTATCAGATCGATAATGAAAAATACCGTAAAAATGACAATTATCAAACAAACAAGAATATAAAATATCAACGCAAAGAATTATTAAATCAATAAAATAATCGAATAAGAATTATCGTAACCATTATTAAGTAGTGCCTTCACGTAAGAATCAATAATCGTGCAATACCGCAGTGCTACCGTGTTTTAACCAATTTAGTATTTTAACAAGATAATCTGTGAATAATAACTACGCCATTTTTTTAAACCACTTATATTTGTCGCTTTTTCATCCAATCGCTTCACATGGGGGCCCATAAAATATCGCATACCGGCAGCATTTAATATTCCCCGACAAAGAAGAATATTCCACGACCAACGAATATTCCCCGACAACAATGAATATTTTATAACCACTGCTTATTTTGAAATATTTATGATTTTACCCATAACTATTCACATTAATCAAATCAACCCTTACTATTTCAAAATAATAAATAGAGAAAATTAAATTTCATTAATAATAAGTCAGGGTCTTACAACCTCCCTCCTTATGAAATTTCGCCCTCAAATCGACGACGCACTGTGTGTTTTTCAAAAGCGAGGATACCTCGCTTTCATTTCCGCTTCCAATTCCTGTGTCATTTCTCTATAAAGATGATTCCTCCACAAAACTTTAACTTGTGGTATGACCTTTTCATACAGTAGGACATGCTGCCTTCCCTATCCAAGATCTCGACAGTACCTCCTCATACGCTAAGTCTTCTACTATCTCGTCCTGGCTCTAACTCTATAACGTGGTTCGGTCTTTCACATATTTACGGTACATGATATGTGAAACACATTATGAACACGAGACATACTTTGAGGTAACGCGAGTCTATAGGCTACATTTCCTACTCCTACCAAGAATTTGAAATGGACCAATAAATCGTGGATCGAGCTTTCCTCTCCCCAAATCTTGTAACTCCTTCCACGGAGCAACTCGCAACAATACATGATCCCCTATACTAAATTCCACGCCCTTTCGATGAAGATCCGCATAACTCTTTTGTCGATCTTGTGCCGCTTGTATACGCTTGTCAAATCATTCGATCTTTTCTTTAGTCATACGCATTTAACTCGTCCCAACAATGTTGCTTCACCCACCTCATCCCAACATATCGAGAGCTTACACTTTCGGCCCATATAATGCTTCAAATGGAGCCACACCTATACTTGCTCGATAAATCTGCTGGTTGTAGGAGAATTCCACCAATGGTAAATACTTATCCCAACCGCCTCAAGTCTAGGACACACAGAGTCTTAATAGATCTTCAAGAGTTTGAATAGTCCTCTCTCGATTGTCTCGTCTGCTTGGGGGATGGTATGTCAACTAAATCGCAAACTGCGCTCATAGCTTTTTGCAAGCTAACCCAAAATCTTGAAGTGAATCTTGGGTCACGATCCAAACTATGGATACCGGCATGCCATGCAACCTCACAATCTCATTCACGCATATACTAGCAAGACGCTCAAGGGAATAAGTCTCCGACGGCAAGAAAAATGAGCAGACTTGGTTAATCTATCAACAATAACCCAAATAGATTGATGCCTTTGAGAAACCGTAGAAGACCCGTAACGAAATCCATGGTAATGTGTTCCCACTTCCATTTCTAATCTCAAGTGGTTGCAACGACCCTTAGGTACTAGATGCTCCGCCTTTACACGCTGATGACAAGTTAAACACATCGAGATAAACTTTGCAATCTCTCTCTTCATATTGTTCCACCAAAATGTATGTCAAGATCACGATACATTTTAGTACTTCCAGATGGATTGCAAATGGTGTATCAGTGTGCCTCCATCATAATCTTGACTTCAAATCGAGTCGTTAGGACACAAAGTCCGGAGGACTCAAGTATTCCTTCTTCATCAATTCTCGCCCCTAATAGCTCCTTCTTGACTTTCTTCTTCATATACGATCACCCCGCCTGGGGCTCGAGCAACCTTAACTTTTTCTATTAAAGTCGGCTCTACGCGATACTTGACATCATCGCACTCATTCCCAAGATATGATCTTCTACTCAACGCGCCACCACCACGCTCGCTTTTCCGTGATGGTATCAATAGTGTGGTCGTAGTCTTCAATAGCTCGAGCCAACGTCACCGCCAAGATGTCGAGTTCTTTTTTGAGTGAAGAAATATTTAAGGCTTTTATGGTCCGAATATATCTCCACTTTCTCCCCATATAGATAGTGCCTCCATATCTTTAACGCGAAAACGATCGGGCCGCTAACTCTAGATCACGAGTAGGATAATTCCTCTCATACTCTTTTGTTGTCATGAGGCATAGGCTATGACTTTCCCACGCTGCATGAGAACACATCCTAACCCTTTGCCTCAAGCATCATCAGAGATAACAAATCCATCCGAACCAGATGGTATCATGTTAGAACAAAATAAATAAGTCTCCTCTTAAGCTCTCGAAACTCTTCTCGCATTCTTCGCCCCAAACGAATTTTTGTATCCTTCCGAAGTTAGTCAAGTTATGGAGTAGCGATTCGAGAAAACCCTTCCACGAATCTCCGATAATAACCACCAGACCTGTAAAAGTTACGACTTTTGGCCACCGACTTTTATGCTTCCCAACTTCAGATTGCTTCAATCTTCACGTCCACTTGATACTCCATGTTTTGACACTGACGCGCCAAGAAATGCTACTTCCTCGCCGTAACTCGATTTCTTCAATTTGGCATATAGTTTGTTTTCACGGGCCTTCGAGTACCAAATTTCAAATGGTGCTCATGATCTTCACGACTTTTGAATATACGAGGATGTCATCAATAAAGACAACAACAAACTCGATCCAAATCCTCTCGAATACTTTTGCTCATCATATCCATGAAAGTCAGCAGGAGCATTAGTCAATCCGAAAGACATGACTAAGAATTCATAATGCCCGCATCGAAGTTCTAAAGGCGCCTTGAATATCCTCGCCTAATCTTCACCGATGATATCCGTAATCTAAGATCGATTTTTGAAAAGAATTGCGCCCTCAGAATCGGGTCAAACAAGTCATCAATACGAGGTAGAGGATACCTATTCTCGATGGTGACATGGTTCAATTCCCGATAGTCAATACAAAAGTCGATATACTCCCGCCTTTCTTCTTTACGAATAAAAAACAGAGCACCCCAAGGAGATGTACTAGATTTAATGAAACCGATGTCCAACAATTCCTCAGAATTGACCTTTAACTCCTCAAGTTCAATAGAGCCATTCGATATGGGGTTTTAGAAATGGGCTTTGTACTGTGTTCAAGATCAATAAAGAATTCAACTTCACGCTCGGGGTAGACGGAAGTTCTTCAGAAATACGCCAGAAAGTCAATAACAACAGAATATTATTCAAATTTGACGTGTCTTTATTCAAATCCATAACATGGGCTAAGAAAGCTTTGACATCCGCTTTTCAATAAACGAATAGCTTTATGATTAGATATGACAAAGTTGATTGATTTTAATGGTTTAGTTGTTTGAATTGCATAACAAAGTCAAGTTAGAATATGAAAACTAACAACCTTACGAAAAACAATCAATTTTGGTACGATGATGAGTAGTTAACCAATCAATCCCTAAAATCACATCAAAAGCAAGTATCTTTAAAGAGATAAGGTCAATGTGTAAGTGATGGTGCCAACTTGAATCAAACAAGATTTATAAACAAAGTGGATGTGATGAAAGTTTCTCCTAACTGAGTTTCCACAGATAGTCAAAGTCTAATTTCTCCTGAGTCAAGTTTAAACGCTGAGCACACGCAGAGAGATAAATGAATGGGTAGCACCTAGATCAAGTAAGGTATAAACTTCGCAAGAATTTATAAATAGCTTACCCGTGATCACCTCATTTGTTCTTCCTCGATTTTTTTGACCAAATACAAACAAACGCCTTCCCTAACTGCTGACTTTCGACTTTTCTCGATACCAGAGTCACCGTCCCTCACCGAACTAGGTTTCGCCATCGCATAATCTCGAGCGATATATCCTTCCTTCCTTTCCACAATTATAGCATACCTTGAATCATCAGGGCGCTTGACCTGATATGTCCTCTTTTCCGTGATTTGTAAGATATATGACCGGTGGTCGCTTCCTCCCTTAGAACCAAATGTCACGCCAAGACCGCTGCCTTCACACGGTCGCTTGTTAAATCTCCTTTTTTAAATCTCCTCCCGACTCGCTTTTTCTATTTTCACGGCTATGATTACCACCAGAGTGGTTACCATTTTTGTCCGTCTGCTTTTCTCCGCCGGTTATCATTATTCTGCTGATCGCTATCTCCGTACGATCCTCGTTATGGTCCCCATTGAACATACTCAAGTATCTCGCCTAACAATCGAGCCCTCGTTAACAACATCCTAATAGAGAGAAAATTTACGAGAAATGAGATATCGTCGACGCCGGGTTTCAAACCTCTCGTAAACATCCGCCATACGCTCTCTCATTCTCCACCAAATGAGGTGCAAACTCGATAACTCGCAAACTTTGCCTCGCATCGAGACACCGCCATGTTGTTTTGTTCTAATCAATGAACTCCACTTCCTTCATACGACGTAACACTTTCGTGAAAGTATTTGTCATTAAATAGTTTCAAACGCTCCCAAGACATGCCGAAAAGCGGCCGATGGGTACGCTTCACGCTCTCCACCAAGAGTCCGCCTTCGCCACTTTAACATAAAGGGGCGAATGGAACCTTCGTTCTCCTCCGCATCCCAAGACATCGAATATCTCGTAATTTGTTTGACCCATGTTTCCGCCATGATCGGATCCTTTTTCCTTAAATTCGTGGTCCCAACTTTCAATCGCTCGCTCATCGTGACAACCCGTGAATTGCTATCATTTCTCCTCAGATTTTGAACACGAAGTCTCCTCGTCTCGATTTTGCATGAATCGCAAAAAGCTTCTAAACATCCCCTCGCTCATCATCTCGCCAAAGGTGTTGTTCATGTGAGGAACATCACCACTGCTGCATCGCTCTCCTCGCAGGTGAGTACAAAGCGCTCTCCACGCCTCATTTCCATCATTATATATTCTCAATGACATTCTCAAATACCGCCATAAAACAAGGGTTAATTAAGGAAATCAATATATCACATAATATCCTTATATACCGACTAACTAACAAATAAGCTTTAGTAGACACACTAGCCAAGGATTTACTCGCCTCCCCCTCCTAATTCTATTCCCCGATCTCCGCCAGAGATCATATCCCTAAGCTCGATACCAACCGCGACGCCCCCAAAATAGTATACATCACCCATTCTCGAGTTGTCAATACATGGTACATGTAAACAACTACAACTTTATTATTACAACAAGAAATCGTGAGTTTGAATACAAATATTATCTTCTGATAATATCTATACTCAAATAAATCCTCATCACATTTATCGATACATTATTTTACAAAAATGGTGAGGACTACTAAACAACTCTCTCTAGAACTTTCATTCCATACCCCACTTGCATCGCTTATATTCTCGCCCCCCGAGAAGAAAAATGGAACAAAAGGAAAAGGGTGAGCTCAACTAGCCCAAGAAGAATATTATGACTAAGATAATATACAACAAATTATCGTTAGTCTTCAACAGGAAAATCTAATGAATACAATAGACAACAAATTTTAAATCAATATTCGCAATGAAATAATAATTCATTAGAAGAGTTAAGTAGAGAATGCAAACTACTATCTTCTATGTATGAATTTAAAAGTTCATCGCTCATCTTTTATCCCCGTAGAACATCAATCAATATATATCCGAATCAAATATTCATCTTTGCACTACAAAAGCCAAAGATATTCATCACCGGGTCATGTTCATCTAAACACTGCTCATCTTCGCACTACGCCCAAAGATATTCTTCAGAAATCATTCATCTTTGCACTACAGCCAAAGATATTCCATAATATCATCATTTAAGACCAAGATGATGAAAATATTTTTAAAGAAACGAATCCAAAGGAAACAAAACGACAAGGATTAAGGATTAAGGATTCGTAGATTTGTTTTATCCACGCCCAAAAATACCTCAAAAATAATCACAAGTGGTGTAAAATTCAAGAATGATCAAAACATGGATACAATCAAAGCTAGTATCCGTATTAGATATTTTGACTTAAAAGAAAATTTTTCATTTTTCATGAATAATAAAGGTCAGATTCGTGAATAAAGGTCGATACGTGAATAAAGGTCAGATACGTGAATAAGAATCTCGACACCAAAAGTTCCAAATTTGATAAAAACTTCAGATCAATATTTCAACATAATGATATCAAGAAATAATATCATTACGAAAAAAAATAATATCCCTTACCTCGAAAGACAAGATTTCTAATAAACACCTGGATATAAAGTTATGACTTGAACTCAGCACCGATAAAGCAAATACTCAAAGTATACTCAAAATACTCACAAGAATACGCCGATAATATAGAGAGAAAACTTCAGCTTCTCGTGTGATTTTCAATTCTAACCTAAGACCCTATTTATAGAAATCGCTAGAATACCAAAGCGTAAAATTTAATATAATAATATTATATATATTACAAATTTCTACGCATTACACTTAGCATCCTAAATCAAAGAAATCTTAACACATGTTAAATGAGTCCCAACAATGTAAAAAACGTTTTTGTAATTAAAAATATTTTAAACTTCCAAAATTAATTATTTTGAGCTTCGTAACTTCAATAATTCATAATAAATAGCCCTTTTATCGTAAAATTCAAATCTCACTATTTTTTATAGGAAATTCAATTTCTACAACTTTACGTAAGAAAGTTTTTCCAAATTCCAAATGTAAATCGATCAAATCCACAAACCAAGCGATTTTACAAAAGCTATAATCAAATTTCACCAATAAATGGGGTCCACCGACATGTTTAACATGTTTTAAACATTTATTGCAACAAAAATACTCTTCCTCCTCAGATACTCATATATCCCACATTCGTTGTAAAATATCACCATTATTATATTATTAAAATATAATAATACATTTAAATGAATTATCTTATCGTAAAAAGATAAAATTTCAATTTTCAACAATTGTCACATTAAAATTTTTCTCCATCTATATCCACATAAAATCAATATTTTCCTCATCATATGAATCAATAATTAATTATTCACAAATAATATTACGTAATCACAATATCGACAACCGTGCAGCCTCCTGTGAAAGAGGGGGCTTTCCAATAAGAATTTCTCCTCATCATGCCGCAATTAGTGACCAAACCTCTCCTTAGATGTAACTTTCTAGACATCGCCAATAATGTTATCTAATAATATTATTCAGATAATATGAATTATCAGATCGATAATGAAAAATACCGTAAATGACAATTATCAAACAACAAAGAATATAAAATATCAACGCAAAGAATTATTAAATCAATAAAATAATCGAATAAAGAATTATCAGAACTTATTATCAAGAAGTAGCTTTTTCACGTAAGAATCAATAATCGTGCAATACCGCAAAGCTACCGTGTTTTAACCAATTTAGTATTTTAACAAGATAATCTGTGAATAACTACGCCTGCCAAGTATTTTTAAACCACTTATATTTGTCGCTTTCTTCATCCAATCGCTTCATGGGGCCCACATAAAATATCATACTACCATTGCATTTAATATTCCCCGACAAAGAAGAATATTCCACGCACCAAACTAATATTCCCCGACAACAATGAATATTTTATAACCACTTGCTTATTTTGAAATATTTATGATTTTACCCATAACTATTCACATTAATCAAATCAACCCTTACTATTTCAAAATAATAAATAGAAAAATTAAATTTCATTAATAATAAGTTTTTAAATCATAAAAGATAGTAGATTTTATTTTCTACTAACTTTTTAATGGATCATTTGTTCTCACCGCAGCTTAAACTTGATGTCTATTGTATTTTATCGCTTAATATTGTTGGAAGACTAATGATAATTTATTATGCATTATCTTAGTCATAATATTTCATCGGGCTAGTCGAGCTCACCTATTTTTCACCGTTTCTTCGTGAAATGAGAACGAAATGGGAAGAGCTCAGAACGGAGTGATGGTCCTGATGATAAGTATTAGTTAGTAATCTTCACTATTCTTAAGAAAGTGTGACAATAAATGTAATGAGTACTTATTCTGAGAGTGAATATTGTCTAGAAGATGATATTTGTATTAAAACTCACGCCTCTTCTTGTCAGATATTAAAGATTGTATTCGAGTTTTTATTATATATTTGGCTACTCAAGATGAGTGATGTATACATGTTTTGGGGCCACAATATTTTTATGATATATTAAATTAATTTTATAATTTTATTCATTAACATAATGGTTATTATAATTCCATAAAAAAATTAAATATATAATAAAGATTTCATTGAATATTATTAAATATATGCTACCAAGCAGAGTCTATATTTATATAATTTAAGAATACCTATATAGACCTGTATCGAATAAATCACAAGGGATAGGTTCTCGATTTATTTCTCGGATCAATCTGACAAGATCATTTCGTATCGTTAATAATAATACGACGAAGTGGTCCCACCCACACTCTTGTTTGCCAACACGGCTCACGCGGAATCATCGTAGTATCACACGGGTCACCTTTAGTTGGTTACAAGTTAACGCAAGCTGTCGGTTTTTTTTCTTTAATATACTACTATATATATATAATGTAGAACTCCAAGGCCACGGCACTACGTAATACTCGTGTAATTATTTAATACCTAAAGATGAATCTAAATGAAAAATACATGAGTTATAATATTTAAAAGTATATATTTGATAAAAAATTAGATAATTTCGTAATTATTTATTATAAATAAGAAAATTTTTAATCAAGATAGACATCCCACCCAAAAAGTAAAGAAGTCAATAATTTTACACAAATCGTATCTACATGCTCATTATTTACAAATCGAGACCGGCAAGAAAAATAAATTTGTTAAGGAAACAACTAAAACCAACATCCACATTCACTCAACAATAAATCGATTTCCAAGCCGCTTAACTACATTTATTAAATTCAAAACAATCCCAAAGTTAATGACCTTCATATTTTCTTCAAGCACATTTAAAAGCACTTCTCTTCACATATATGTTATCGATTCCTTCATTCAATTTGTAATTTTAGATGGAAATATGGATTAATTAGTAAAACTATTTTTAAGACAATACATCATACAAATGTGTCCATCAATACCATTCACCGATACATTAACAGTAAAAGCATCAGAAGTTTTGAAATAGCGAATGATACCACTTGTTTAAAAGTTCATGGCACCAAATTGGTTTGGAGCTCATTTGCTCGATTAAATAAAAAAATTAAAATAAAATAAGAACTTCAAAAATAATCGACTCCAACCGCAAAAAAAAAGTAAATTGGGGTATCGTAATTTGGGCAAGCTTAGTCACATCGATTTTAAGAAATTTCACAGAGTTTCCTTTAAAATTGATATCCGTAAAATCTAAACCCTGCTTAAAAACTTACAATCATCCATACATATCCAAACCACCAAAAAAACCATCATTTCATACCCAAAATCATCATACCACGCGTAAATTAATACATATTCAATAATCAACACATTCAACCATCAAAATATCAAGCTAGTAGATACTAATTTCAAGAAATTTCAGAGTTTCCTTTAAAAATAGATATTCAAGAATTTAAACCTGCTTAAAAAACTTACAATCATCCATACATATCCAAACCACCAAAACAACATCATTCCATACTCAAAATCATCATAACCATGTATAATTACCCAACTTTACCAAAGACTTAAGAACAAAAATACATATATAGAGAAAATAAAGAAACAAATATGTCGAAAGCACCACCTTTACTTTACATCTACACTAAATATATTCTTTTACCGCTTACACCCAAAGATCTTCAATATATACACCTAAAATACATACAATAACATTTACCTTGTAGATCCGGCTGCTCTACCATGTCTTCTAAGATATAAATCTTGAAAAGAAAGGCTATCCATCTAAGAACGCCCACTACCAACAAATATTGTTTGAATAAAATCATATTTATAAGAGAAAGCAAATGTTAGCAGATCGTGTTAATCTAAACAATCGACACGTGATTACCAATACGATTTAAGAATTATAAAATATACATAACCCTCGTTAACTTTTCTCCACCCTCACTTGTCAAGGAATGGACACGCTTATTCAATAGCAATATCATCCCAAGATCGTATAAATTGAAATGAATCATTTAGGTCTATCAACAAATTAAATCAACTAATTGGAAATTGATAATAAAATGTAATGAGCAGATATATTGCATAAATCGATTGATTCATGCCCAATCATGTTTGATGATAAAGCATATACTTTGTAAATAATCTTATTCATTTATTAATAAAAAGTATTAATTTATTAAAGGCTTTTAATTATCTACACGATGTCGCTTTTATAATATGTGATAAACCCATAGTTTTAAGCAATGCTTTTAGAATAATGATGATGATCATTCTAATGAGATCTAAATTCTTAGAAAGCTTAAAACTAAAATAGTTCCCAATCATCGATTACTAAATCGGGGATTAGTGAATCCTGATAGATCGGGTACATACGCGCTTGCTTGCTCATCGATGAGGATGATCGATCTCACGATCATTTGTGTGAGACACTAAAGCAAGTACGTAGGTGCTTATTAGAGAATAAGTTCACCGAACGCGGCTCGCTAAGGAATACCTAATGGAGTTTTATTTGCCTCGTCAATAGAATTCTCAGAGTGATAGTAGACAAGTAATCCTCGACTCGAGATCATCATAAGATCTCGTATGATGATGAGTTATACTTTCGACTTATTCCTTAAGACCCTTAGGTATATCAAAGGGTATGCTCAGTATAATAAGTCAGTATATGGAGATAATGTATGATCAATAAAGAATCTACCACTTCTAATAAAAGAAGAGAAATGTCCTATGTGATTCGATAAATGACAACCCAAAGAGTCCTCGGGTTAAGGCGTAATGAAATTAGAAAGGAGTTTCTAATTTGCATTATTTGAGTCAGGCATTTAAGATCGAATATATATATAATTAAATAAAATAAGACTTTGACAAAGAATTCCACGCCTTATATTTAATCGGGACATCAGATGGTGGAAGGATTGAATTGTATTTTAAGAATTATTTACTCAAAGGTTCTTTTTAATGATTAATGTTGAAATCTATATTATCCGGAAAGTCGCTGATCGCTAGGGAGGCTTATCCCTATCAGAGAATAAATATTTATTTAAATAAATTAATTGTTTAATTTATTTATTTAAATAAGATTAGAATTGTTCTAATTGATTTATTCACAACCTATTTAATACGGAGAACCTAAAGGGTCACACCATAAAAGGAAGAATAATTATTTAAGAAGTTAATGGCATAATCGTAATAATATAAAGTTATGTATATTTAATTTAATCTATGGTGATAGAATAAATTAAATAGCTTAATATTTATTATTTAATATTTTAGAAATATTAAATATAAATTAATAAGAGGAGTCTTATTAATATTATTACAATTATTATTATTTTAATTTCTAAAAGAGTTTAGGAATTAATTTAATATAAGTACTTCATTTATTCCTAATCGATTAGAAGGAAAATTAGTTAAAGGAGTTTAATTAATTATCCCTAATAAGATTAGGGAGCTTAATTAATTAAAAGAATTTAATTAATTAAATAAAACCCAATTCCTTAATTGTTAAGGTGGGTTGCCCACATCTATAAATAAGAGAGAGTCTTATTATGGGTGGTATGGGTTGTCATTGATTTTTTCAACATACGTAATAATTCCAATTTGTTGGAGAGTACGCCTTTTCTATATGAGATAGAAAACTAGGGTTTAGCCAAACCACCCATCTTCTTCAATTTTCTTCTTCCTCGTGGATCACCCCAGAGGGCCAAACATTTGGGTGGCTAACGCCGATCAAAGGAAGGAACCAAACCCGTGGATTCAAGTCGAACGCGAAAAGGATTTGAGGTGAACTTGTACCGAGGAAGCTCGATCTTCAAGGGTATGATTTTATTCTTTATCTTTTTTCGCTTAATTAATAATTATGCATAAAGGGTGATCCGGTATATGGTTTGTAAATTTTTTAAACTCGATTTTACACGCTCGCACTTTTTTTTTGCAATTTGATCATGGCATTAATATTACAAACCTAATAAAGGGCATCGTAGCCAAACCTTTATGCTAATTATTAATTGTTTTAATTTGATATGTATATTGATATGTGTTTAGAACAATTTAATTGGGCATAATTTTATCAGATAAAATTTAATTTAAAAAAAAAAAAAAAAAAAAAAAAAAAAAAAAAAAAATGTTTTTCAAAAATTTTTTTTTTTTTTTTTTTTTTTTTTTTAAAATTTTTTTTATCAATCAATATTTTTTATTCAAAATCAAAATGTTTACAAATAAATAAAAAATTCAAAAATTTAAATAAATCAAATAATATAAATCAAATATTATATAAATATAAATTAAATTTTTTTTAATCAATAATCAAATTATAATAATTTATAAATATATATAATATATATATATATATATATATATATATATATATATATATATATATATATATATATATATATATATATATATATATATATATATATATATATATATATATATATATATATATATATATATATATATATATATATATATATATATATATATATATATATATATATATATATATATATATATATATATAATATTTATATATTTATAAATATATATATTTATTTTATATATATATTATAAATATTATTTTATATTAATTTTTTATTTTTAAAATAAAAAAAAAGTATTATTTTATTTTAAAATAAAAGGTTTATTTTAATATTAAAATAAAAGAGTTTATTTTAATTTTAAAATTAAATTTCATGCTAACTAATTAGAGTTGAAATTCCCATGATAACTAATTGAATTGAAATTGGATTTTATTTTTCCTAAAATAAAGGAGTTTATTTGTGAATTTAGAATCCATCTTTCCTTAAATAAAGGAGTTTATTTAGATATGAAATAAGATTTCATATTATTCAAAATAAAAGAGTTTATTTGTGAATAGAAAGAGAATCCATAATTTCCTTAAATAAAGGAGTTTATTTAAATATGAAATAAGATTTCATATTATTCAAAATAAAGGAGTTTATTTGTGAATAGTGAAAGAATATCCCGTTTCCTTTAATAAAAGAGTTTTTTTTTTATGGAATATTTTTATATGAAATTTCCATAATTAATTAAAATAAAAGAGTTTTTTTAATTAAAGATTTTTTTTTTATATATGGAATTGATTCCATAATTAATTAAAATAAAGGAGTTTATTTTGATTAAAGATTTTGATTAAAATAAAATAGTTTATTTTATTCAAAATTGATAAATTAAAATAAAATAGTTTTATTTTGATTTAAATTTGATTAAAATAAAGGAGTTTATTTTGATTCAAAATTAGATTTTATACTAACTAAATTTGCCCATTAAATGATATCAATATATATATTAAATGTTTATTATTCATAAGATGAATGTTATTTATCGATGCATACGATGATGTGTATGATAATAAATGGGATTGATTATGGACTATCGACCAATGCGATCGATTTTATTTTAGTCGATGCATTTAATGTACGGTTTTATTAAATGGGGTCTCACAGACTTTCGCCTTCTAATTTTTCTTAATGTAAATTCTATCTCCTCCTATGTATTTCCCTCGATCACGATCAAGGTTTCTATTTATTTTAAATAGTTTTGTAATAGAATAGTTAGAATTAATTTTGAAAAATTGAGATCAAGGAGCAAGGAGCGCAAGACCCGCTTGTAATGGAGCCCGTAGTTTAAAATGTAATAGTTATATTTAAATATTATTTCGCACCCTTGGGGAGCTCAATTTTTTGTTCACTTGGTGGCTCTAGTGAACCAAACTAGAATAAAAGTCCATAATCAATCCGTAGAATATAGATTCTATATGTGCATGCTTATACTATATATATATATATATTATGCAAACATGCTTCGCATGTTCATTAATACGACGCGATTTTATATATATATATATATATGCTACGCTAAAACAAGATGAGACAAATTAATAACAAACCCTCAATTTTTTATATTAAGTCCTAAGCGCTCAAAGATATTTGAATATCGAACGTCGCTTTCTAGCATGATAAAATTAATAGAGTATTAAATATTTAATATGAGTTTGTTGTGTCACCACAAGGCAAGTATTAAGTATTTAAGATGTTAATTTATCACATTTGATGCTTATAAAGAAAATTGAACAATATTGTTTTGTCAGGTCACCACAAGGATGATATTTTTTTTTTTTCAATATACGGAGTGCTAGGTCGACTTAACTCGATAATTTTGATTCTGATGTGCCACCACTGATCAAAATAATCTAAGAGGCAAAATAAAAGGAGTCAGATAGTTGATGTAATCGACAAAAGTTGTTCACCTATTTATTTATATATAGTTTGTCAGTCACCACAAGGCTATATACATTTGAAATGGGATCCTTATTCTCACTAGCAAATCTTTAATTAGATTTTGCCGAACTATATAAGTGAGGGTAATATAGTTTGAAGAAAATAGTGGAGATACCAATTTAAAACAAGACCTAATTTATTTTGGTAATTAATAAAAGAATGTATGTTAAAATGTTGTTAATTACAAATTCATTTACGTAATTTTACAATGTCTAAAATTACTATCATCAAGCAAGCATATTAGATGCTAAATTAACCGCATCAATTAAACTGATTGGTTAAGGAATTTGAGAATAGTTCTCATAGTCGAAAAGCTATCTTATGTCCTTAATACGCCTATCCTCGCAATGGTTGCGCATAATGCCTCGAGGAGGAAGAGATCGCTACTTTTAGAAAGTGGCAAGATGATGCACAACTGGCTCAACGCATCATGCTCGATCCACGAGTAACGAGCTTCAAATACAAGATGAAACTATGGATGCTTTACTATATTCCCGCACATCAAGTAGTCGATGGTGAGGAAAGTAGGACCGATAGATATCGACATCTAAGGAGCTCTTCCGATCTAGAATGGCCAATGGCACTATAAGATGCATAAAAAAGTTCTTAACATAATCAATTTGATTGATCAATTAGACAACGAAGTTTTGTCATGGATGGAGAGTTGAGCCAAGATTTGATCTTGCACTCACTCCCTAACTCTTTTCAATTGTTGTGAATTTTTCATATAAACAAGCTAGATATCACCTTCACCGATTTGCTTAACATGTTGAAAAATGTCGAGAGTCACTTTCCAACCAAGAAAGACCAAGTCTTACCGGTAGGGGCCAAAGGATCTTCCTCAAAAGAAGAACGATTCAAAGAAGGTAAATAAAGGCATAAACAAAGGATAATAAGAACAAAACCGATACGGATAAAAAAGGAGTTTGCTTCCACCGCAATAAGCCCGACACCGAAAAGAAATCATGAAGAAGCATCTTGCAGAGGCTAACCAAAGAAGCTTAGTGAAGTTTCTACATAAATACGCTTTTGTTCATGATTTAAATAAATTTTTCTTTAAGTCAAGGTTCTACTTGGGTATTGATACCGACTTTCGTTATCATAAATATAGATTTATGAAGGACCAAGGTAAAGTAGAAAGCTAAACAAATATAAGTAATCCTATGTGTGGAAAATGAAGCAAAGGTTGCCATATTAGCCATAGAAACTTATAGTTTAGCAATGCCTACGGCAAATCTCTATTAAGTCAATAAGTTGTTATCAGATTCCAGCTTGTTAAAAATATTATTTCCATTTTATCATTGGACAATGAAATCTTTGGTATTATAATTAAGAACAATTGTTGTTCTATTTATAATAATAATGTTTTGTATAGAACCGAAATATTACTTAATAAATTTTGTATACTGACTTACATGAAAATAATTTTGCATATCGAACAAATTAGTATAAGAAAAGGAGATGATCATTCAAAGAGTCAAATGTGTGTATTTGTTGAATACAAGTGTGAATTATTCAAAGGTTCAAAGAATTCAAAAGTGAAACAAATTGGCAAAGTATTAAGATTCTTTGATTAGATCAAGGAATAAATACTTGTGCAATAAGTTTCTAGATCATCTCAAATGGTTTTCTCATAATGGACACATCCCGACACGCAATAATCGATTGATGTATCCGAATGAAAAATCGCACTTGTTGGACATGGTGCGGTCCATAATGATTTTACCGACATTCCAAAGATCCTTCTGGGATCATGTCCTAGAAATGGTCGACATTCACGAAAAAATGGTAACCTCAAAATCCTACCCCAAGACTCCATAAAAGTTATGGATGTGGAGGATTCCTAATCTTAAGTATGTTAAGATAAGGGTTGTCCAACTTATGTGAAAAGGTTTCAAAGGATAAGCTTGGGACAAGATTTGACAAGTGTCGATTTTGTGGGACATCCTAAAGTAAGTTTAGGTATATGTTCTATAATCCTACTTAGCAAAAGGTGTTTGTTATGAAACACGCCGCTTCTAAGATAAAGGTGTTTATCATCAAAGGGGCTAGTGGGAGGATAATAGATCTCAAGAGTTCAAGAACCACAAAACACTATAAGTCAAATAAGAGGAACCTCAGAGATGTAATTCATTGTACCACAAATCAATCAGAATCGAATAGTACCAAGATACCTAGAGGTATGGATTCATCATGATGATGATGATGATGATGATGATCCATACATACATCATGAAGATGATGATCCAGAGTTACATTCGATGAAATAGGTAAGAGTTCTAGTGTGGCAAAAAAGGGATCATCAAAAATAAGAATGAGCCTAGTGACATTTCTAATATTATATATATTATATGTCGATATATACTACTACTACGATGAAATGACATACCAATGCTACAATCAAGAAAGATAAAGTTGTTCAAACATTCCTCCATGAATGATTTGGGAAGAGTATCTTAATCGGGGATATAAATCTATATAGATAGATTTAAGAGGATGCTCGACTTAACCCAAGGAACGATATTCATTTGATGCTAAAGTCGCTTAGCATGGCAAACTCCAAGAGATGTCTCATGTCGATGAGCTATGGAGTGTATCTCTTAATAGTCCCCATACTCACTCGAAAAAGAGAGATCGCATGAGTGACAATCATGTATGCAATGAAATATACGAGACCCGATGTCGATCACCATATTTCGGAGAAGTTCACTACGAAGTCGCTGAAAACATCTTAAAGTGCTTAACCCAAGACTAAGGATGTGATCATATTCATGGTGGGTCTAAATTAAAAACTAGAGGGCTTAATGCACTCAAGTTTTTCGCATGCACTAAGATGATGTAAAAAATCCACTTTAAGGTAAAGCGTTACCTCAATAAAGGTGCAAAGTTGAATCGAAAGGTTCCAAACAAAGAAAGAGTTGTCGGTTTAGTGATAAAGACAAAGTATATAGCTATAAATGAAGTCGCAAGTTGATTGTTTGATTAAAAGTTCATTACGTAACTAGAATAGTTCCTAAGTCTCATCTTCGATCTAAACATGTGTCAGGGCACTTTCATTTGATTATTAGAAATCATCGAAAGATGGGAAATCACTATAGAGATAGTGGACTCTCAAGAACAACATTACATATCCATTAACTAAAGCTTATCCAACAAAGCAGGATAATCGCCACTTGTAGAGAAGAAGAGTATAAGATACCACGACGATCGCTTTAGTGCAAGTGGGAGATTGAAAGTAGTATGCACACAAGCCAATCATGTTTGATGATAAAGCATATACTTTGTAAATAATCTTATTCATTTATTAATAAAAAGTATTAATTTATTAAAGGCTTTTAATTATCTACATGATGTCGCTTTTATAATATGTGATAAACCCATAGTTTTAAGCAATGCTTTTAGAATAATGATGATGATCATTCTAATGAGATCTAAATTTTAGAAAGCTTAAAACTAAAATAGTTCCCAATCATCGATTACTAAATCGGGGATTAGTGAATCCTGATAGATCGGGTACATACGCTGTCATCATCGATGAGGATGATCGATCTCACGATCATTTGTGTGGAGACACTAAAGCAAGTACGTAGGGTGCTTATTAGAGAATAAGTTCACCGAACGTGGCTCGCTAAGGAATACCTAATGGAGTTTTATTCGCCCACAAATAGAATTCCTCAGAGTGATAGTAAGTACAAGTAATCCTCGACTCGAGAGATCATCATAGATTCTCGTGTATGATGAGTTATACTTTGACTTATTCCTTAAGACCCTTAGGGTATATCAAAGGGTATGCTTGGGTATAATAAGTCAGTATACGGAGATAATGTATGATCAATAAAGAATCTACCACTTCTAATAAAAGAAGAGAATGTCCTATGTGATTCGATAAATGACAACCCAAAGAGTCCTCGGGTTAAGGCGTAATGAAATTAGAAAGGAGTTTCTAATTTGCATTATTTGAGTCAGTGCATTTAAGATCGAAATACATATAATTAAATAAAATAAGACTTTCGACAAAGAATTCCACGCCTTATATTTAATCGGGACATCAGATGGTGGAAGGATCAATCAGATTTAACTATTTACTCAAAGGTTCTTTAATGATTAATGTTGAAATCTATATTATCCGGAAAGTCGCTGATCGCTAGGGGAGGCTTATCCCTATCAGAGAATAAATATTATTTATTTAAATAAATTAATTGTTTAATTTATTTATTTAAATAAGATTAGAATTGTTCTAATTGATTTATTCACAACCTGCTTAATACGGAGAACCTAAAGGGTCACACCATAAAAGGAAGAATAATTATTTAAGAAGTTAATGGCATAATCGTAATAATATAAATATGTATATTTAATTTAATCTATGGTGATATAGAATAAATTAAATAGCTTAATATTTATTATTTAATATTTTAGAAATATTAAATATAAATTAATAAGAGGAGTCTTATTAATATTATTACAATTATTATTATTTTAATTTCTAAAAGAGTTTAGGAATTAATTTAATATAAGTACTTTCATTTATTCCTAATCGATTAGAAGGAAAATTAGTTAAAGGAGTTTAATTAATTATCCCTAATAAGATTAGGGAGCTTAATTAATTAAAAGAATTTAATTAATTAAATAAAACCCAATTCCTTAATTGTTAAGGTGGGTTGCCCACATCTATAAATAAGAGGAGTCTTATTATGGGTGGTATATGGTTGTCGATTTTTTACAACATACGTATATATTCCAATTGTTGTCGAGAGTACGCCTTTTCTATAGAGATAGAAAAACTAGGGTTTAGCCAAACCACCCATCTTCTTCAATTTTTTTCTTCCTCGTGGATCACCCTGTGAGGCCAAACATTCGGGTGGCTAACGCCGATCAAAGGAAGGAACCAAACCCGGTGGATTCAAGTCGAACGCGAAAAGGATTTGAGGTGAACTTGCACCGAGGAAGCTCGATCTTCAAGGGTATGATTTATTCTTTATCTTTTCGCTTAATTAATAATTATGCATAAAGGGTGATCCGTATATGGTTTGTAAAATTTTTAAACTCGATTTTACACGCTCGCACTTTTTTTGCAATTTGATCATGGCATATGAATATTATTACAAACCTAATAAAGCAATCGTAGCCAAACCTTTATGCAAATTATTAATTGTTTTAATTTGATATGTATATTGATATGTGTTTAGAATAATTTAATTGGGCATAATTTTATCAGATAAAATTTATTTATAAAAAAAAAAAAAAAAAAAATAAAAAAAATAAAAAAAAAAAAAAAAAAAAAATTTTTTTTTTTAAAAAAAAAAAAATTTTAAAAAAATTTTTTTTTTTTTAAAATTTTTTTTTTTTAAATTATTTTTTTTAAAATAATAAGCAATATTTTTTTTAAAAAAAATTTATAAAATATATATAAAAAAAATTTTTTTATTTTATATAAATTTTAATAAAATTTATATATATATATATATATATATATATATATATATATATATATATATATATATATATATATATATATATATATATATATATATATATATATATATATATATATATATATATATATATATATATATATATATATATATATATATATATATATATATATATATATATATATATATATATATATATATATATATATATATATATATATATATATATATATATATATATATATATATATATATATATATATATATATATATATATATAATTTTATTTTTATAATTAAAATAAAAGTTTATTTTAATTTTAAAATAAAAGGTTTATTTTTATTTAAAATAAAAAGTTTATTTTAATTTTAAAATTAAATTTCATGCTAACTAATTAGAGTTGAAATTTAAATTCCATGATAACTAATTGAGTTGAAATTGATTCCATGATAACTATTTTGAATTGAATTGATTTTTTTTTTTTAAAAATAAAGGAGTTTATTTGTATAAGAGAAATAGAATCCATCCATTTCCTTAAATAAAGGAGTTTATTTAGATATGAAATAAGATTTCATATTATTCAAAATAAAAGAGTTTATTTGTGAATAGAAAGAGAATCCAATTTTCCTTAAATAAAGGAGTTTATTTAAATATGAAATAAGATTTCATATTATTCAAAATAAAGGAGTTTATTTGTGAATAGAAAAGAATATCCGTGTTTCCTTTAATAAAGAGAGTTTTTTTATGGAATAAGATTTCATAATTAATCGAATAAAAGAGTTAATTAATTAAAATTAAAGAGTTTATTCCATAATTAAAAAATAAAAGAGTTTTTTTTAAAGATTTTTTTTATATATATGAATTGATTCCATAATTAATTAAAATAAAGGAGTTTATTTTGATTAAAGATTTTGATTAAAATAAAATAGTTTATTTTATTCAAAATAGATAAATTAAAATAAAATAGTTTTATTTTGATTTAAATTTGATTAAAATAAAGGAGTTTATTTTGATTCAAAAATAGATTTTATAACTAAATTTTTGCCCATTAAATGATATCAATATATATATTAAATGTTTATTATTCATAAGATGAATGTTATTTATCGATGCATACGGTGATGTATGTATGATAATAAATGGGATTGATTATGGACTATCGACCAATGATCGATTTTATTTTAGTCGATGCATGAATGTATTGGGTTTTATTAAATGGGGTCTCACAGATTGCGCCTTCTCTAATTTTTCTTAATGTAAATTCTATCTCCTCCTATGTATTTCCCTCGATCACGATCAAGGTTTCTATTTATTTTAAATAGTTTTGTAATAGAAATAGTTAGAATTAATTTTGAAAAATTGAGATCAAGGAGCAAGGAGCGCCAAAGACCCGCTTGTAATGGAGCCCGTTTTAAATGTAATAGTTATATTTAAATATTATTTCTCGCACCCCTTGGGGAGCAACCTTTTGGTTCACTCTTGTGGCTCTAGTGAACCAAACTAGAATAAAAGTCCATAATCAATCCGTAGTAATATAGATTTCTATATGTGCATGCTTATACTATATATATATATATATTATGCAAACATGCTTCGCATGTTCATTAATACGACGCGATTTTATATATATATATATATGCACGCTAAAACAAGATGAGACAAATTAATAACAAACCCCTCAATTTTTTTATATTAAGTCCTAAGCGCTCAAAGATATTTGAATATCGAACGTCATTTCTAGCATGATAAAATTAATAGAGTATTAAATATTTAATATGAGTTTGTTGTGTCACCACAAGGCAAGTATTAAGTATTTAAGATGTTAATTTATCACATTTGATGCTTATAAAGAAAATTGAACAATATTGTTTTGTCAGGTCACCACAAGGATGATATTTTTCTTTTTTGATATATATGAGTGCTAGGTCGACTTAACTTGATAATTTTGATTCTGATGTGCCACCACTGATCAAAATAATCTAAGAGGCAAAATAAAAGGAGTCAGATAGTTGATGTAATCGACAAAAGTTGTTCACCTATTTATTTATATATAGTTTGTCAGGTCACCACAAGGCTATATACATTTGAAATGGGATCCTTATTCTCACTAGCAAATCTTTAATTAGATTTTGCCGAACTATATAAGTGAGGGTAATATAGTTTGAAGAAAATAGTGGAGATACCAATTTAAAAACAAGACCTAATTTATTTTGGTAATTAATAAAAGAATGTATGTTAAAATGTTGTTAATTACAAATTCATTTACGTAATTTTAC
The DNA here is from genome assembly GCA_020205615.1 of Panax quinquefolius. Taxonomy (NCBI): domain Eukaryota; kingdom Viridiplantae; phylum Streptophyta; class Magnoliopsida; order Apiales; family Araliaceae; genus Panax; species Panax quinquefolius. The sequence continues at coordinate 26,046,492 of CM035154.1, forward strand.
AATGTCTAAAATTACTATCATCACAAGCATATTATTAGATGCTAAATTAACCGCATCAATTAAACTGGATTGGTTAAGGAATTTGAGAATAGTTCTCATAGTCAAAAAGCTATCTTATGTCCTTAATACGCCTATCCCCGCAAATGTTGCGCATAATGCCTCCGAGGAAGAGATCGCTACTTTTAGAAAGTGGCAAGATGATGCACAATGCTCAACGCATCATGCTCGATCCACGAGTAACGAGCTTCAAATACAAGATGAAACTATGGATGCTTCTACTATATATCCCCACATCAAGTAGTCGATGGTGAGGAAAGTAGGACCGATAGATATCGACATCTAAGGAGCTCTTCCGATCTAGAACGGCCAAATGGCACTATAAGATGCATAATAAAAAGTTCTTAACATAATCAATTTGATTGATCAATTAGACAACCGGTTTTGTCATGGATGGAGAGTTGAGCCAAGATTTGATCTCGCACTCACTCCCTGACTTCTTTCACAATTGTTGTGAATTTTTCATATGAACAAGCTAGATATCACCTCACCGATTTGCTTAACATATTGAAAAATGTCGAGAGTCACTTTCCAACCAAGAAAGACCAAGTCTTACCGGTAGGGGCCAAAGGATCTTCCTCAAAAGAAGAACGATTCAAAGAAGGTAAATAGAAAGGCATAAACAAAGGATAATAAGAACAAAACTGATACGGATAAAGAAAGGAGTTTGCTTCCACCGCAATAAGCCCGACACCGAAAAGAAATCATGAGAAGCATCTCAGCAGAGGCTAACCAAAGAAGCTTAGTGAAGTTTCTACATAATACAAATTTGTTCATGATTTAAAAAAAAATTTTTTTTAAGTCAAGGTTCTACTGGGTATTGATACCGACTTCGTTATCATAAATATAGATTTATGAAGGACCAAGGTAAGTAGAAAGCTAAACAAATATAAGTAATCCTATGTGTGGAAAATGAAGCAAAGGTTGCACATATTAGCCATAGAAACTTATAGTTTAGCAATGCCTACGGCAAATCTATTAAGTCAATAAGTTGTTATCAGATTCCAGCTTCTTGTTAAAAATATTATTTCCATTTTATCATTGGACAATGAAATCTTTGGTATTATAATTAAGAACAATTGTTGTTCTATTTATAATAATAATGTTTTGTATAGAACCGAATATTACTTAATAAATTTTGTATACTGACTTACATGAAAATAATTTTGCAAATCGAACAAATTAGTATAAGAAAAGGAGATGATCATTCAAAGAGTCGAATGTATGTATTTGTTGAATACAAGTGTGAATTATTCGAAAGGTTCAAAGAATTCGTAAGTGAAACAAATCGGCAAAGTATTAAGATTCTTTGATTAGATCAAGGAATAAATACTTGTGCAATAAGTTTCTAGATCATCTCAAATGGTTTTCTCATAATGGACACATCCCGACACGCAATAATCGATCGATGTATCCGAATGAAAAATCGCACTGCTGTTGGACATGGTATCGTCCATAATGATTTTACCGACATTCCAAAGATCCTTCTCGGGATCATGTCCTAGAAATGGTCGATATTCACGAAAAAGGTAACCTCAAAATCCTACCCCAAGACTCCATAAAAGTTATGGATGTGGAGGATTCCTAATCTTAAGTATGTTAAGATAAGGGGTGTTCCAACTTATGTGAAAAGGTTTCAAAGGATAAGCTTGGGACAAGATTTGACAAGTACAGATTTGTGGGACATCCTAAAGTAAGTTTAGGTATATGTTCTATAATCCTACTTAGCAAAAAAAGTGTTTGTTATGAAACACGCCGCCTTCTAAGATAAAGGTGTTTATCATCAAGGGGCTAGTGGAGGATAATAGATCTCAAGAGTTCAAGAACCACAAAACACTATAAGTCAAATAAGAGGAACTCAGATAGATAGACCTATCAGACCACAACCGAATCAGAACTCGAATAGTACCATCAAGATACCTAGAGGTATGGATTCATCATGATGATGATGATGATGATGTAAGATGATGATATATATGATGATCCAGAGTTACAGAAATGGATTAAGCAAGTTTCTCAAATATGAACATTCTGCTTTGAGAGAGTTCTATTGTATCAAAATAAGAATGAACCTAAAGGGTACAAAAGGGGTCAAGGGAGCGCCGTGAAATTTCCTAGTATTATATGTTGATATACTACTACGATGAGGAATGACATACCAATGCTACAATCAAGAAAGATAAAGTTGTTCAAACATTCCTCCATGAATGATTTGGGAAGAGTATCTTAATCGGGGATAAAATCTATATAGATAGATTTAAGAGGATGCTCGACTTAACCCAAGGAACGATATTCATTCATTTGATGCTAAAGTCGCTTAGCATGGCAAACTCCAAGAGATGTCTCATGTCGATGAGCTATGGAGTGTATCTCTTAATAGTCCCCATGCACTCCAAAAAAGAGAGAGATCGCATGAGTGACAATCATGTATGCAATGAAATATACGAGACCGATGTCGATCACCATATTCGGAGAAGTTCACTATGAGTCGTCGCTGAAAAACATCTTAAAGTGCTTAACCCAAGACTAAGGATGTGATCATATTCATGGTGGGTCTAAATTAAAACTAGAGGGCTTAATGCACTCAAGTTTTTCGCATGCACTAAGATGACGTAAAAAATCCACTTTAAGGTAAAGTGTTATCTCAATAAAGGGTGCAAAGAATCGAAAGGTTCCAAACAAAGAAAGAGTTGTCGGTTTAGTGATAAAGACAAAGTATATAGCTATAAATGAAGTCGCAAGTTGATTGTTTGATTAAAAGTTCATTACGTAACTAGAATAGTTCCTAAGTCTCATCTTCGATCTAAACATGTGTCAGTGGCACTTTCATTTGATTATTAGAATCATCGAAAGATGGGAAATCACTATAGAGATAGTGGACTCTCAAGAACAACATTATTATATCCATTAACTAAAGCTTATCCAACAAAGCAGGATAATCGCCACTTAGAGAAGAAGAGTATAAGATACCACGATTTATCGGGTTTTAGTGCAAGTGGGAGATTGAAAGTAGTATGCACACAAGCCAATCATGTTTGATGATAAAGCATATACTTTGTAATAATCTTATTCATTTATTAATAAAAAGTATTAATTTATTAAAGGCTTTTAATTATCTACATGATGTCGCTTTTATAATATGTGATAAACCCATAGTTTTAAGCAATGCTTTTAGAATAATGATGATGATCATTCTAATGAGATCTAAATTTTAGAAAGCTTAAAACTAAAATAGTTCCCAATCATCGATTACTAAATCGGGGATTAGTGAATCCGATAGATCGGGTACATACGCTGCTTTGCTTCATCGATGAGGATGATTGATCTCACGATCATTTGTGTGGAGACACTAAAGCAAGTATGTAGGTGCTTATTAGAGAATAAGTTCACCGAACGTGGCTCGCTAAGGAATACCTAATGGAGTTTTATTTGCATCACAATAGAATTTCTCAGAGATAGTAGACAAGTAATCCTCGACTCGATCATCATAAGATTCGTATGATGATGAGTTATACTTTGACTTATTCCTTAAGACCCTTAGGTATATCAAAGGGTATGCTCAGGGTATAATAAGTCAGTATATGGAGATAATGTATGATCAATAAAGAATCTACCACTTCTAATAAAAGAAGAGAAATGTCCTATGTGATTCGATAAATGACAACCCAAAGAGTCCTCGGTTAAGGCGTAATGAAATTAGAAAGGAGTTTCTAATTTGCATTATTTTTGAGTCAGGCATTTAAGGATCGAATATATATAATTAAATAAAATAAGACTCGACAAAGAATTCCACGCCTTATATTTAATCGGGACATCAGATGGTGGAAGGATCAATCAGATTTGAACTATTTACTCAAAGGTTCTTTAATGATTAATGTTGAAATCTATATTATCCGGAAAGTCGCTGATCGCTAGGAGGCTTATCCCTATCAGAATAAATATTATTTATTTAAATAAATTAATTAATTAATTTATTTATTTAAATAAGATTAGAATTGTTCTAATTGATTTATTCACAACCTGCTTAATACGGAGAACCTAAAGGGTCACACCATAAAAGGAAGAATAATTATTTAAGAAGTTAATGGCATAATCGTAATAATATAAATATATATTTAATTTAATCTATGGTGATAGAATAAATTAAATAGCTTAATATTTATTATTTAATATTTTAGAAATATTAAATATAAATTAATAAGAGGAGTCTTATTAATATTATTACAATTATTATTATTTTAATTTCTAAAAGAGTTTAGGAATTAATTTAATATAAGTACTTTCATTTATTCCTAATCGATTAGAAGGAAAAATTAGTTAAAAGAGTTTAATTAATTATCCCTAATAAGATTAGGGAGCTTAATTAATTAAAAGAATTTAATTAATTAAATAAAACCCAATTCCTTAATTGTTAAGGTGGGTTGCCCACATCTATAAATAAGAGGAGTCTTATTATTACGGTATGGGTTGTCGATTTTTTTCAACATACGTAATAATTCCAATTTGTTGGAGAGTACGCCTTTCTCTATAGATAGATAAAAACTAGGGTTTAGCCAACCACCCATCTTCTTCAATTTTTTTCTTCCTCGTGGATCACCCCAGAGGCCAAACACACTCGGGTGGCTAACGCCGATCAAAGGAAGGAACCAAACCCGTGGATTCAAGATCGAACGCGAAAAGGATTTGAGGTGAACTTGCACTTAGGAAAGCTCGATCTTCAAGGGTATGATTTTATTCTTTATCTTTTTTTCGCTTAATTAATAATTATGCATAAAGGGTGATCCGTATATGGTTTGTAAAATTTTTTAAACTCGATTTTTACACGCTCGCGCTTTTTTTTTTGCAATTTGATCAAGGCTTCATGAATATTACAAAAACCTAATAAAGGGCATCGAGCCAAACCTTTATGCTAATTATTAATTGTTTTAATTTGATATGATATATTGATATGTGTTTAGAATAATTTAATTGGGCATAATTTTATCAGATAAAATTTATTAAAAAAAAAAAAAAAAAAAAAAAAAAAAAAAAATTTAAAAAAAAAAAAAAAATTTTTTATTTTAAAATAAAATTTTATTAATAAATTTTTTTTTCAAAAATGTAAAATTAATAATTTTTTTTAAAATTATTTTTTTTAATAAATTTATTTTATAAAAAAAATAAAAATCAAAAAGTTATATTATTTTTTTTTTAATATTTTTTTTATATATATATATATATATATATATATATATATATATATATATATATATATATATATATATATATATATATATATATATATATATATATATATATATATATATATATATATATATATATATATATATATATATATATATATATATATATATATATATATATATATATATATATATATATATATATATATATATATATATATATATATATATATATATATATATATATATATATATATATATATATATATATATTTATTAATTTTATAATTAAAATAAAAATTTATTTTAATTTTAAAATAAAAGGTTTATTTTAATTTTAAAATAAAAAAAGTTTATTTTAATTTTAAAATTAGAATTTCATGCTAACTAATTAGAGTTGGAATTTATTCCATGATAACTAATTGAGTTGAAATTGATTTTATTTTTCCTAAAATAAAGGAGTTTATTTTATGAATAAAAGAATCCATTTAAATAAAGATTTTTTAGATATTAAATAAGATTTCATTATTCAAAAATAAAAGAGTTTATTTGTGAATAGAAAAGAGAATCCATATTTCCTTAAATAAAGGAGTTTATTTAGATATGAAATAAGATTTCATATTATTCAAAATAAAGAGTTTATTTGTGAATGAAAAGAAAATCCGTATTTCCTTAAATAAAGGAGTTTATTTAAATATGAAATAAGATTTCATATTATTTCAAAATAAAGGAGTTTATTTGAATAGAAAAAATCCGTGTTTCCTTTAATAAAAGATTTTTTTTATATGAAATTTTTTTTAATTAAAATAAAAAAATTAAAATAAAAGATTTTAATTTAAAGATTTTTTTTTATATATATGGAATCGATTCCATAATTAATTAAAATAAAGGAGTTTATTTTGATTAAAATTTTGATTAAAATAAAATAGTTTATTTTATTCAAAATTGATAAATTAAAATAAAATAGTTTTATTTTGATTTAAATTTGGATTAAAATAAAGGAGTTTATTTTGATTCAAAATTAGATTTTATACTAACTAAATTTGCCCATTAAATGATATCAATATATATATTAAATGTTTATTATTCATAAGATGAATGTTATTTATCGATGCATATGATGATGTGTATGATAATAAATGGGATTGATTATGACTATCGACCAATGCGATTGATTTTATTTTAGTCGATGCATGAATGTACGGGTTTTATTAAATGGGGTCTCACAGACTGCCTTCTCTAATTTTTTTCTTAATGTAAATTCTATCTCCTCCTATGTATTTCCCTCGATCACGATCAAGGTTTCTATTTATTTTAAATAGTTTTGTAATAGGAAATAGTTAGAATTAATTTTGAAAAATTGAGATCAAGGAGAAAAGGAGCGCTGAAGACCCGCTTGTAATGGAGCCCGTTTAAATGTAATAGTTATATTTAAATATTATTTCTCACACCCCTGGGGAGCTCAATTTTTGGTTCACTTGGTGGCTCAAAAGTGAACCAAACTAGAATAAAAGTCCATAATCAATCCGTGTAGAATATAGTATTCTATATGTGCATGCTTATACTATATATATATATATTATGCAAACATGCTTCGATGTTCATTAATACGACGCGATTTTATATATATATATATATATGCTAAAAAACAAGATGAGACAAATTAATAACAAACCCCTCAATTTTTATATTAAGTCCTAAGCGCTCAAAGATATTTGAATATCGAACGTCGCTTTCTAGCATGATAAAATTAATAGAGTATTAAATATTTAATATGAGTTTGTTGTGTCACCACAAGGCAAGTATTAAGTATTTAAGATGTTAATTTATCACATTTGATGCTTATAAAGAAAATTGAACAATATTGTTTTGTCAGGTCACCACAAGGATGATATTTTTCTTTTTTGATATACGGAGTGCTAGGTCGACTTAACTCTGATAATTTTGATTCTGATGTGCCACCACTGATCAAAATAATCTAAGAGGCAAAAAAAAGGAGTCAGATAGTTGATGTAATCGACAAAAGTTGTTCACCTATTTATTTATATATAGTTTGTCAGTCACCACAAGGCTATATACATTTGAAATGGGATCCTTATTCTCACTAGCAAATCTTTAATTAGATTTTGCCAACTATATAAGTGAGGGTAATATAGTTTGAAGAAAATAGGGAGATACCAATTTAAAACAAGACCTAATTTATTTTGGTAATTAATAAAAGAATGTATGTTAAAATGTTGTTAATTACAAATTCATTTACGTAATTTTACAATGTCTAAAATTACTATCATCATGGGCATATTAGATGCTAAATTAACCGCAATCAATTAAACTGATTGGTTAAGGAATTTGAGAATAGTTCTCATAGTCAAAAGCTATCTTATGTCCTTAATACGCCTATCCTCGCAATGGTTGCGCATAATGCCTCCGAGGAAGAGATCACTACTTTTAGAAAGTGGCAAGATGATGCACAACTGGCTCAACGATCATGCTCGCATCCATCCACGAGTAACGAGCTTCAAATACAAGATGAAAACTATGGATGCTTCTACTATATTCCCGCACATCAAGTAGTCGATGGTGAGGAAAGTAGGACCGATAGATATCGACATCTAAGGAGCTCTTCCGATCTAGAACGGCCAATGGCACTATAAGATGCATAAAAAGTTCTTAACATAATCAATTTGATTGATCAATTAGACAACGAAGTTTTGTCATGGATGGAGAGTTGAGCCAAGATTTGATCTTGCACTCACTCCTGACTTCTTTTCACAATTGTTGTGAATTTTTCATATGAACAAGCTAGATATCACCTTTCACCGATTTGCTTAACATGTTGAAAAATGTCGAGAGTCACTTTCCAACCAAGAAAGACCAAGTCTTACCGGTAGGGGCCAAAGGATCTTCCTCAAAGAAGAAACGATTCAAAGAAGGTAAATAGAAAGGCATAAACAAAGGATAATAAGAACAAAACCGATACGGATAAAGAAAAAGGAGTTTGCTTCCACCGCAATAAGCCCGACACCGGAAAAGAAATCATGAGAAGCATCTTGCAGAGGCTAACCAAAGAAGCTTAGTGAAGTTTCTACATAAATACAAATTTTGTTCATGATTTAAAATAATTTTTCTTTAAGTCAAGGTTCTACTGGGTATTGATACCGACTTTCGTTATCATAAATATAGATTTATGAAGGACCAAGGTAGTAGTAGAAAAAGCTAAACAAATATAAGTAATCCTATGTGTGGAAATGAAGCAAAGGTCACGTATATTAGCCATAGAAACTTATAGTTTAGCAATGCCTACGCGCAAATCTATTAAGTCAATAAGTTGTTATCAGATTCCAGCTTTTGTTAAAAATATTATTTCCATTTTATCATTGGACAATGAAATCTTTGGTATTATAATTAAGAACAATTGTTGTTCTATTTATAATAATAATGTTTTGTATAGAACCGAATATTACTTAATAAATTTTGTATACTGACTTACGTGAAAATAATTTTGCATATCGAACAAATTAGTATAAGAAAAGGAGATGATCATTCAAAGAGTCAAATGTGTGTATTTGTTGAATACAAGTGTGAATTATTCGAAAGGTTCAAAGAATTCGTAAGTGAAACAAATCGGCAAAGTATTAAGATTCTTTGATTAGATCAAGGAATAAATACTTGTGCAATAAGTTTCTAGATCATCTCAAATGGTTTTCTCATAATGGACACATCCCGATACGCAATAATCGATTGATGTATCCGAATGAAAAATCGCACTTGCTTGACACATGGTGCGGTCCATAATGATTTTACCGACATTCCAAAGATCCTTCTGGATCATGTCCTAGAAATGGTCAGACATTCACGAAAAAGGTAACCTCAAAATCCTACCCAAGACTCCATAAAAGTTATGGATGTGGAGGATTCCTAATCTTAAGTATGTTAAGATAAGGGGTTGTCCAACTTATGTGAAAAGGTTTCAAAGGATAAGCTTGGGACAAGATTTGACAAGTGTATTTTGGGGACATCCTAAAGTAAGTTTAGGTATATGTTCTATAATCCTACTTAGCAAAAAAGTGTTTGTTATGAAACACGCCGCCTTCTAAGATAAAGGTGTTTATCATCAAGGGCTAGTGGAGGATAATAGATCTCAAGAGTTCAAGAACCACAAAACACTATAAGTCAAATAAGAGGAACCTCAGATAGACCTATTGTACCACAAAACAATCAGAACTCGAATAGTACCAAAGATACCTAGAGGTATGGATTCATCATGGATGATGATGATGAGGTACACATCATGTAAGATGATGATCCAGAGTTATATACGTTACATAAGTCACACTCGCAGTAAGAAGTTCTTACGGTTTGTAGGCAAAAAAGGGATTTTATCAAAATAAGCGCAAAGGGTCAGTCAGGAGAGCATCGTGACATTCCTAATATTATATGTTGATATACTACTTGATAAGGAATGACATACCAATGCTACAATCAAGAAAGATAAAGTTGTTCAAACATTCCTCCATGAATGATTTGGGAAGAGTATCTTAATCGGGGATATAAATCTATATAGATAGATTTAAGAGGATGCTCGACTTAACCCAAGGAACGATATTCATTTGATGCTAAAGTCGCTTAGCATGGCAAACTCCAAGAGATGTCTCATGTCGATGAGCTATGGAGTGTATCTCTTAATAGTCCCCATGCACTCCAAAAAAGAGAGATCGCATGAGTGACAATCATGTATGCAATGAAATATACGAGACCGATGTCGATCACCATATTCGAGAAGTTCACTATGAGTCAAAGAAAAACATCTTAAAGTTCTTAACCCAAGACTAAGGATGTGATCATATTCATGGTGGGTCTAAATTAAAACTAGAGGGCTTAATGCACTCAAGTTTTTCGCATGCACTAAGACGACGTAAAAATCCACTTTAAGGTAAAGCGTTACCTCGAACAAAGGGGTGCAGCAGTTGAATCGAAAGGTTCCAAACAAAGAAAGAGTTGTCGGTTTAGTGATAAAGACAAAGTATATAGCTATAAATGAAGTCGCAAGTTGATTGTTTGGATTAAAAGTTCATTACGTAACTAGAATAGTTCCTAAGTCTCATCTTCGATCTAAACATGTGTCAGGGCACTTTCATTTGATTATTATAATCATCGAAAGATGGGAAATCACTATAGAGATAGTGGACTCTCAAGAACAACATTACATATCCATTAACTAAAGCTTATCCAACAAAGCAGGATAATCGCCACTTGTAGAGAAGAAGAGTATAAGATACCACCATTTATCGGGTTTTAGTGCAAGTGGGAGATTGAAAGTAGTATGCACACAAGCCAATCATGTTTTTGATGATAAAGCATATACTTTGAATAATCTTATTCATTTATTAATAAAAAGTATTAATTTATTAAAGGCTTTTAATTATCTACATGATGTCGCTTTTATAATATGTGATAAACCCATAGTTTTAAGCAATGCTTTTAGAATAATGATGATGATCATTCTAATGAGATCTAAATTTTAGAAAGCTTAAAACTAAAATAGTTCCCAATCATCGATTACTAAATCGGGGATTAGTGAATCCGATAGATCGGGTACATACGCTGTTTGCTCATCGATGAGGATGATTGATCTCACGATCATTTGTGTGGACACTAAAGCAAGTATGTAGGTGCTTATTAGAGAATAAGTTCACCGAACGTGGCTCGCTAAGGAATACCTAATGGAGTTTTATTTGCCAAATAGAAATTCTCAGAGTGATAGTAGTACAAGTAATCCTCGACTCGAGATCATCATAGATTCGTGTATGATGAGTTATACTTTGACTTATTCCTTAAGACCCTTAGGTATATCAAAGGGTATGCTCAGGGTATAATAAGTCAGTATATGGAGATAATGTATGATCAATAAAGAATCTACCACTTCTAATAAAAGAAGAGAAATGTCCTATGTGATTCGATAAATGACAACCCAAAGAGTCCTCGGTTTAAGGCGTAATGAAATTAGAAAGGAGTTTCTAATTTGCATTATTTGAGTCAGGCATTTAAGATCGAAATACATATAATTAAATAAAATAAGACTCGACAAAGAATTCCACGCCTTATATTTAATCGGGACATCAGATGGTGGAAGGATCAATCACATTTTAATTATTTACTCAAAGGTTCTTTAATGATTAATGTTGAAATCTATATTATCCGGAAAGTCGCTGATCGCTAGGAGGCTTATCCCTATCAGAGAATAAATATTATTTATTTAAATAAATTAATTGTTTAATTTATTTATTTAAATAAGATTAGAATTGTTCTAATTGATTTATTCACAACCTGCTTAATACGGAGAACCTAAAGGGTCACACCATAAAAGGAAGAATAATTATTTAAGAAGTTAATGGCATAATCGTAATAATATAGTTATATATATTTAATTTAATCTATGGTGATGATAATAAATTAAATAGCTTAATATTTATTATTTAATATTTTAGAAATATTAAATATAAATTAATAAGAGGAGTCTTATTAATATTATTACAATTATTATTATTTTAATTTCTAAAAGAGTTTAGGAATTAATTTAATATAAGTACTTCATTTATTCCTAATCGATTAGAAGGAAAATTAGTTAAAGGAGTTTAATTAATTATCCCTAATAAGATTAGGGGAGCTTAATTAATTAAAAGAATTTAATTAATTAAATAAAACCCAATTCCTTAATTGTTAAGGTGGGTTGCCCACATCTATAAATAAGAGGAGTCTTATTATGGGTGGTATGGGTTGTTGATTTTTTTTTTTACATACATATAATTCCAATTTGTTGAGAGTACACCTTTTTCTATGTAGATAGAAAAACTAGGGTTTAGCCAACCACCCATCTTCTTCTTTAATTTTCTTCTTCCTCGTGGATCACCCCAGAGGCCAAACATTCGGGTGGCTAACGCCGATCATCAAAGGAAGTTAACCAAACCCGGATTCAAGTCGAACGCGAAAAGGATTTGAGGTGAACTTGTACCGAGGAAGCTCGATCTTCAAGGGTATGATTTTTTCTTTATCTTTTCGCTTAATTAATAATTATGCATAAAGGGTGATCCGTATATGGTTTGTAAAATTTTTTTAAACTCGATTTTACACGCTCCGCTTTTTTTGCAATTTGATCATGCTTATGAATATTACATAATAACGATCGGTCATCGTGTAAGCGCGATGTTAACTTGTAATGTCAAGACATGTATATCTTTCCAAAGCAAAGAACGTCAGAGTGATGTCGCCACTATATGCTCAATGAAGACCTCTAGGTATAACAGAAGAATCACTAAAATCTCCCCAAGAACAACAAAGAATACCTCCAAATGGTTGGGAGTTATCACGAATGTCTTGTAAGGTCCGATTAATCGCTTAACACAATGACGATGTTGCATTGGAACCTCATCCCATATAATTAGTCTAGCCTTCCTAAATAATTCCGAGTGTGATGATTGCTTCGTTGAATCCACAAACCGAATTTTCTAATACATTAAGTGGAATGCGCAGATGTTGAATGTGCAAGACGTCCCCCATGTAACAACCCGTAAGCAATTCCAGAGGATGCTACTGTGAATTACTATATCGCATAAGGAACGACATTTTTTCGGCAATTGTATTGAGAAAAAGTCTTTCCGGTTCTCGCACTTCCCCACTCGTAAAGAAGGTTGTTCCTCTATTTTCATAAACAGATGAAATGATTGCATTATAAGCCATAAAAATCGACCCTCATTCAAGAGATCAATGTTTCTATCGACATTTATTTGATCAACTTCAAGTTATATCGCCTATGTTCCCATATAAGTCGATTGCCAACGATAATTCTCCAATTAGCATATGGCGGTGGCATTGAGGGTAACTGATAAGCTCTTCCCCACTCTTGAAGCAAAAGATTAATAAGGTATAAACCATAATCACAAATTTGAGCATTAGTAGGAACATCAATGCCATAACATGTACTTATTTTTGTGTGATAAATCATCACAAATATGCATAGAAAATTGGTTCCACAACACTTCGGATTTAAAGGAGAGCATTGTGTCAAGATAATGAAAACAACCTTCTTAATCGAGAGCTGTTTCATTATTGATGCTTCTAAGACATTGAATCCATTCTTCATCGCCTTCTAAAAGGCCTTTTGCAATACATGCAAACCTTATATGTGGGGTGTACAACATTATCAATCGTTCTTAAACATTGAAAAGATTGAGGTCCCTCTACAACCGGCCAACAAAAGACGCAGATAAAACCTTTCACCTTTATTTGACCGCAACATACATTCTTCCGATTGCAAATCCCTTTGTCTCTCCTCGCCCAGTTTCTCTTCTTTTGCCAAATGAAATGCTTTGGAAATTGTTGGTATGTGAGAGTTCGAAATAAATCATTAGTAGAAAGCAACATGAAAAAATCTCATTAGAGTTGTCTGGCGATCCTCTGCTCCTCGCTCAATATCGCACTATTGGTTCGTAAGGGTTATAGCAGACGTGATGTTTTCCTCTAGGTGAACTACCGACGATAAGCGGAGGCAACTCTTGATGCATAGGATATCCAAATATCCGCCGTGCCGCCTCTATGAGGGCCCAATGTACCTTGAGTCGATATACCGCTTTATCTCATCTCACTTTAATACCAAAGTTGTCCGATCGTAACCCTTGTAGATGTATTTATTGATATACTTTACGCACCTTACTCCCCGCACAAACTTCCACATTTATATGGCAACTAAACAATCTGAGAGGTATGAATTATATGGTATAACATCTCTATTATCAACTTCATGTCCGAATTGTAGAGAATGTTTTCGTAGTCATTCGCCCATTGATTAATCCTGATACCCATCTTCTACCATTGTAGTTTCTTCCGCCCAACATTTAGGATATCTCTTGGTGTATTTACCATCTTCCATACATGGTGATTTAAGATTTGAACACCACATGGTCCATGTACCATGCAAGTTTTAACTGCTTACATGAAGTGGATCGTAAATTAGATCGGGAATTCGCATTTTACATTTCGATTTACACGCTCACGTGTTCAGTTTTTATCGGACCCTTGAAGAAATATTAGCAAATGCATGCGCAGAACCCACGCTTTTGGAATTCAATCGAAAAACATGTACCACCTTTGCACCGAATACTTTCTTCTTATCAATTTCCATCATCAAAGCTCGTCGCTTCAATTCAAATACACGGCCACCAAGTGCAAGCGGTCAATCGACGTTTGATGTGGTAACGATTGCATCTTTATCTCGGGCCAATTCGGTTTGCGGTCATAGTTAAGAAAATATCAGGGTGTTGGTTATACCGAGTTATGGCCATAGAATCTTGGAAGATTTCAAACATTTGCCTTGGACTCCCAGAAAAAGAAGAAGGCAAAACTACTCGTTTACTAAATTGATTAGCCTCTAACCCATCAGGGAACTACCTCGACCCGGATCTTGGTATAGATCGGATCGTAATTTTTGTTGGTTGAGCCTATAATATGTTAATCGGTTACGCTCGCTGTTGCAGCCATGCATCTACAACAAATTCTTGAAATAATCTTCCACCCTCAAGATAGTTGAATACTCGTTGAGGTCTTTCAAACAAACGATAACCATAATATTGCAATTAAGTAAGTCTTTTTGATGAAGCTTTACCTTGATTGACATCCTTTAACTTGCGATCTGGTTCCCATCCAAGCTCACCATACTGGAAACAACAATACGTAATGTAGTGGTAAATAAGCTGGATGGCATTCATTTATCTGCATCAACTGGTCACTCCCTCTTAACCGTACAATAATATCCCTCATCGCAGAGAATTCAGCACCATCTCCAGGTAATATGACAGCAACCTCCTCTGACGTGGGTAAATTATGAGTTCGACGGTCTTTTGCTGCACTATAATGAAGGTATGCTGGGATGTCGTGATTGTTCAAATGTTCCATGCTTAAAATTGCAGCTGCATGTCTAAACTTACCCGAAAATGAGTTGTATCTCAAAAGACTATCCTGGATTGTTCGTAGGACATCCTCTCATGACTTCAGGTTTCTCAGAGAACGATATTCTAAAGCAATCATGCATCGTGAATGTCTGTTGTGCATATCTTTGGATCTTGGCCAAAATTTGGAGGTTGTAGTAACCCTGTCCGATGTCGCAATTCTCCATGGATTGTAAATGCGTTGGGACCCCTACCAGGAACCACTCTATCATCCATATGTACACCTAAGCTCGTAAAAGCATTAAACGCATTGTACAGTCGGGTATAACTTCGAAAGGACTTTGACTGATCATCATTGCCATTATATAGTGATTGAATTTTTGGAGGAGGCGTTAATAGTTGTGGAAGTCGAATCTTTCCTTGCAAACAACATGTTCCTAAGAAAGGCGATTGACGGATGAATTCGATAACTTTTCCGACTTTCGATGCAATCTTTGAAAAGGTGAGGACACCGTATATTCATTTTATCGAGGTAGTGTCTTCCTAAAATAGGATGTGGCAAAGGGCTATATTGTAGGCAATGCCTCCTCTTGTAGACGCAAGCTTCATCAACGACCGATCAATAATTGGTAATAACCTAGAAAATAAATGAACTTGTTTCAAATAGTTCACATATATCGTAACACTCCTTATGGTATATAGTTCTAAATAATGTCTTTTGAACTAACCCCAAAGTTGGTGATGTAGGCATGGAAGATGATATAATGTTACTGAGTCATGTACGTACTTTATATTATTTGGTGGAAGGAGGATTTACGCACCCATTGAATTTGAGTTGGTTGAATGTAACCTCGAGGTGGTAAAATCGGACGGAGGAATTCGATTAGAATTGATGGCGCAGTGTTTTAACAACGACGGATCTGATAAAAATGATTCCCGATCGCGATCTGATCCTCGCTTCATAAGTCATGCGTTGGGATGGCTGAGGGATCAAAACCAGGGAAAAATCTTGGTTGAAATGGATATGGTTTGTAAGACCCCGAAATTTATTTTTAAATAAAAATGAATTTCCTTTATTTATTATTTTGAAATAGTAAGGGTGGATTTGATTAATGTGGATAGTTAAGGGTTAAATACGCAAATATTTCAAAATAAGCAAGTGGTTATAAAATATTCATTTTTGTGGGGAATATTCGTTTGGTCGTGGAATATTAAATCTTTGTTCAGAATATTCGTATGACTTATTGCTAGAATATGTGTGGGCCCCATAACTTGAAAGCGATTGGATGAGGAAAACGACAAATATAAGTTGGTTAAAAATAACGGCGTAGTTATTACTGAATTAAGACCGTTGGAATACCCTTGGTTAAAATACGATGTCTGGCGCTGGTTTGCACAAAGATGCTATTACCAGTATTGCCGCATATTGTTGAATTATTGATCCTTACGTAAGATGGCACTTTTCTCAATAATTTTCACAAGTGAGTTCTTGTTCAATATTTTATTTTATTGATTGATAATTCTTTGCGTGATATTTTATATTATTGTTGTTCAATAATTGTCACCGCACGATATTTCCCATTATCGATCAATAATTCATATTATTTGAATAATATTATTAGATAACATTATTGGCAATGTCTAGAAAGTTACGTCAAGGAGAGGTTTGGTCACCTAATTGCTTGCCATAGAGGAGAGATCCTTATTGAAAGCCCCTCTTTCTGAGGCTTTTGGTTGTCATAAATGTGATTCTAATATTATTTGTGAATAATTAATTATTGATTCATATAATAAGGAAATATTTATTTTATATGAATATAAATGATGGATTTATTTATGTGGTTATTAATGAAGGAATTAATGTTGAGGTGTTTTATCGATTATTTTATCTGGATTGGAGGTATTAAAAATCAAATCGGGGTTTTTGAGATATATTATGGGGTTATAATTTTTAATCCGACCGTTGGATCGTTGTAATTTTTGGATATGTTATACATACATAAGTTGAATATATGTCCACAAATTTTGAACCGTTAAAAATGCACGAATGATTTGTTGTGAATTTTAAGAGGTGTCGGATTCGGAAATTAGGTTTATAATTGATTTTGGTGGAAAATTCTAGAATTGAGTGGGCCCCACTTGTGGTTGGTGAAGAAATGTGCTGAATTTTATTTCAAATGTGGTGGTGGCAATAGTAGCGGTAAAGCCATCGGTGCTTGGTCAAGTCTGCTTGGTAGGCTAACATTTTCCTATAAATAGAGGGCTAAGTTAGAATTGAAAATCACACCGAAACAAAGTTTTCTCTCTTTCTCTCTATATTATTGAGTGTATTTTGTGAGTATTTAGATACTTTGAGAGTTCTTTGTTCAGATAAGTTTCATTCAACATCACTTCAGAATTTTCCTTCCGGCAATCGATTCTTTTTGAGGTAAGGATGTTATTTTCTTCTCAAATGATATTAATTCTTGAATATCATTATCTTTGAAATATTGGTTGGAACTTTTATCAAATTTGGAACTTTTTCATGCTCTGGTTACTATTCATGAGTTACTATTCACGAAGTTACTATTCATGAGTTACTATTCACGAAGTTACTATTCACGAGTACTATTCAGCGAAGCGTGAAGATGTTTTTTGGAATTTCTATCTTTTGGTGTCGAGTTACTATTCACGTGATCTGACCTATTCACGTATCTGACACTATTCACGTATCTGACACTATTCACCGAAAAAAATAAAATTTCTTCTTTTCATCCAAAATATCTATTACGGATACTAGCTTTGATTGTATCCATGTTTTGATCATTCTTGAATTTTACACCACTATGATTATTTTTGAGGTATTGTTGGACATGGATAAAAACAAAAGCACGAATCATTAATCCTTAATCCTTGTCATTTTGTTTCAATCGGATTCGTTCTTTAAAAATATTTTTCATCATCCTCGGTCTTAAATGATGATACTTATTGAATATCTTTGGCACGTAGTGCAAAGATGAATGATTTCTGAAGAATATCTTTGGCTGTAGTGCAAAGATGAGCAGGTGTTTAAATGAACATGACTAATCGATGAATATCTTTTGGCTTTTTAGTAGTGCAAAGATGAATGATTTCTGAAGAATATCTTTGGCCTTTAGTGCAAAGATGAACAGTGTTGAGATGAACATACGATCGATTGATGAATATCTTTGGCACCAGTAGTAAAAAGATGAATATTTGATTTGAGATGAATATTGATTGATGTTACTGAGGATAAAATATTGATGATGGACTATTAAATTCATAGATTATAGTAGATTTCATTCTCTACGTAACTCTTACATGAATTATTATTTCACTGCGAATATTGATCTCAAACTTGTTGTCTATTGTATTCATCGATTTTTCCTGTTGGAGACTAACGATAATTTGTTGTATATTATCTTAGTCATAATATTCTTCTTGGGCTAGTTGAGCTCACCCTTTTCCTTGATGTTCCATTTTTCTTCTCGGGAGGCGAGAATGTAGCGAGTACTTAGTCGGGGTATGGAATGAAGGTTCTGTAGAGAGTTGTTTAGTAGTCCTCACCATTTTGTAAAATAATGTATCAATAAATGTGATGAGGATTTATTTGAGTATAGATATTATCTAGAAGATAATATTTGTATTTAAACTCACAGATATATATTGTCGTATTTCACACGACATTTGTATTATTGAAGTTGTAGTTTGCTTCTTGTACCATGTATTTGGCGACTTCGAAATGGGTGTTGTGTATACCTATTTTGGGGGGCGTCACAGCTTGGTATCGAGCTTAGGGATATGATCTCTGGCGGAGATCGGGGAATAAAACTAGGAGGGAGAGACGAGTAAATCCTTCGCTAGTGTGTCCTACCTAAGCTTATTTGTTAGTTGGTCGATATTTAGGGATATTATGTGATATATTGATTTCAATTAACCCTTGTTTTATGACGATATTTGAGAATGTCGTGAGAATATTAATAGTGGAGTAAATGAGGCAGAGTGGAGATGCACATATTTAATAACGAGGAGAACGTCTGTGGTGGCAATGTACCTCCGTGAATAACACCACCGGCGAGATGATGAACGAGGGATGTTTAGAAGCTTTTGCGGTTCATGCAAAATCGACGAGAGAGACTCGTGTTCAAAATACGAGGAGAAATGATAGCAATTCACGGTGGTCACAGTGAAGCAGTTCAAAGAGTTGGGACCACGAATTTAAGGGAAAGCCCGATCCGATCATGCGTATGAAACATGGGTCAAACAAATTACCAAGATATTCGATGTCTTGGGATGCGGAGAAACGAAGGTTCCATTCGCTACCTTTATGTTAAAATGGCGCGGCGATTCATCGGTGGGAATCAGTAAGCGTACCCATCCAACCGCACTCGGCATGTCATGGGAGACGTTTGAAAATAGTTCAATGACAAGTACTTCCACGAAGTATTAAATATGTAGGAAGTGGAGTTTATTAGATTGGGCGCAGAATAACACGGCGGTGTCGATGACGAGGCGAAGTTTGCGGAGTTATCCGAGTTTGCACCTCATTTGGTGGAGAATGAGGAACGATATGTGGCGGATGTTTCGAGAGTTTGAAACCCGAAGCATACGTCGGTATCTCATTTCTCATAAATTTTCTCTCTATTCGGATGTTGTCAATGCTCAGGTTAGTTAGGCGAGATAACGAGTATCGTTCAACCGAGGACCATAACCGAGGATCATACCAAAGATAGCGGTCATCGTAATAACGATAACCCGGAGAAAGAAAAATACTGACAAAAAGCGGTAACCACTCGGTGGTAATCGTGGCCATGAAAATAGAAGAAGCGAGTTGGGAGGAGATTTTAAAAAGAGGAGATTCAACAACGACCATGTGAAGACGTCGGCCCAATGTAACCGGTTCCAAGGAGGAGAAAGACCATCGGTCAGATGTTACAAATCTTGGGAAAGAGGGACATATCATTGGCGCCCTACAGTTTAAGGTATGCTATAATTGTGGAAAGGAAGGACATATCGCTCGAGATTATGCGATATGAAACCTAGTCAATGGGGCGGGCGGACTCAAAAGGATGTCCTTAAAAGTCAAAGTCGGCGATTCTGGAAGAGCGTTTGTCGTGGCCGGTCAAAATCGAGGAACCCCGAGCGAAGTTAAAGCACGGGGTTAGTTAATTATAAATTCTTGCGAAGTTTATACCTTACTAGATCTGGGATTCTACCCATTCTCTTTATCTCTCTTGCTTTATACCAGCGTTTGAACTTGACTACGGAGAAATTAGACTTTGACTTTATTTATGGAGACTCAGTTAGGAGAAACTTTCATTACATCCGTTGTTTAAAAAAAATCTTGCTTGATTGAGTCAGGCACTATCACATTACACTGTTAACCTTATTTACTATAGAGATATTTGCTTTTGATGTGATTTTAAGGTTAACTACTCATCATGCCAAAAATTGATTATTTTAAATGAGGTTGTTAGTTTTCATATTCCTAAGCAACTTTGTTATTCAATTCAAGCAATCAAACCATTGTAATCAAACATTTTCATATCGAAACCATGAAGTCATTCGTTTATTACGGATGTCAAGTTTTCTTAGTCCATATTATGGATTTGAATAAAGACACGTCGATTTGAATAATATTCTTGTTGTTATTGATTTTTCCCACGTATTTCTGAAGAATTTATTGGTTTACTCCCAAAGATCGATATTAAATTTTGTATCGACTTTGAACCCTGTACATCTGAAACTCATTTCTAAAATCTCATATAGAATGGCTCTATTGAACTTGAGGAGTTAAAATTCAACTATAGAATTTGGTACTGAGCCTTTATCTTGTGACTTCCTTTGTGGAATTCACTAAGCGAACTCTCTGTAAGGGACGCCATATTCGTGCGATAGTAAAGCGATAGGTGTCATTGTGACGTCTTTATCCAAGGTTGGGATATAGTCGCGATTGAGAGCAACCTAAGTCAAGAATGTCGAAATCGTAGCTTTACAGGCTTAGTTGGTTATTATCGGAGATCCGTTGAAGGATATTCTCGAATCGCTATTCCATTATCGCGGTGACTCGTGAGATACAAAATTTGAATGGAGCGAGGAATGTGGGAAGAGCTTGAAGAACTTCGAGAGAGACTCATTTCAAAGACGTGTTACGACCATGCCATCCCGGAAAAGCGAACGTGGTAGGTGGCGTGTTGAGTAGAAGATCGTATATGAAGTACTGAGTGCGATATTGTCAAAGACTAATTTCGTATAATTTACAAATAATAGAGATGGAGATGAAAACTCTAGGTACCCACGTGATGATATACTGAGTGCGTGATGATATCTGAGTATAATCGACTTTAATCGATAAAGTTAAAAGCATTGACTACACACCGGGTGATGAATTTGAAGAAGGAGGTGCGAGAAGTTGTTATTTCAAAAGCGAGAATCGGTGAGGTGAGGAAAGCTCAAAACTTGATTTATTAATCCGGTTGAAATTCTTGGCCGAAGTAGGAAATGTAGCTATAGACTTCGCGTTACCTCCAGTATGTCTCGTGTTCATAATGTGTTTCACATATCCGTACTTAAGTAAATATGTGAAAGACCCGAACCACGTTATAGAGTTAGAGCCAGGACGAGATAGCCAGAAGACTTAACGTGTGAGGAGGTACTGTCAAGATTTTGGATAGGAAGGAGCATGTCCTACTGCTGAAAGGTTATACCACAAGTTAAAGTTTTGTGGAGAAACCATGCTATTGAGGAAATGACACGGGAGTTGGAAACGAAAATGAAAGCGAGGTATCTTTACCTTTTGAAACACACAGAATACGTCGTCGCCAATTTCGAGGGACGAAATTTCATAAGGAGGAGGTTGTAAGACCGAAATTTATTTTAAATAAAAATGAATTTCCTTTATTTATTATTTTGAAATAGTAAGGGTGGATTTGATTAATGTGGATAGTTAAGGGTTAAATACGCAAATATATTCAAAAATAAGCAAGTGGTTATAAAATATTCATTTTGTTTGGGGAATATTCGTTTGGTCGTGGAATATTAAATCTTGTCGGGGAATATTCGTACAACAAGTAGACCATGTGTGGGCCCCATAATCTGAAAGCGATTGGATGAGGAAAGCAACAAATATAAGTTGGTTAAAAATAATTGGCGTAGTTGTTACCGTTAAGACTGTTGGAATACCCTTGGTTAAAATACTGATGTCTGGCGTGGTTCGCACGAAGCTTTACACTCAGATATTACGCAGATTGTTGAATTATTGATCCTTACGTAAGATGGCACTCTTCAATAATTTTCACGATGATTCTTGTTCAATATTTTATTTTATTGATTCAATAATTCTTGCGTTGATATTTTATATTATTGTTGTTCGATAATTGTCACCGCATGATTTCCCATTATCGGATCAATAATTCATATTATTTGAATAATATTATTAGATAACATTATTGGCAATGTCTAGAAAGTTACATCAAGGAGAGGTTTGGTCACCTAATTGCGGCGCCAAGAAGGAGAGATCCTTATTGAAAGCCCCTCTTTCTGGGAACCTGCTGGTTGTCGTAAATGTGATTACGTAATATTATTTGTGAATAATTAATTATTAATTCATATGATAAGGAAATATTTATTTTATATGAATATAAATGATGGATTTATTTATGTGGTTATTAATGAAGGAATTAATGTTGAGGTGTTTTATCGGTATTTTTTATCGGATTGGAGGTATTAAAAAATCAAATCGGGGTTTTGAGATATATTGCGGGGTTATAATTTTTAATCCGAAATGGTTGGATCGTTGTAATTTTTGGATATGTTATACATACATAAGTTGAATATATGTCCACAAATTTTGAACCGTTAAAAATGCACGAATGATTTGTTGTGAATTTTAAGAGGTGTCGGATTCGGAAATTAGGTTTATAATTGATTTTTGGTGGAAAATTCTAGAATTGAGTGGGCCCCACTTGTGGTTGGTGAAGAAATGTGCTGAATTTTATTTCAAATGTGGTGGGTGGCAATAGTAGCGAGGTAAAGCCATCGGTGTAAGCAGTCGAGTCCTGCTTGGTAAGGCTAACATTTTCTATAAATAGAGGGCTAAGTTAGAATTGAAAATCACACCGAAACAAAGTTTTCTCTCTTTCTCTCTATATTATTGAGTGTATTTGTGAGTATTTAGATACTTTGAGAGTTCTTTTGTTCGATTTAAGTTTCATTCAAAGATCACTTGAGCCTTTCCTTAGAAATCTTGATTCTTTGAGGTAAGGGATGTTATTTTCTTCTCAAATGATATTAATTCTTGATATCATTATCTTTGAAATATTAGTTGGAACTTTTATCAAATTTGGAACTTTTTTCATGTTGGGGTTACTATTCATGAGTTACTATTCACGAGTTACTATTCATGAGTTACTATTCACGAGTTACTATTCACGAGTACTATTAATGAAGCGTGAAGATGTTTTTTGTGGAATTTCTATCTTTTGGTGTCTGAGTTACTATTCACGTGATACTAGCCTATTCACGTATACTCTGACTATTCACGATATCTGACACTATTCACCGAAAAATAAAATTTCTTCTTTTCATCCAAAATATCTATTACGGATACTAGCTTTGATTGTATCCATGTTTTGATCATTCTTGAATTTTACACCACTATGATTATTTTTGAGGTATTGTTGGACATGGATAAAACAAAGTACGAATCATTAATCCTTAATCCTTGTCATTTTGTTTCCTTTGGATTCGTTCTTTAAAATATTTTTCATCATCCTCGGTCTTAAATGATGATACTATTGAATATCTTTGGCACGTAGTGCAAAAGATGAATGATTTCTGAAGAATATCTTTGGCTTTGTAGTGCAAAGATGAGCAGTGTTTAAATGAACATGACCAATCATGAATATCTTTGGCTGTAGTGCAAAGATGAATGATTTCTGAAGAATATCTTTGGCCTTTAGTGCAAAAAGATGAGCAGGTGTTGAGATGAACATGGCTGATTGATGAATATCTTTGGCACATGATGCGAAGATGAATATTTGATTTGAGATGAATATTGATTGATGTTACAGGATAAAATATTGATGATGGACCTATTAAATTCATAGATTATAGTAGATTTCATTCTCTCGTAACTCTTCTATGAATTATTATTTCCATTGCGAATATTGATCCGAAACTTGTTGTACTATTGTATTCTATCGATTTTTCCTGTTGGAGACTAACGATAATTTGTTGTATATTATCTTAGTCATAATATTCTTCTTGGGCTAGTTGAGCTCACCTTTTCCTTGATGTTCCATTTTTCTTCTCGGGGAGGCGAGAATGTAGCGAGTACTTAGTCGGGGTATGGAATGAAGGTTCTGGTAGAGAGAGTTGTTTAGTAGTCCTCACCATTTTTGTAAAATAATGTATCAATAAATGTGATGAGGATTTATTTGAGTATAGATATTGTCTAGAAGATAATATTTGTATTTAAACTCACAGTATATATTGTCGTATTTCACACGACATTTGTATTATTGAAGTTGTAGTTTGCTTCTTGTACCATGTATTTGGCGACTCAGAATGGGTGTTGTGTATACCTATTTTGGGGGCGTCACATGGTTGAGATTGTATTATTTTTGCTTGCTTCTCTCTTTCACGACGCAAGCGCTGAGCAATATGTATTGGACGCACGTCACCATTATCCCTTTCTCGTTTTTTACGTCGAGGAATTGGAGCTTTGTCAAGGATATTTTTATTGGATCCCTACAAATAACAATAGATATCTAAGTGTAAAGAGAAGAAGTCGTTAGTGTTTTTTGAGCCAAAAATAATGTTTTCTATTTATTAGGATTAGGGTGCATATATTCGGCTTGCTTGGTTTTGTATTTCACACACTAAAGCTATTTGATATATTTTTTGCCTTTTCAGTAAAGGATATTATTATTGAAACCTAAAAGATGTATAATTATAAACCTAAGAAGGCATAGTTTCGTTAATAAATTATCATCTTTGCTTCATCATCTTTGGTTCAAGTACTAAAGCATCTTTCCTTCAAGTACTAAAGCACCACACTTGACTATGATAAGTCTAGTACCGGTGTCGTTAATAAATTAGGTTCAAATATTTTGTTTAAATGACTTTGTGTAACAAATATTTGTAACTACTAACGTAAATGTCTGGAATATTGTATACTTACCACATTCAAATTGGGGGGTTGATTTTCTTTTTCTTTTCCTTTTTGAAACTCCTTCCCTTTTTCCTTTGCTTTCGATGTTTTCTTAGATTTTCTGACAAATGATATAAATATAAGATGTTTTGTCTTGGAAAATAAAGTATGAGCTTAAGAAAAGAAAAAGTAATCTTATCTTGCTTTCACGCATCATATTCAATTGATTCTTCTCGAATGATAATGCCAATATTCTTTTTTTCGATATAACTTCTCTCTATTAAAGAAAGGAAAAAGAAGGTTAAATATAGAAAGTATAAAAAAAAGCTATTATATTGCAAGTTTGCTATAAAAGAAGAAAATAATTTTCTTAGTGCATTGCAAATTATAATCCTCCTGTCCCAAATTGAAAGACACGTTAAAAATTTCAAAAAGGAATATTAATTGTTCAATTTTCATTAAGTCTGAAAAAGGAACTTACATATCCAAACACAGTATAAGAAGGTGGTCCCGTGGGCAGGGTGACCTCATGATTCATATTCGCTATTGAAAAAATGTATTAGTGTGAAACGAATCAAATTAAGTGATGAAAGAATATTCTTATTAATAATTAAATCTATCACAACTAAAACAATATTTCACATTCAAAATAATAATAATTCACAATATTTAACTACAAATTGATTGTTTTAAAAAGAAGGTTAAATGATTGTTTAAAATAGAATAAATGTGTAATGAAGAAAAGAATAAGTTAATTTTAAATAAAGATGCGATTGTCATTTTAAAGGGAGGTAGTAATAACAACTAATAAATACGGTTACTTAATATGTAGGAGTATTAGATATTAAACTTATCAAGTACTTATGCAAATGAGAGACATTAATTTAAAAGGATCTTACACACTACAAAATTTGGTCCCAATTTTCACACTATCATAATCTAAATAATAATTTTAACCAAACATTACCGAATCGGGGGACAAATCTATCTATACAAAAGCGGCTTATAAGCGGGGGAACTCTAGGAAAGAAAGCATGTACACAATCAAGAATGAATACGAACACATGTGTGTGTATATCTGATAATATATTCATGAATTCTGAGCTCAAACAATGTTCCCAACATTGGCGCTGAAAACAATCTAAAAGCTAGTCCTTTTCATGGACATGTTTCTTTGGACCGAAATATTCAATACTGATCTATCTACTAATGCAACAATAGTTGGTGTCTAATGAACTAAAATTTTCCTCTTTCCGTGTAAAATAGTTAATAATTCTACTACTCATTATTAGTTGTTTTTGACAAAATTCATATGCTATTATTAGTTAATGGAATGGACATATTATGTATTGTCTTGTGTGTTAATCAAACACATTAGTGCAAAGACAACCAACCTGAATATCTGAACTTTTTCATGTCTTTGATTAAACACGATAAATAGTCACTATATAAAGGGGAAAAAGATCGAGAATATAATTTAAAATGTGTACATGATTATCTTTGATATTAAAGGATATATTCCGACCAAAAAAGTTTTGGATCAATCGAACTAAAACCAATTGAATGCATGTATCAAGAATATATTTCATATGCATGTATCACTAATTCACTATAATTCTATAGACAATAATAAAAACGCGTCGAACAACTAAATATTATAATAATTTAAAAGTCGGGATATACTAAATAAATTAACAAATCAATTAAAAGTCACTCTAAATACACCCATATTAAACTCAAAAATCAAGCAACAATTCTTTTCTCTGTAAACCCCAGATACCAACAATTTAAAAAGCAATATTGAAAAGCGGCATCTCTTTTTCCACGCCCTTTGCCTTAAGTAATTTTATTTTCCACATCTTTGATCCATGTGTTGTTAAATTTTGAATATTGAATAAAGGACACATTAACCCACTTGTGGAATATTAGAAGGACATTCTATGTGTTTGCCTTATTTGGGGACGGTTTTAACCCTTCCGATGAGAACTCAAAAGAGCCCCGACCTCATTCATCCCATTGCTATTCTTTGCTATTTGGTACTGCACGCTTTCCATGGCAAGACTCTTTCCTCCCTCCCTCGTGGTCACTTTGAGGTCTTGTTTAATTTAGTTCATATACCAAATTGCAACAAACTTTATATATGTTGTATATCATATGTAAGGCTGTAATTAAAAGGTATAACCACTTTATTTGAATCTCTAGAAATACTTCAAAATAGTGGCCAAAGATTGCTGACATATAAAATCCCTCTTACGGTTTTAGCTCAAAAATTTGTTTTCGTTTCCATTTAATATATTCAAACACCTCTCCTCATATTATATAGGATGTACATATATAACCCCAACTTTAATTCCCTCTAGAATTCTCTTTTTAGCCAAAACAGTCCACTTGGGACTTTTAACAAACATGTGGTGTCGGTACAGTCCACTTGGTACAGGTTAGGATTTTTATCGATGAGCTAGTCAAAACAATAACCATAAATCACTCAGAGACCCTAGAATACAAATGCAAACACAATATCTGAACAAAAAGAAAGACCCATTCAAATATCTTTTAAACTTTCTATCAAAAAGGGTCATCTAGCTTTCTTGAGTAATATTTTTATTTGCTTTACATATTTTGAGCAGTGGCTACCACGTTACTGAGGCTTTGCGAGTTCAAATGGAAGTTCAGTGAAGGCTACGTGACCAACTGGAGGTTAGTTTTCTTGGGTGTCCATTCAAATTAAGCACCTTGCACTTTTTACTTTAGCCACTTCAATCGATTCTACGATTTCTGCGAAAGATTTTACCTTATAATTTAAGTGGTTTGTATGGGTAAATTTTGATTACAAAGTCTCAATAACTTTTTGGTCTTTTGTTTGATTGAATAGTAAGCGGCTTGACTTTTAGAAAAGATGGTGAAACTTTAAAGTTCGGTATATCTGAATACCTATGTCTTTACGGTTTTAGTTCTGATAAGGATTCTATCGAGTGGATGTTTTATCTTGAACTTAAAATGTCTCGAACTATAAAATTAAATTCTATGGAAAACCCAACTTTAAAAAAAAATGTAAGATGATATGGAAAACCCACCTTTAAAAAGAAAACCTCCTCTGTTGTACCTAATGGCTATCAACGACATCATTAAACTTTGCCATTTTACGTAATAAGGGTTTTATATTGCTAGTAGGTAGAAATATCCTTTTGACTTGACCCTTTTTAGACCACAATATAATTTGACGATGAACTAACAAAGGGTAACCTCCCTGAGATTGTTAATTAACCATAAAAACCTCATTAGAGTTCTATCATCTCCAATCAAAAGTGTGGTTAATAAAAGCTTGGTTTACTTCTAGGCTATTAGACCGAAATTCATTTACCAATATTTCGATGCAAAGTAAAAAATGAATTCATAACATGGCTAATTATAAAAGAATAATGTGTTAAGCGAGCCACTGCAATCTGATCACACAACACACACATGCCCAATTTTTACCTTCTCCTTTTTATAGTGTTTATGCATAATTTTTTGTATATAATTTATGTTATAAACATCGGCAGAACATGCCCATAGATGCACAAAAGATTTTTTGTGCATAGTTCAAATAGATTAAACAAAACCTCCCGCTATTTTACCTGTTGATACATTGCAAAATCACAATTAACCCAAATCATTGCAAAAATAACTTTCGACTTCAAGATCATAGCCTTTTCTTCGGGAAAATAGTACCTCCCTCTAATTTACCTCTTAAAACACTTTAATATACAATAAACCCAAATCATGGAAATCAAATTTCAGCTTCTATTTCTTCAGAAAACTCCTAAACTTCACCCAACCACAAAAACCCAAAAGTATGTTTTAAGACCATGGACTTTCTTCAGGTTCCAAGTTAACTTTTCTTATTAAAGCATCTAAACAGAACAATAGAAGGAATTCTTATGAACTAAACTTCGCAAATGAATAGAGTAATTAAAGCTTATCATATAATTATTGGAGAATCGGATGATCAAGCTAAAAGTGAATTTCATCACACAAAAGATGGATGCATTATGAAACAAAGATGGCGATAATGATAGAGGACCGACCGGAAAGGAAGTAACATCACCTATCAAGTATCCTCTAGAAACCAAATGAAGGACCATCCCCAATGAATCGATTTTTAAAATGGCCGACTTTTTAATCACCTTATTCCATAATGAATCGATTCGAAAGGAAATTATCGAACCATTTCACTGCAAGCGAAATGTTCTTAGACACCAACTTTACTGACCTCAATCCCCCATTAATAATAGGCTGCAAACCTTCTTCCATGAGATCAAATGACCATTCACCATTCCTACCTCATTCCCTTACCACAAAATGACACACAAAGTTCTCTAGAAAATAAACCACATTGTGCCGTAACTTTGAAAAAGGACAAATAATAAATTGGGATCTTAGAGAGGCATGCTTAATCAAAGCAATCGCCAACCAAAGGAGAAAAACGGCTCTCCTACATGTCAATTGACTTACTCAACCTCTCTACAATTGGTCCCAAAAAGATAGATCTAAGAATACTACCCTAACGACATCCTAAGTAAGATAAAGAATAAGATATGTCTTGAAATATATATATGCGATAAGGTGGCAAAAAGGAGTATTATAGTATGTGTGTGTCTCTTGTCTTGTTTCCAAAATAAATAATTCCTTTATTTTAGAGAATAATAATCTTAATTGTTTCAATTTCATCTACTTTTCTTTCAAAATTTTAGGGGTTGAGCTACTTCTTCATTATAATACTCCTCCGTTTGTTAATAATATTTTTATAAATCATTATGTAACTCTACCTTAATACTACTCGTATTTCTCGTCTATTTTTTTTTTATATACTCAAATCTGCTTTTAAAATTAGAGATATAATTTATTTTTGTAGTCAAATGATGATGTATATTAAATTTTCAAATTGATGCAAATTTATTTAATTCACTCATTTTTAGTTACATAATTAAAGCGATAACTTTTAAGGATAATTTTATGTTTCAAGTTTTTCCTAATATTTGCTAAGGTTTAATAGTGATAGTGTGTTGCCTAACTTGATAACATAAAATAATGACAAATTAGGAATTAATGACAAATTACAAATTAGGAATAGAAGGAATCTTGAAGAAATAAGGAAATAAAACGAGAAAAGCTAGGGGAGAATGTGCTTTTTTACGTTCGAGATAGACTACTTTCATCATTCAATCAATCGCAGCTAGCTCGACTTGATCTTGTGACATATAATTATGCACTGTTACCCATATGAGCGGTTTTAATTATATTAAATTTGTGTTAAACATGATGTTTCTGTTAAAGAATAGTCTGGGGCCAAGGGTTTAGTTTTAGTCCACAACTAATTGGGACAAAGTGCCGATCAAGTAACAGCAAAGCAAATCAAGGTCACTCACTGAGTCACTGTAAATCAATAATTGGAAAGACGGGAAAATATTCCAGTCTCAGGCTCAGCCCACCATCGGCATCGGAATCAAATTTGATTCAAACTTCATAAAATTGATTTTAAACTCCGTATGATTTACCTAACCAACTTGGGTTACATCATAACACATCTATAAATATTACCTAGTCCTAATAATTTTCAATTTTTACACATGTTGACCTATTTGGGACAAATTTTCAAACACCCTAAGGGCATAGCCTATAATTTTAGAATTCATAGAAGTTTAGGCATGGTTCTAGGCAAAAAAATCTATAAATATTACCTAGTCCTAATAATTTTCAATTTTTACACATTGACCTATTTGGGACAAATTTTCAAACACCCTAAGGGCATAGCCTATAATTTTAGAATTCATAGAAGTTTAGGCATGGTTCTAGGCAAAAATCTATAAATATTACCTAGTCTAATAATTTTCAATTTTACACATGTTGACCTCTTTGGGACAAATTTTCAAACACCCTAAGGGCATAGCCTATAATTTCGAAATTCATAGAAGTTTAGGCATGGTTCTAGGCAAAAAATTCATAGAAGTCGTTGACAACACATAGTTTCCTCACCAAGCACATCAATTTCGAATAACAAACATTATGTAAACTTTCAATTTCAATAAATTAACCAAATACATGGCTTACCTTTATCGGAGAATTGCGGAAATGGGTTGTTTTGCTTGAGTCCCTAAGAATCTCCTCAATTTCCTTGTAATAAGACATCTTGGGATCACTTTGCTAAGTAGTTGCTTATATTTTTGAACTCCTTGAACAAATTCCTCCACTTGTCGATACACATAGTCGTGAAACGATCGAACCTTTTTCCCTCATTTTGGCGTAACTGGTCCCACAGTGCTTGTTGGATTTCAAGTGTTGAAGAGAGTCGATTTCGGGCGGAGGATGAGAGTTCGGGTCTCTTCTTGGATCCATGTTTCCTGCCGTTTCTTAGGGACTTGGGGTTTTCTCTGTGCATGCTTGCTCTCGTCGATAATCATCGATTGCTCTCATGGATTATTGTTGGTAGAAGAGGAAGAAAAACAGAATTCCTTTGTAGATTATTGTCATCGAATTATTGTCGTGAATTGTTCTTCTTTGTAGAAATCGATTATTGTTGGTTTTGAGCAGGGGTTTGTAGAAAGTCGATGGGTTGTCGCCGATTTCCTTTCTTTCGGTGATTTCTCCGTGTATATGCTACTGTTGTCATGGATTATTGTCGCCGATTTGTTCTTCTTTGTAGAAATCGATTATTGTTGGTTTTGAACGGGGGTTTTGTAGAAGTCGATGGTTTGTCGTAGAGTTCCTTTCTTTGAAAGATCTCTGTGTGCTATGGTTTTGAAAGTAATAGTATTAGTGAATTTTATTTGATTTCAGTCCATGGTTAGATTCAATGGTTAGATTTATCCCAAAGATTTAACGGTTCAGATTTTTTAATGACTTTAAGCGGGAAATTATGTTTGTTTAAAAAAAGTCCTATTTTGTATAGATAGATACTCCTCATTAAAGAATACTATAGAGTATCCAATACAATTGCCTTTCTTTCTAGGAACGTGTTTCTTGTGGCCCACAAAGGTTTTTTTTTTTTTTTTTTTTAACAAAAAGAAGTTATTCCTTCAATTTGATTTTTTAAAATTAATATCTAAAAAATTAAATAATTTTTTGTCAAAGGCATGGATAATTAAAATTGAGTGAAATGTTCGAAGTTAAATAATTTTAGCTAAAATTATTTAATGAAATATTTTGAATTTAAACGTAAATATACTTTTGTATGCACTAAATTGTATATTTTTCCTAAGTACTTTGATAATTTTATGATTCATATTTATGTTCTTAATCTTTTTTTATTACGTCATTACAAATACATTTAACATTACATAAATATATTTTCATGTAACACGATTATATACGTGAGAGACAAATCAATTTGTATGAATATTAAAAATACTTAGAAACATAAATAAATTAATTTCTATAACCGTATCTATAGGCTTTGTATTTATAGCTTGCATTGAATAAATTACCCAATGTATGTACAAATATACTCCATATTAACCACTTCAAGTTAAACTATTAATCATCAAAGTTTGATTCAGTCCCCCCACTTCGTTAAACTATTAATCATATTTCCATTCTAAGGAAACATGATTCATTGAGAAAAAACAGCAGGGGTGAAAATGATTTCAATTTTAAGTTTTTTTAAGGGTGTTCAGATTTATACTCGAGTTTAAAATAATTTTGTAAATTTTATTCAATTCAAATTCAATGTTCGATTTAAGTAGATTTGTTTTTTTTAATCGAGCTACTTACGAGTATTTGAAATATATATTAATCAGAACTGTATCATTGATTTATAACAATAGTCTAAAAAGAAATTTTCACATTTTGATACACTTTCAGAATGTGAAATCTCGCACAAATTTTTCGAGTCGATTTCGAATCGGTGGGTCCGTTCATTTTCATCCCTAAAAAAATGTTGTTTTGTTTGTTATATGGGTTGGGGGCGGTCCAAATGACCTTAATACCTAAGATCCGTCCCAAGATGCTGATGTTATTATTATTTTTTAAACCACAATTATGAGAATAAAAATAAAAAATAAAAATAAAAATAATAGAAAGAATTTGAATAAAAATTGTAAAAGATACCGATCATTAAGGTGTACCGGACGCCTCCCAATTTTGTTATATATGAGAAACTTATAACTATATCGAATGTATGTATGTATATATGTATGATGTACACGAAATAGAAGAGTATGCAAAATATACTTGCATGTTATAATCAGCTTATGCGGCCGGTAACATCTGATTAACTTCACTTCATCCACATTTCTCGGCGAGATTTTGATGACATATATTTATAAAATAATCAAACTTACCACAAACGCCTCATATAATTTCTTTTATATACATCAGGATTGAATAAATATTACCACAAATCATTTTATTTTTAATCAACACATTTTAATCTTTCAACAATTATTAATCATTTATAACTTGTCGTCTCAATTAATAATATAACATATTATACACGGATGATCTTGTGACAATAATTAAATCGATAATATAAGAGATATGATCACGTGAATTCATCGTAGCGAATAATTGAGTATAGCTAAAGTGACTTCTCACGTAAGCATCAATAATCAATCTTAGTGTACTATGCAACCACGACAGACATTCTTGTACTTTTACCACCGGTAGTTCAACGGTTTTAATCGGTAATACCTCATAGTTATTTTTATAAAAAGATAATTTTGTCGCTTTCTAACTACAACAATACTTGGTTAATGGGGTCCACCAATGTTTGAAATGTCGTCACGAATATTCCCTAGAAAAAGAATATTCCCCACCAAACGATTATTTTATAACAACTTGCTTACTTTGCAAAATTTATAAATATTACCCACAACTATAACATTATATCAAATTTATTCCATAATATTCAAAATAATATTTATAGAAAATTCATCTTTATTTATAAAAGCGGGGTTTTATGAGTTCTACCCATTCTTTTATCTCTCTTGCTTTAATACCAACGTTTGAACTTGACTACGGAGAAATTAGACTTTGACCTATTTATGGAGACTCAGATTAGGAAGAAACTTTCATTACATCCGTTGTTTAGAAATCTTGCTTGATTCGAGTTGGCACTATCACATTACTGTTAACCTTATTTACATAGAGATATTTGCTTTTGATGTGATTTTAAGGTTAACTACTCATCATGCCGAAATTGATTACTTTAAGTAAGGTTGTTAGTTTTCATATTCCTAAGCAACTTTGTTATTCAATTCAATGATCAAACCATTGTAATCAAACATTTTCATATCAAGTCATGAAGTCGTTCGTTTATTACGGATGTCGAGTTTTCTTAGTCCATGTTATAGATTTGAATAAAGACACATCGATTTGAATAATATTCACATTGTTATTGATTTTTCTCGATGTATTTCTGAAGAATTTCTTGGCTTACTCCCAAAGACCGATATTAAATTTTGTATCGACTTTGAACTTTGTACAAAACTCATTTCTAAAATCTTATATCGAATGGCTCTATTGAACTTGAGGAGTTAAAATTCAACTATAGAATTTGGTACTGAGCCTTTATCTGGTGACTTCCTTTGTGGAATGCCGCAAAGCCGAACTCTCCGTGGGGGCGCCATATTAGATGCGATAGTAAAGCGATAGGTGTCATTGTGCCGTCTTATCCAAGGTTGGAATATAAGTCACGATTGAGAACAACCTAAGTCGGTAATCGAAATCGTTAGCTTTCTAGGCTTAGTTGGTTATTATAGGAGATTAGTTGAAGGATATTCTCGAATCGCTATTCCATTAACGCTTGGTGACTCGTAGAGATACAAAATTCGAATGGAAGCGAGGAATGTGGGAAGAGCTTCCAAGAACTCGAGAGGAGACTCATTTCGGCCACATGTTACGACCATGCCATCTGGAAAAAGCGAGCGTGGTAGTGACGCGTCTTGAGTCGAAGATCGTTATCTGATCTGATGCGATATTATCAAAGACTCATTTAGTTATAATTTACAAATAATGGAGATGAAGATGAAAACTCTAAGTACCCACGTGATGATATCTGAGTATAGTCGACTTTAATCGATAAAGTTAAAATTTATTCGAGCTACACACAGGAGATGAATTTGAAGAAGGAGGTCACGAAGTTGTTATTTCAAAAGCGAGAATCGGTGAGGTGAGAAAGCTCAAACCTTCGATTTATTAATTCATTTGAAATTCTCGATCGAATAGGAGCGTGGCCTATGGACTTCGTTTCCGCCAAGTATGGCGGCGTGTTCATAACGTTTTTCACGTGTCGATGTTACGTAAATATGTGGACGACCGAACTACGTCGTTGAGTTAGAAGCCGGACGAGATAGCCCAAGACTTAACGTCTGAGGAGGTACTGTCAAGATCTTGTAGAGGAAAGAACATGTCCTATGTCTGGGGTTATACCACAAGTTAAAGTTTTGTGGAGAAACCATCTTATTGAGGAAATGACACGGGAGTTGGAAAGCGGAAATGAAAGCGAGGTATTCTCGTCTTTTTGAAACACAGTGCGTCGTCGATTTCGAGACGAAATTTCATAAGGAGGGAGGTTGTAAAACCCCAAATTATTAATAAATGAAATTTATTTTCCTCTATTTATTATTTTGAAATAGTAAGGGTTGATTTGATTAATGTGGATAGTTATGGGTAAAATCATGAAATATTTGAATAAGCAGTAGTTATAAAATATTCATTATCGTCGGGGAATATTAGTTTGGTGGTGGAATATTAAATCTTGTCGGGGAATATTAAATGCAACGGCCTTGATCTTTATGGGCCCCATAGCAGCGATTGGATGAAGAAAACGACAAATATAAGTTGTTTATAAATAGCAGGCGTAGTTATTCTGAGATTATCTTGTTGGAATACCGGTGGTTAAAACACACTAATCTGGCGTTGTTGAGCGATAGCACATGCAGTATTGCACCAATTATTGATTCTTACGTTATGAAGGCACTACTCGATAATTGTTACGATAATTCTTATTCGATATTTTATTTTATTGATTCAATAATTCTTTGCATTGATATATTATATTCTTTGTTGTTTGATAAATTGTCATTACGGTATTTTCCATTATCGAGACAATAATTCATATTATCTGAATAATATTATTAGAAAACATTATTGGCAATGTCTAAAAAGTTACATCTAAGGAGAGGTTTGGTCACCTAATTGCGGCAGCCCGGTGAGGAGAGATCCTTATTGGAAAGCCCCTCTTTCTGAGGAGCGGCACAGTTGCCCGATCTTGTGATTACTGTAATATTATTTGTGAATAATTAATTATTGATTTATATGATGAGGAAAATATTGATTTTATGTGGATATAGATGGAAAAAATTTTAATGTGACAATTGTTGAAAATTAATATTTTATCTTTTACGATAAAATAATTCATTTAAATATATTATTTTAATAATATATTAACGGTGATATTTTATAATGAATGTGGGATATATGAGTATATGAGGAGGAAGAGTATTTTTGTGGCATTAAATGTTTAACACATATTTTGTGTGTTGGTGGACCTGATTATTGGCCAGAAATTTGATTATAGCACAAAAATCGCTTGGATTTGTGGATTTGGTTAATTTACATTTGGAATTTGGAAAAACTTCCTTCTGCAAAGTTGTAGATAATGGAATTTCCTATGGAAAATCGCAGTTTCAATTTTTTTGATAAAAGAGCTATTTATTATGAATTATTGAAGTTCCAAAGTTAAAATAATTGATTTTGGAAGTTTTAATTGTTTTAATTAACAAAAACGTTTTTTAGATGTATGAGCCTCATTTTACATGTGTTAGATTGCTGATTTCAGATTCTCAAAGGTTGGCGTAGATAAATTTTTATAAATATATTATTATATTAAATTTTTGTGCTTTGGTGTTCTAAGTTTTTCCTATAAATAGGGTCTTGGGGTTAGAATTGAAAATCACACTTAAAAGCAAGTTTTCTCTCTCTATATTATCGGCGTATTCTTGTGAGTATTTTGAGTATACTTTGAGTATTGTTATACGGTGCAAGTTCAAGTCATAGCTTTATATTGATTGTTTATTTAGAAATCTTGTCTTTCGAGGTAAGGATGTTATTTTCTTCTCAAATGATATTATTTCTTGATATCATTATCTTTGAAATATTAGTTGGAACTTTTATCAAATTTGGAACTTTTTCATGTCGGGGTTACTTATTCATGAGTTACTATTCATGAGTTACTATTCACGAGTTCTTATTCATGAGATTCTTATTCACGATTCTTATTCAAGTCTTATTCATGAAGCGTGAAGATGTTTTTTATGAAATTTCTATCTTTTGATGTAGAGATTCTTATTCACGTATCTGACCTTTATTCACGAATCTGACACTATTCATAGAAAAATGAAATTTCTTCTTTTAAGTCCAAAATATCTAATACGGATACTAGCTTTGATTGTATCCATGTTTTTGATCATTCTTGAATTTTACACCACTTGTGATTATTTTTGAGGTATTTTTGACATGGATAAAATAAAAGTACGAATCCTTAATCCTTAATCCTTGTCATTTTGTTTCCTTTGGATTCGTTTCTTTAAAAATATTTTTCATCATCCTCGATCTTAAATGATGATATTATTGAATATCTTTGGCTTTGTAGTGCGAAGATGAATGATTTCTTGATGAATATCTTTGGCAGTAGTCTGCAAAGATGAGCAGTGTTGAGATGAACATGGCCGGTGATTAATATCTTTGGCCGTGGTGTGCAGATGAGCAGTGTTTAAAACATGACCATGATGAATATCTTGATTCGCAAAGATGAATATTTGATTCGGATATATATTGATTGATGTTACGAGGGATAAAATATCGACGATGAACTTTTAAATTCATATATAGAAGATAGTAGTTTGCATTCTCTACTTAA
Source organism: Panax quinquefolius (assembly GCA_020205615.1). Classification (NCBI taxonomy): domain Eukaryota; kingdom Viridiplantae; phylum Streptophyta; class Magnoliopsida; order Apiales; family Araliaceae; genus Panax; species Panax quinquefolius. The sequence continues at coordinate 26,084,724 of CM035154.1, forward strand.
CTCTTCTAATGAATTGTTGTTTCATTGCAGTTGTTGATTTAAAAGCGGTTGTCTATTATATTCTATTAGATTTTTTCTACTGTTGGAGACTAACGATAATTTGTTGTGTATTATCTTAGTCATAATATTCTTCTTTGGGCTAGTTGAGCTCACCTTTTTCCTTTTTGTTCTATTCTATTTTTCTTCTCGGGCGAGAATTTAGCGAGTGCAGTCGGGGTATGGAATGATGGTTATAGAGAGAGTTGTTTAGTAGTCCTCACCATTTTATAAAATAATGTATAAATAATTGTGATGAGGATTTATTTGGTATGTATATTATGTAGAAGACAATAATTGTATTTAAACTCACGATATATATGTTGTCGTATTTTGCACGACAAATGTATTAATAAAGTTGTAGTTATTTTTGTACCATGTATTTGGCGACTTCAGAATGGATTGGATGGAATGGACCTATTTTGGGGGCGTCACAATTGGAGCCCACCGAATGACAAAAAAACGTTTTTGTTAACTAAAACAATTAAAACTTCTAAAAATCAATTATTTCGGAACTTCGGAGCTTCAATAATTCATAATAAATAGCCCTTTTATCAAAAATTCAAACCTCATGTCTTTTCCATAGAAAATTCCATTCTCTACAACTTTGTAAGTTTAAGTTTTTCCAAATTCCAAGCAAAAATTAACCGAAATCCACAAACGGACGATTTTACGGGCTATAATCTAATTTCAGTCACAAAGTGGGGCTCATGAAACATATTTAACATATTTTAAATATTTTTTGTAACAAAAATACTCTTCCTTCTCATTTATTCATATATCACACATTCATTGTAAAATATCACCATTATTATATTATTAAAATATAATAATATTTTTAAATGAATTATTTTATCGGAAAAGATAAAATATCAATTTTTAACAATTGTCACATTAAAAAATTTCTCCATCTATATCCACGTAAAATGAATATTTTCCTTATCATATAAATCAATAATTAATTATTCACAAATAATATTACGAAATCACTGATATAAACAACGGTAGTTCTCTCCGTCAAAGAGGGGGCTTTCCGATAAGGATTTCTCGCTTCTTGGCAGCCTGATTAGGTGACCAAACCTCTCTCTTGGATAGAACTTTTCTAGACATTTCCAATAATGATATCTAATAATATTATTCAAATAATATGAATTATTGATTTGATAAAGGAAAATATTATGCGGTGACAATAATTGAAACAATAATAATATAAAATATCAACGTAGTAATTATTGAATCAATAAAATAAAATATTAAGCGATAATTCTTACGTAATAATTATTGAGTAGTGCCTTCTTACGTAAGAATCGATAATTGGTGCAATCTGAGTGTCTTCTTGTGTTTTAACCATAGAGTATTTCAACAGTATTAACGATAACAACTTCTGTAGTTATTTATAAATAACTTATATTTGTCGTTTTTTCATCTGATAAACTTTTTCGTTATAGGGCCCACACAAAATTGCGTCGTCGTCTGAATATTCCCCAAATGATAAGAATATTCCACGATCAAACGAATATTCTCAGATAAAATGAATATTTTATAACCACTTACTTATTTGAAATATTTAGCATTTTACCCATAACTAACCACATTAATCAAATCAACCCTTCTTATTTCAAAATAATAAATAGAAAAATTTAATTTCATTTAATAATAAGTTGAGGTCTTCTGATTGTATTATTGAAGTTATAGTTTGCTTTGTCTCTAGTGTGTATTTGGCGGCTTTCGAGGAATATGTTGTATCTACCTATTTTGAGGCGTCACAAATTTAACCGATTTAATTTTTTTAGCCAAATTTTAGTGGGCATAATCCATGCAAGATTTATGAAAAATGTGGATAGATTCTATTTGTATTCATGCACATGCACATATTGTTAAAAGTAATTTTATGATAATTGAATGTGGAGTTTCTTATGGAAAATTGATTATGCCAACTTTTTATAGAAACACAACAATATTTATTGAGTATTATTAAATGATTAATGTTATATTATTATTGATAATTTTGTCGTTTTATTTCTCTTCTTAATATGCGTAAAAAGTCATGAGGACTTTTAACTTTGAAGACGGAGGAGTAGTAGAATAATTGAGAGAAAAGGAAAAGTAATTAATTGGTGACGAATAGTAATAAAATTTTAAACTGATATTAATTATCTAATATTAAAATTTATGAAGGTATTTTTTAATATGTGTAATTATGTTTTAAACTACTTATATAATGAAAAGTAGAAATCTCCTCCGTCCTAATTATTTGACGTTTTAGAGTTTTTTATTTGTCCCTAATTATTTGGCGTTTGTTCAAATCTAGGAGAATTAATGACAATTTTTCCAAAATTACCCCTCATTACTCGAATTTATTTTTTTTTTATACTTTAAAGTCTCTCTCTACCCTTATCCCAACAAAACTTTTTTATCCTAACAAAAAATTTAAAGGTATTATAGACAATTGAATCTTATATTTAATATTTTCTAATTATTATCTTAATTAACGTATAAAATCTACAAAAGCGTCGAAATAATTAGGGACTAATATGCATTTATAGTGTTTACAATGATAGAATTTTGTGCATTTAACAACCACACTAAAAATAATAATATGATGCATTTAACCTTTAAATGTTGGTCTTAAAGTTACATAAATTGCTTTTAAAATAAATTAATTATAAATAAATAAAATTTTTAAATAATTAATAATATTTAAACTCAAGCGTTATTCTGGTGTTTATTCTTTTCTTTGACTTGTCAGAAAGATAAATTTAATCGTAGTTGAGGTATAAATTAACTCGAGAATATCTTTGCCATTCAAAACAAAATGAAAAAATAATCAATAATGTTTATTGAAAACTTGAACATATTTTTTGGACAAAACAAAAAATAATAAAAATGGTGACCATAATAAACAAATTGGGGGGACGTCTGGTGGTCTTAATGACCGGTAACGACCGGTACATGTGTATTTTTTATTTTATTTTTTTTTTTTGGTTTTAACCACAATTATAAAAAAAAATAAAAAAAATAGAAGCGAGTTTGAGCAAAAATTATAAAAGAAAGTATATTTTTATTGAAAAAATCGTAAAAGCTGTTTTCACAGTTTTTTGATAAAAAATATATTTTCTTTTATAATTTTTGTTAACTTTCTTTATATTATTTTTTTTTTTCTTATAATAATTGTGGTTAAAAAAAAAAAAAAAAACGTACCAGTCATTAAGACCACCGGACCCAACCGGACCCATCCCAACCCAACCCAACCCAACCCATAATAAACAGAGATTTTTGATTTAAATCAGGGCAAAATAGGGTTATCATCTTTGGGAGGTGGTCTGAAAGCGACAGATCAGGTTAGTATTTAGTAATTTCAGGTCCACCGTCGTCTCCTCGCCTATCCCCTTCTCTGTTCATTTCAACCACCGTCTCAGTCCCCATTAAATACGACGTCATTTTTCACTTACTCTAATATCAAATTTCCTTCTAGTAGTTTAGTACTCTCTCTCTCTCTCTCTCTCTCTCTCTTTCAAATTGGTTGATTCTTCCATTAATTTCTTACCAAAAACCTTACTCTACTCCTAATCCACCTAAAGCCTATAACAAATTTCCAACAAAAACATATACATATATATATATATATAGATTGTATTATACTAATATCGACATTGTAACTTTAATTAGGAATAAATTAATAATGATCTCAAGTTTCTAAAGCGATTTCAGTGAGATTGATATATATTTCTCAGTTTATACCACCTGCTATATGGAAATGGAGCAATCACGGCCGGGAAATCCGACAATGACATATGACGAGGTGTCCATGGAGCAAAGTAAGAGCTTCGTTAAAGCATTGCAGGTTAGAATTTTTTTCTTCTCAATTTTAGTCTCAGATCTCACAAATGTTGTTGTGTTCATTTTGATTTATGGTCGTCATTTTCTTAAAATTTGGATACTGATTGGTTGCTTTGAACGCTGAGTAAGATATTAGAGCTTGGAAAATGGAAATGGCTTCAAATTTTCTAGATGTTGAATGAAGTTTCCATGATTATGTTAATTAATGACTGATCATGTGCGGTTAGTTCGTGGAATTTTAGAAAGGAACTGAAAGCCCTTTAATTTGACTAGTTCTATTATATCTGTTATGTTGCAATACATTCTTAAACAGTTACTAGTTAATGTCGTTTGATGGAAATTGTTGCACCGATAGCCATTTTGACGTTTATGTGATGTCTTCAACTCTTCACCAGGAACTCAAGAACTTAAGGCCTCAACTTTATTCTGCTGCAGAATATTGTGAGAAGTCTTATCTTCATAGTGAACAGAAACAGATGTAAGAGACTCCCACCAACTCTAATTTCTTTTAAAGCACTTGTGCATTACTTGATATCTTCAAAATCAGACTTTTCCGAGCCTAAAGATCTTGTTTTGAAATTAAGTACTAAGCTATTAGTGACTTAATAGTATCCTTCAGTTCAATTCAAGCGTAGCTATTTATAACAAAAAGCAGAAAATTAAGAAGTTAGACATTTATATTCATAGTATTTAATTTGCATTTCTAATGAAAATTTACTATGGATTTTATGAAACTTCGAGTCATATTTAAAGATTGATATCGTTTCCTGTGGCTTTATGACACTAAAGTCATATTTAAAAGATTGCATTGCATGGTCATATTTACCGTCTGGGTTCTGTGTTTTTAAAGGAATATGACTTGAGAGTGGTATTTGGAGAAGAAAATAATTTACAATTCAGATGGTCTGAGTGTGGGTCCAAAATTGTGAATTTTGTCTCGTATTCCATATTCTTTTTGCAGTGCACATATTCTGTTTTAGGCTCTCTTGGCTGAATCTTTACTTATAAACATAATGATAACAAATACTTTGCTAAAGGCTCTCAAATGGTTTCCCACTAAATGACTAAAGAGCTTCATAAGTGCAATGCATAATATTATGATTGCACATATACCATCTACTTTCAAATCATAAATTAATATTTGAGTGCAGCAACAAATGGATAACAATATCTCCGAGGACACTTTCGATGTCTCTTCACCATTGGCTTGTTTGAAAACATGATGCGATTTTTTATTTCACGAGTTTGTTTTTGTAATTATTTAGCAACTTGGCTACATCTGATTTAAATTATGTCTGGATCTCAGCAATCCTGTTTGTATTTTTCTGGAAATATAATCTTGAGAATGTATTAGGGTACTGGACAACCTAAAAGATTATGCTGTACGAGCACTAGTTAATGCAGTTGACCACCTGGGTAATGTAAACACAAATTGACTGACCTCCTTGACCAACAAAAATTAGATGTTTCAACAGTGGACCTAAGAATTTCGTGTTTAAATCAGGTATACTTGTTGGAATGGTCAAATGGTCATTAAGATCTAGTATTAGGAAGAATGTCATACGTAAAAGCTGAAAGTATTATCTTTTCTGTTGCAAGCAACTTCTAACATGCCAAACATATACGGACAAAGAAGGTCTCAGGCAACAGCAGTTACTAGCTATCATCCCAAGGCATCACAAGCATTACATTTTACCAAGTAAGAATGCCTATAACTGAGTTAATCTGGAAATGTCTATCTGTATGATGTGACCCATAACCTTTTTGTTTGTTCTCCCCTTTTTTACCTTTTCTTTTCTGGCCTACTCCCATGCTAGATTCTGTCAACAAAAAGGTTCATTTTAGCCCACAAATACAGACTGATGCCAGGCAAAGTCATCTTCAAGCAAGACCCCGGTTTCCTTCAGGTGGCTGTTTTCATGGGCAATGGATGCTTGTATCCTTTTTATTTGTGTTGGTCTAAAATTATTCTTGTGGGTCAGGATCAATGCCTATGCCTCACTTCTTTACTTAACTGAATTTAGGTACTCCGGCAGCAAACACTCTGTCTTGGCATTTTGCGTCAGAAACCAAGTCTAGCTTGAAAGGGACTCCAAACTCATCGTTGAAGTTAGTCTCTGAGTTAATTTTCTTCTCTGTATCAAATGGACTTCCTGCAATATTTTCAAGATTGCTTAAAGGGTATTATGTCTGCTTATTTGTAGTACTGAAGATTTGGAAACTTCTGGAAGAACTTCAGGGCCATTCCATTTGTTAGGTATGCATAACATTTAATAGAGTTGTGCTGTTGAGTGTTGGTAGGCGGTGCATGTTCCATTGAAGTTAACAATTTCTGCTTCTAAATTTATAAATGTAGATGCTGAAAAGGGAAGCAGGACAAAATCTTGACAGCTCATCTTCAGTTACCCAATATAGAGCCTGCTTCAAGTGCAACTATGAATACATTGGGTGTCACATGTAGGGTAATGCTCAAAAACAACAAACATTAGAGATGCCCTTCACTCTTCTAATTGCAATATCTGAATGAGTGCAATTTTGACATATTAACTGTTAAGCATTTTCACTGTTTGATTGGGCAAGTTATTCATGTATTCTTTTCCTAAATTCTAAGTGCAATATCTGAATGAGAGTGCAGTTTTGACTTATTAACTGTTAAGCATTTTCGCCTCTTTTTTTTTTATTATTTGAACACACTACTTTACGCTGCCTTGGCATGCCAAGGCTCGAACCCTAACCTCATAGGTTAACATGGGTTGGGTAATACCACTCAGACCAAAGGCCTTTGGTTCATTTTCACCTTTTGATTTGGCAAGTTATTCAATATTCTTTTTCCTTGCATATTTTACAAGCAGTAATGTTTATATATAGCAGTCATAGAGAGTTTATGCTCAATTCTTGTCCCATAGCCATTCTTCCTTCCTTTTTACTATAATTTTTTGGGGGACCTTGCGCGTATGTTGGGGTGGCAAAGGTGGTGATAATCATAATGCTAACCCATGTTCATGTGCACTATAATTATAGTTTTTATAGTCTCCGGTCTCCACATAACTTAGTAGAATTTTAATTCTTAAAAAATATAAAAGGATATCCATTCTATGAGAACAACTTTTTCTACATGTTTTCCTTCTTTAATGTTGCCTTTTAGTTCTTTCAGTTTGGTACACTTTATCTTTCAAAGATCGCATAATAAAACAAGTAAAATATTTATATGCTAAGTGTGCCTATTCACATGCTAAGTGGCAATCGGGCCTTTTCACGGAGTCAAGTCTTGGAGTGCGGCAAAGGCCAAATGTTTGGGGGTTAGTTTTGTTCTTTGGGGTGAATTAGGTTTTCTTGTATCGCTGTATATAAGGAAGGGATCATGCAAGGTATTATGTATGCTTTCTTGAGATAGTGAGATAGATTACGCCGACCATTAACGTAGCCCAACTTTGGTGAACCATGTAAAATCTGTATTTTGTGTGATTTTTTTTGTTTTGATTTATCTATCCTATTATTTTTGTTGAAAACATTTCTTACAAGAGAGAGAGAGAGAATGCAGTGCCATAGCTTTGGTCTCAGTCTTCATTTGCATGTGAATTAACCTCTAAATATTTTCCTGCTAGTGAGAGAAAAATAAATTCGTCATGTGAATTAGATTTTATAGCTTCCTCTATTTGTCCTCGTATGTTAATTAGCTCTGACATTCTTGTTAAGGCTTCTTGTACATTTTTTGGTGTAGAAGTTGTATTGTCGGGACACTTTAGCTATTGAAACAAATATATGTTTGGCATTTAGAAAATTATTTTCATCCTTAAATACCTACGCTTCTGACTTTTGGATAAGAATATCAGAATTTTTACGGAAAAAAAATTCTTTTGCAGGATCCACTGAACAGCTCTAAGCCTATGACAGCATTTGGATCCTTGAGAACCCAACTTCGACCTTGAGATTGTTTGTGCCCTGTTAAGTAGCAAGAGCATGCTGTCAGTTTTCTTTGTTAAACAGAAGACACGAAACTGAAGCCCAGAGCAGTCTCATGAAGTCTCATGCCAACAAGTTAAAGATGTTTCCACTGTCATGTGTTGGGAATTCCTTAAATGTCTCCTCCTAATACTAGTTAACTTGAATCCTTTAGTTGGGCGGCAAAGTGATCATAAGGAAGTGTATAGTAGCAATCTGATAGTGAAGATTTTGAGGTTTTTCCGCTTCTCTGATTAAAATGAGCAGGATCATGTATAAACTTCTTTGTCAGGCTGAGACTATTCAAGTTCTCTTCTAAATTCTGTCTTGAAGTTTATTAATATTCATGTACAAGATATATTCCACTATTTGGTGGTCAACTGAAAAATGATTCTTCATTTATTAATGTTTACAAGATATAAGTTTAGTCCTCAGATTGAGTTTATCAAGTAACAGTTGCAAATGCTCACAAGTGCTTAAAATTCATTGCATATATTTGTCTTGGTTTCTATTAATCTGTGTCTCCTATGCAACCAAGTGAAACCTTTAAACCCCTCTAATGCTTTTCCACCTCCAGGGAAAAAGGGAAAGGAGAAAGGACCTACATTTGCAGCTGCATGATTAATATGCGACCAACTAACAGAGCAAAACTGGTTATGAAAAAGTGGATTGAACAACTTCAGGCTCAAAGAAAGCCAATGACTAACCAGCTTTTAATTGGTCATTGAACTGCAGGGCCTCAGGTGTGTTCCTATTATGTTGTTTGTGTATATTATGACAGCTAATAATCTTAATATTCTAGCTAGCAAATCTTAGTTAGTTGAAGGACTGCACAAGAGCAAAACTTTTTTTCCAGAACTAAGCAAAATCTTCTTTGAACCAGTGGAGCATTCCCATTCACCAATCAGCTCTGGTTTATGCCTGTCCCATTCACCAATCAGCTCTGGTTTATGCCTGTCAAAATCTCTGTAATTGGTTCATATTTTGAATAATTAGAAGTCGTGCGTTTTTGCCGGGAGTCGAACCCGGGTCTATTTCTTGGAAGGCAATTATCCTAACCGTTGGACTACAAACGCTTGTTGAAAAAATTGACCTGTCAATATTATAAAATCACGATATGGATGAATTAAAAACACAACATTTTCAAACTGTCGGCTACCAGTGATTAGCAAAACTCGTGGACTCTTATGGAGCTTTTTAAACTTGCAAGTTATACTTTTTACTTTCTTTTTATAGTGCATTTCAAAAAAAGAGAATAAATGTTATGTATCCTAGATTTACTCTTTATATAATGCAAAAATATTTCAATAAAGAATGATTATAAAAAATACTAGTTTGATACTTTGTGTGAGGCACATGTTAATTTATATTATTTTTTTCACAAATATTTTATAATTTTTTATTTTTGGTTGACATAATACATATATAATGTTGAAGATAATTTGAATTAACATATAACTTTTATTATTTGAAAAAAAAAACTTTCATATTCTTCAAATTAATTACAATTATTAGTTATTGTATTAAATATAATATTAAGCTGTTTGAGTTAACTCATGACCATCAAATTAACTCATTCTAATTGATAAGTTAACTTTCGAATAGTCATGAGGTATGATTGTTGATCTGACTCTTATATAAAAGATATAAATATACAATTGTAGATCGATTATGATCATCGGGTTCTAATATGTATGGTAAAAGCAATCTGAATTCTGATCTAACATATCATTTTGTATATATTTTATCGTTATAACATTGCTCAATTTTTTTTACCTAATTACAATCGTAAAATTATATCCATGCATAAAATTAGATAGAATTATAACTAACAAAAAAATTAATACACAAATTTGTAATTAAGCAAGTTAATATTTTAAAGATCGAGCTATTTGCACTTCTATTATGTACTACTATATTAGATGTCAATTTGCACTTCTATTATGTACTACTATATTAGATGTCATTTTGTTAGTAGAATACTAGAAGCATCACTCAATAATATTAGATGGGAGTAAAAAAATGATATATTTAGCAATTATTATGTATTAATTCTTTTATTATTGATTATGTGAATAATTATTGGACGATATTATATATAGTATGACAATTTTACACAACATGTAATGCGTTGTAATATTATTTTTAAAAAATATTAATCACTTTATTATTAACAACCTTTTTGTTAACTAAATATGTAATATTGGTGAACTAAATTTATAATTCTATTAAATTTTATAAATTAATATGCCAGAATTATAATTCGATCGAAAAAGTATTATATTAAATCCCAAAATTTCAACCAAAAAGAGAAAAACTTTCTGTGGTACTCCTAAAAGGCTAAAACACAACTCATTATTGTTATTATGCTGATTAATTCCCTCTCGTTGACAATTACTGACGACCAAAGGCCACGTCAACCATCCAGCCGCATAGAAATCTATCTTTACCTTTCACCTTTCACCTTTCACCTTTCACCTTTCACCTTCTCCATAGCTGCCCATCACCTTCCTTTCTCTCTCCTCTTTCTCTCACTATATATAATACTAGGGTGAACTCGTGCCTATGGCACTACGAATACTCGTGTAATCTATCTATACAAAATAGGACTATTTTTAAACAAACATAATTTTCCGCTCAAAGTCATTAAAAGATCTGAACCGTTAAATCTTTGGGATAAATCTAACCATTGAATCTAACCATGGACTGAAATCAAATAAAATTCACTAATACTATTACTTTCAAAAACCATAGCACACAGAGATCGCCTGAAAGAAAGGAACTCGGCGACAAACCATCGACTTCTACAAAACCCTGTTCAAAACCAACAATAATCGATTTCTACAAAGAAGAACAAATCGGCGACAATAATCGGCGACAACCGGTAACACTGCGAGATATCGCTTTGAAAGCGGCAATAGTAGCACTGGAGAAATCGCTTTGAAAGAAAGAAATCGGCGACAACCCATGACTTCTACAAAACCTGTTCAAAACCAACAATAATCGATTTCTCTGAAGAACAAATCGGCGACAATAATCGGCGACAATAGTAGCATATATACGAGAGAAATCGCTTTGAAAGAAAGAAATCGGCGACAACCCATCGACTTCTACAAAACCTGTTCAAAACCAACAATAATCGATTTCTGACAAAGAAGAACAATTGGCGACAATAATGGCGACAATAATCTACTAAAATTCTGGTTTTTCTTCCTCTTACCAACAATAATGGTGAGAAGCGATGGTGATTATCGACGAGCGCAGCGGCGGCGTAAAACCCAAGTCCGGAAGAAGCGAAGGCGGAAACATGGGTCGAAGAAGGCCGAACTCTCATCGACCTCCGTAGAAATCGACTCTCTCTTGACACTTGAAATCCAACACACACAATGGGACGATTTACGCCAAAATGAGGAAAAAGGGTTCGATCGTTCATGAGACTATGTGCACTTGACAAGTGGAGGAATTTGTTGAAGGAGTTCAAAAATATAAGCAACGGCTGCGATGATCCCAAGATGTCTTATTACAAGGAAATTGAGGAGATTCTTAGGGACAGAAGCAAAACAACCCATTTCCTGCAATTCTCTGATAAAGGTAAGCCATGTATTTGGTTAATTTATTGGAAATTGAAAGTTTACATAATGTTTGTTATTCTGAAATTGATGTGCTTGGTGGGAAACTATGTGTTTGTCAACGACTTCTATGAATTTTTTGCCTAGAACCATGCCTAAACTTCTATGAATTACGAAATTATAGGCTATGCCCTTAGGGTGTTTGAAAATTTGTCCTAAAGAGGTCGACATGTGTAAAATTGAAAATTATTAGGACTAGGTAATATTTATAGATTTTTGCCTAGAACCATGCCTAAACTTCTATGAATTCTAAAATTATAGGCTATGCCCTTAGGGTGTTTGAAAATTTGTCCCAAATAGGTTCGACATGTGTAAAAATTGAAAATTATTAGGACTAGGTAATATTTATAGATTTTTGCCTAGAACCATGCCTAAACTTCTATGAATTCTAAAATTATAGGCTATGCCCTTAGGGTGTTTGAAAATTTGTCCCAAATAGGTCAACATGTGTAAAAATTGAAAATTATTAGGACTAGGTAATATTTATAGATGTGTTATGATGTAACCCAAGTTGGTTGGTAAATCATCATCGGAGTTTAAAATCAATTTTATGAAGTTTGAATCAAATTTGATTAGAAATCTTAGATGGTGGGTCGAGCACGAGGCCGGAATATTTTCCGTCTTTCCAATTATTGATTCTGATGACTCGGTGAGTGACCTTGATTTGCTTCTTTGTTACTTGATCGGCACTTTGTCCCAATTAGTTGTGGACTAAAACTAAACCCTTGGCCCTTCTGAATACTAAATGTAATTATTTAATACCTAAAGATGAATCTAAATGAAAATATGAGTTACAATATTTAAAAAGTATATATTTGATAAAAATTAGATAATTTAAGTAATTATTTATTATTATTTATTATAAATAAGAAAATTTTTAATCAAGATAGACATCCACCCAAAAAAGTAAAGAAATCAACAATTTTGCCACAAATTGTATCTACGTACTCATTATTTACAAATCGAGGCGGCGAGAAAAATAAATTTGTTAAGGAAACAACTAAAACCAACATCCACATTCACTCAACAATAAAATTGACCTGGGCGATTAACTACATTTATTAAATTCAAAACAATCCCAAAGTCGATGACCTTCGTATTTTCTTGAAGCACATTTAAAAGCACTTCTCTTCACATATATGTTATTGATTCCTTCATTCAATTTGTAATTTTAGATGGAACATGGATTAATTAGTAAAACTATTTTAAGCCTGATACATCATACAAATGTGTCCATTGAATACCATTCTACGATACATTAACGGTAAAAAGCATTGTAGTTTTGAAATAGCGTAATGATACCCACGTCTTTAAAAGGTTCATATGCACCAAATTGGTTTGGAGCTCATTTACTGATTAAATAAAAATTAAAATAAAATAAGAACTTCAAAATAATTGACCAACCATGAAAAAAAAAAAAAAATTTGGGCCATCGCAAATTTGGGCAAGCTAATCATTCTTGATTTTAAGAAATTTGAAGAGAGTTTCCTTTAAAAATTGATATCGGAAAAATCTAAACTGTTTAAAAACTTACGATCATCCATACATATCGAACCACCAAAAAAACATCATTTCATACCCAAAATCATCATACCATGCGAGAAATTAATACATATTCAATAATCAACACATCCAACCATCAAAATATCAAGCTAGTAGATACTAATTTCAAGAAATTTGGCGAGTTTCCTTTAAAATAGATATTGATGAAATTCTAAACTTTTTTTAAAAACTTACAATCATCCATACATATCGAACCACCAAAACAACATCATTCCATACTCAAAATCATCATAACCATGTATAATTACCCACTTTACCAAAGGCGAAGAACAAAAATACATATATGGAAAATAAAAAACAACATGTTGAGCACCACCTTTTACTTTACATCTTACACCAAATATATTCTTTCACAAACTTACACCCGGTATCTTTCAATATATACAAAAATCATACAATAACATTTACCTTGTAGATCATCGAAGCTCTACCATGTCTTGATACATAAATCTTTGAAAAGAAAGGCTATCCATCCAATGGCGTCCACGACCCGACAAATATTGTTTGTAACAAAAATCATTATTTATAAGAGAAAGCAAAATGTTAGCGATGTCGCGAAACGAAACAATTGACACGTGATTACTTGAATACGATTTAAAATTATAAAATATCATATACCACATTAACTTTTCTCCACCCTCGATTTGTTGTTGAATGGACACGTTTCCATTCAATAGCAATATCATCCCAAGGCGCATAAAATTGAAATGAATCGTTTAGGTCTATCGACAAATTAAATCAACTAATTGGAAATTGATAACAAAATGTAATGGCGGGATATATGTACAAATTGATTGATTCATATGCAGTAAAACTAAAACATAAGTTATATATAACTTATGCATATTATAACTTCACCAACATAGACCCGACTTATTATGTTATTGACGATGATCAAGCTTCTCAAATTTGTTCTTCACACATACACACACATATATAAATTTACTCGTATGTTATCTGAATGGTTTTATGTAAGATATGTTATCTGATGTTCATACATTACTAAATCATGTATTCGATTGGCTGAAAGCGAAATTGTTATTCGGTGGAGGCATCATACTCTCGAAACATTATCAGTTTGCTTACGAGAAAAGAGCGAGGAAATGTAAACCAATTTTACGCAAATTAGAGAATGAGTAACCTACTGAAGGCATCATCACGTAAAATAAGTGGGCGAATGTATCCGTGGATTCAAAAACATGACGGTGTATGTGTAATATACGGTATTGTAATTTGAGTAAGCTTGTACTTCATGTTTTTTAAGCTTGACGATCGACTAAAAATATTGTATTACACCTACAATAATTTATGGGGTTTGCTATTTCTATAGGAAACTTGTTAGTCTAGCCACTTCCATTTCACATGACTATAGGACTCACATATACCCATCGAGTCTTGTTAGCATATGCCCACAACTTCTGGCGATGCCATGACTTATTCAAGCATCGGTCTCATTTTTAACAATATGCAAATATTCAACTATTCAACAATTAACACATATATAAAGACAATATTTGTTGTGGATTTGTCGATTAATTCAAAACTTTTATCGGTCGATTCAAAACATATCAAGACTTTTATAAATAAGAAGATCGATAATGCGGAGATAAGAAATGATACCTCGAACATATATAATTATAACAAAACTTGAGATAGGCGATATTTATTGTGGACTTGTCGGTTAATTCACGAAGAAGTATGCATAAGCGGGAAGAACTTGTGCATCTTGATGAGAAGCTACATATAGTTGGCCAGTGACTAAATCTTTGGTGTCGTAAATCTACCCCAACAAATTTGTGGTGGCCTACATGATTTATTCATTGTCTTGCATCTCGCTAACCTCACTTGGGAATTGTCTTCTTGTCATTTTAATACTCAACTCGAGACGAAGAAGAAGTCGAAAGAAATTAAATGGAATGAATACCAAGTCGCCATACTTATCACCGGTTAAAATCTTTGCTTCAAGTCTAAAGCACCACACTTGACTATGATAAGTCTAGTACCATTACAAAGGCCATCTTTGGTCTGATGTTCCTTAGAAGCATTATTGGACAACCCTCTTTTAAATCTAATTTGAGCGGTGGTAGTCCGGGGGATTGAGTGTGTTCAAATATTCATTCGAATGCCGATGCATAATAATCGATCCACATCATCATCTTGACCATTTTGTCGTGACAAAGTATGTATGTACTTCTCCGGAAAAAACCGCCATGCTTGACTAGGTTGATATCATTGACATCATCATTTCTAGCGAGATAGAATTGTGCGCTCTTTTTAAAAATTAGGGAGTGACCTTACTTGGCACTTCTAGCTCTTGGTAGATGGTCGAGATAAGATTATCTACACTTTGAGTTATTTTATTGAATCTGGAAGTTGTATAGATTCTTGAGGTTAGACCCAATCTACCTGATAATGAAGTATTAGTAAATTATCAAATATTAGGAGACGATATATAGATGTCGATATGAATAAAGATCTGAAATACTCGAAACCTCATTAAGAAAAGCGAGAAATCAAATAATAACGATTGGTCAATCGTGTAAGCGCGTATTAACTTGTAATGTCGAGACATGTATATCTTTCCAAAGCAAAAGAGCGTCGTGGTGATCTTTTGCACTATATGCTCACGAAGACCTCTAGGTATAACGGAAGAATCGCTTAAAATCTCCCCAAGAACAACGATAACACCTCGAATGGTTGGGAGTTATCACGAATGTCTTATAAGGTCCGATTAAGCGCTTGACCTGATGACGATGTTGCATTGGAACCTCATCCCATATAATTAGTCTAGCCTTAGAAATAATTCCGAGTGTGATGATTGCTTGCCATTGAATCCTGGCCCGAATTTTCTAATACATTAAGTGGAATCACGAGAATGTTGAATGTGCGATCGTCCCCATGTAACAACCCGAAAGCAATTCGGAGGATCTTTCTTGTAATTACTATATCGCGTAAGGAGCGACATTTTTTGGCAATTGTATTATAGAAAAAGTCTTTCCGGTTCCTGCGCCCCCACTCGAGAAGAAGAAGGTTGTTCCTCTATTTTCATAAGCAGATGAAATGATTGCATTATAAGCCATAAAATGACCCTCGTTCGATGAATCGATGTTTTCTTTGGACATTTATTTGATCGACTTCAAGTTATAGCTACTATGTTCCCATATAAATTCGATTACCAGCGATAATTCTCCAATTAGCATATGGCGATTGGCATTGGTGGAGTAATCGATAAGCTCTTCCCACTCTTGAAGCAAAAGATTAATAAGGTATAAACCATAATCACAAATTTGAGCATTAGTAGGAACATCGATGCCGTAACATGTACTTATTTTGTGTGATAAATCATCACAAATATCGCATAGAAAATTGGTTCCTAACGCTTACGGATTTAAAGGAGAGCATTGTGTCAAGATAATAGAAAACAACCTTCTTAATTGAGAGCTGTTCTCATTATTGATGCTTCTACAAGACATTGAATCCATTCTTCATACGTCTTCCAAAAGGCCTTTTGCAATACATGCGACCTTATATGTGGGGTGTACAACATTATCAAGCTGTTCTTAAACATTGAAAAGATTGAGGTCCCTCTACTGGCCGTCGACAAAAGGCGCAGATAAAACCTTTCACCTTCATTTGAATTTGGCAAAATACATTCTTAGATTGCAAATCCCTTTGTCTCTCTGTCCGGGCTGTTCTCTCTTTTGCCCAAGCGAAATGCTTTGGAAATTGTTGGTATGTGAGAGTTCGAGCTAAATCATTAGTAAAGCGACATCTGAAAAAATCTGTTAGAGTTGTCTGCGATCCTCTGCTTTCTGTTCGATATTACGACTATTGGTTCGGAAGGGTTATAGCGGACGTGATGTTTTCCCTCTGGGTGAACTACGGGACGTATAAGCGGAGGCAACTCTTGATCATAGGATATCCAAATATCCGCCGTCACACCTCTCTGTGGCCCAATGTACCTTGAGTCGATATCTTTGCTTTATCTCATCTACATTTGATACGAAAGTTGTGCGATCGTAACCCTTGTAGATGTATTTATTGATATACTTTCGCACCTTACTCTGCTGCAAACTTCCACATTTATATGGCAACTAAACAATCTAGAGAGGTATATGAATTATATGGTATAACATCTCTATTATCAACTTCATGTCGAGGGCCTTAGAGAATGTTTTCGGCCGTCGTTCTTCCTTTGATATATCGGATACCCATCTTAAGCCCATTGTAGTTTCTTACATGACATTTTTAGGATATCTCTTGGTGTATTTACCATCTTCCATACATGGTGATTTAAGATTTGAACACCACATGGTCCATGTACCATCTGAGTTTTAAGCTGTTTCATATAGAAGTGGATCGAGAAATTAGATCGAAATTCGGCACACTGCATTTCGATTTACACATTCACGTGTTAAATATTTTATCGGACCCTTGAAGAAATATTAGCAAATGCGTGTGTGGCAACCCACGCTTTTGGAATTGATCGTGAAAACATGTGCCACCTTTGCAAGAATACTTTCTTCTTATCAATTTCCATCATCTAAGCTCGTCGCTTTCAATTCAAATACCACGGGCCACCAAGTGCAGGCGGTCGATTGGCGTTTGATGTGGTAACGATTGCATCTTTATCTCGGGCCAATTCGGTTTTGCGATCGTAGTTAAGAAAATATCGAGGTGTTGGTTATCTGAGAGTTATGGCCATAGAATCTTGGAAGATTTCAAACATTTGCCTTGGACTCCCGAGAAAAAGAAGAAAGCAAAACTACTCGTTTACTAAATTGATTAGCCTCTAACCCATCGGGAACTACCTCGACCGGATCTTGGTATAGATCGGATCGTAATTTTGTTAGTTGAGCCTATAATATATTAATCGGTTACGCTTTCTGTTGCCGCCCGTGCATCTACAACAAATTCTTGAAATAATCTTCCACCCCTCGAGATAGTTGAATACTCGGTGAGTCTTTCAAACAAAGCGATAACCATAATATTGCAATTCGTAAGTCTTTTTGATGAAGCTTTACCTTGATTGACATCCCATTGCTTAAAATCTGGTTCCCATCCAAGCTCACCATACTGGAAACAACAATCGTAATGTAGTGGTAAATAAAATTTGGATGGCATTCATTTATCTGCATCATTGGTCACTCCCTCTTAGCAAATGAATAATATCCCTCATCATGCGAGAGAATTGACACCATCTCCGGGTAATATGGCGACAACCTCCTCGGCGTGGGTAAATTATGAGTTCGACGGTCTTTTCTTTGCCTTATAATGAAGGTATCTTTGGGATGTCGCGATTGTTCAAATGTTCCATGCTTAAAATTGCATTGCGTGTCTAAACTTACCGAAAATGAGTTGTATCTCAAAAGACTATCTGGATTGTTAAGTAGGACATCCTCTCCATGACTTCGGGTTTCTCAAAAACGATATTCTAAAAAAGCAATGCGGCATCGTGAATGTCTGTTGTGCATATCTTTGGATCTTGGCCAAATTGGAGGTTGTAGTAACCTGTCCGATGTCGCGATTCTCCATGGATTGTAAATCGTTGGGACCCTACCGGGAACCACTCTATCATCCGTATATACACTAAGCTCGTAAAAGCATTAAGCGCGTTATGCGATCGGGTATAACCCGAAAGGACTTTGGTGATCATCATTGCCATTATATAGTGATTGAATTTACGGAGGCGTTAATAGTTGTGGAAGTCGAATCTTTCCTTGCAAACAACATGTTAGAAGAAAGAGGCGATTGACAGATGAATTCGATAACTTTTACGACTTTCGATGCAATCTTTGACGATGAGGACCTTTGTATATTCATTTTATCGAGTAGTGTCTTCCTAAAATAGGATGTGTGAAGAGGGCTATATTTGTAGGCAATGCCTCCTCTTGTCTGTGAAACTTCATCGATGGTGGTTTGAATAATTGGTAATAACCTAGAAAATAAATGAACTTGTTTCAAATAGTTCACATATATCGTAACACTCCTTATGGTATATAGTTCTAAATAATGTCTTTTGAACTAACCCCAAAGTTGGTGATGTAGGCATGGAAGATGATATAATGTTACGGGAGTCATGTACATGCTTTATATTATTTGGTGGAAGGAGGATTTCTGCACCCATTGAATTTGAGTTGTTTGAATGTAACCCTTGAGGTGGTAAAATCGGAACGGGAGGAATTCGATTAGAATTCGATGGCGCAGGTTTTAACAACGACGGATCTGATAAAAATGATTCCTGATCGCGATCTGATCCTGTTCATAAGGTACATGCGTTGGGATGGCTAGGGATCGAACCGGGGAAAAATCTTGGTTGAAATGGATATGGTTGAGATTGTATTATTTTTGCTTGCTTCTCTCTTTCACGGCCTGCATGACGAGCAATATGTATTGGGCCTTGCGTCACCATTATCCCTTTCTCGTTTTTTCGTTCGAGGAATTGGAGCTTTGTCGAGGATATTTTTATTGGATCCTACAAATAACAATAGATATCTAAGTGTAAAGAGAAGAAGTCGTAGTGTTTTTTTTGAGCCAAAATAATGTTTTCTATTTATTAGGATTAGGGTGCATATATTGATTTTGCTTGGTTTTGTATTTCACACGAAATATATCTGATATGTTTTTGCCTTTTAAGTAAAGGATATTATTATTGAAACCCTAAAAAGATGTATAATTATAAACCTAAGAAGGCGTAGTTTAGTTAATAAATTATCATCTTTGCTTCATCATCTTTGGTTCAAGTACTAAAGCATCTTTCCTTCAAGTACTAAAGCACCACACTTGACTATGATAAATGTCTAGTACCGATTAATAGTTAATAAATTAGGTTCAAATATTTTGTTTAAATGACTTTGTGTAACAAATATTTTGTAACTACTAACGTAAATGTCTGGAATATTGTATACTTACCACATTCAAATTGGGGGGTTGATTTTCTTTTTCTTTTCCTTTTTGAAACTCCTTCCCTTTTTCCTTTGCTCGATGTTTTCTTAGATTTTCCTGACAGCGTATAAATATAAGATGTTTTGTCTTGGAAAATAAAGTATGAGCTTAAGAAAAGAAAAAGTAATCTTATCTTGCCTTACGCATCATATTCAATTCAGATTCTTCTCGAATGATAATGCCAATATTCTTTTTTCGATAGCGCTCTCTCTATTAAAGAAAGGAAAAAAGAAGGTTAAATATAGAAAGTATAAAAAAAAGCTATTATATTGCAAGTTTGCTATAAAAGAAGAAAATAATTTTACCGTGCATTGCAAATTATAATCCTCCTGTCCCAAATTGAAAGACACGTTAAAAATTTCAAAAAGGAATATTAATTGTTCGATTTTCATTAAGTGCGAAAAAGGAACTTACATATCAAACCACAAATTATAAGAAGGTGGTCCGTGTAGGCGGGGTGACCTCATGATTAATATTATTTATTGAAAAAATGTATTAGTGTGAAGCGAATCAAATTAAGTGATGAAAGAATATTCTTATTAATAATTAAATCTATCACAACTAAAACAATATTTCACATTCAAAATAATAATAATTCACAATATTTAACTACAAATTGATTGTTTTAAAAAGAAGGTTAAATGATTGTTTAAAATAGAATAAATGTGTCGTGAAAAAAGAATAAGTTAATTTTAAATAAAGAGTGCGATTGTCATTTTAAAGGGAGGTAGTAATAACTACTAATAAATGCGGTTTACTTAATATGTAGGAGTATTAGATATTAAACTTATCAAGTACTTATGCAAATGAGAGACATTAATTTAAAAGGATCTTACACACTACAAAATTTGGTCCCAATTTTCACACTATCATAATCTAAATAATAATTTTAACCAAACATTACGAGAATCGGGGGACAAATCTATCTATACAAAAGCGACTTATAAGCGGAAAAACTCTAGGAAAGAAAGCATGTACCTGAATCATTGGCCCGAATACGAACACATGTGTGTGTGTATACTGATAGTATATTCATGAATTACGAGCTCGAACAACAACATTGACATTGGCCTTGACAAACAATCTAAAGCTAGTCCTTCTACATGGACATGTTTCTTTGGGCCAAAATATTCAATCTGATCTATCTACTAATGCAACAATAGTTGGTGTCTAATGAACTAAAATTTTCCTCTTTCCATGTAAAATAGTTAATAATTCTACTACTCATTATTAGTTGTTTTTGACAAAATTCATATCTTATTATTAGTTAATGGAATGGACATATTATGTGTGTCTTGTGTGTGTTAATCAAACACATTAGTGCAAAGACAACCAATTGAATATCTGAACTTTTTCATGTCTTTGATTAAACACGATAAATAGTCACTATATATAGAAAGGGGAAAAAATCGAGAATATAATTTAAAATGTATACATGATTATCTTTGATATTAAAGGATATATTCCGACAAAAAAAGTTTTGGATCAATCGAACTAAAACCAATTGAATGCATGTATCGAGAATATATTTCATATGCATGTATCACTAATTCACTATAGTCTATAGACAATAAAAAAAACGTCGAACAACTAAATATTATAATAATTTAAAAGTCGGGATATACTAAAATAAATTAACGATCAAATTAAAAGTCACTCTAAATACACCCGTATTAAACTCAAAAAATCTGCAACAATTCTTTTCTCTGTAAACCCCGGATACCAACAATTTAAAAAGCAATATTGAAAGCGTGATCTCTTTTCCCGCCCTTTGCCTTAAGTAATTTTATTTTCCACATCTTTGATCCATGTGTTGTTAAATTTTGAATATTGAATAAAGGACACATTAACCTACTGTGGAATATTAGAAGGGACATTCATGTGTTGCCTTATTTGGGACGGTTTTAACCCTTAGGTGAGAACTCAAAAGAGCCCCACCTCATTCATCCCATTGCTATTCTTTGCTTCTTTGGTACCTGCAGCTTCTTTGCCCTTTTGAAGACTGACTCTTTCCCCTCTCCCGCGTGGTCACTTTGAGGTCTTGTTTAATTTAGTTCATATACCAAATTGCAACAAACTTTATATATGTTGTATATCATATGTAAGGCTATAATTAAAAGGTATAACCACTTTATTTGAATCTCTAGGCTACTCAAAATAGTGGCCAAAGATTGTGACATATAAAAATCCCTCTTACGGTTTTAGCTCAAAAAATTTGTTTTCGTTTCCATTTAATATGTCAAAACACCTCTCCTCATATTATATAGGATGTACATATATAACCCCACTTTAATTCCCTCTAGAATTCTCTTTTTAGCCAAAACAGTCCACTTGGGACTTTTAACAAACATGTGGTGTCGATGCAGTCCACTTGAGTACGAGTTAGGATTTTTATCGATGAGCTAGTCAAAACAATAACCATAAATCACTCGAGACCCTAGAATACAAATCTGAACACAATATCTGAACAAAAAGAAAGACCCATTCAAATATCTTTTAAACTTTCTATCAAAAAGGGTCATCTAGCTTTCTTGAGTAATATTTTTATTTGCTTTACATATTTTGAGCAGTGGCTACCACGTTACTGAGGCTTTGCGAGTTCAAATGGAAGTTCGATGAAAGCTACGTGACCAATTGGAGGTTAGTTTTCTTGGGTGTCCATTCAAATTAAGCACCTTGCACTTTTTTACTTTAGCCACTTGATCGATTCTACGGTTTCTGCGAAGATTTTACCTTATAATTTAAGTGGTTTGTATGGGTAAATTTTGATTACAAAGTCTCGATAACTTTTGGTCTTTTGTTTGATTGAATAGTAAGCGGCTTGACTTTTAGAAAAGATGGTGAAACTTTAAAGTTCCGATATATCTGACGAATACTATGTCTTTACGGTTTTAATTCTGATAAGGATTCTGTCGAGTGGATGTTTTATCTTGAACTTAAAATGTACGAACTATAAAATTAAATTCTATGGAAAACCCAACTTTAAAAAGAAAAGCGAAGATGATGATGGAAAACCCACCTTTAAAAGAAAACCTCCTCTGTTGTACTAATGGCTATCAACGACATCGACTAAAGCGCCATTTTACGTAATAAGGGTTTTATATTGCTAGTAGGTAGAAATATCCTTTTGACTTGACCCTTTTTAGACCACAATATAATTTGACGATGAACTAACAAAGGGTAACCTCCCTGAGATTGTTAATTAACCATAAAAACCTCATTAGAGTTCTATCATCTCCAATCAAAAGTGTGGTTAATAAAAGCTTGGTTTACTTCTAGGCTATTAGACCGAAATTCATTTACCAATATTTCGATGCAAAGTAAAAAATGAATTCATAACATGGCTAATTATAAAAAAATAATAATGTGTTAAGCGAGCCACTGCAAGTCTGATCACCAACACACACATACCCAATTTTACCTTCTCCTTTTTATAGTGTTTATGCATAATTTTTGTATATAATTTATGTTATAAACATCGTGATGCATTATGCCCGTAGATGCACAAAAGATTTTTTGTGCATAGTTCAAATAGATTAAACAAAACCTCCATTATTTTACTGTTGATACATTGCAAAATCACAATTAACCCAAATCATTGCAAAAATAACTTTCGACTTCAAGATCATAGCCTTTTCTTTGGGAAAATAGTACCTCCCTCTAATTTACCTCTTAAAACACTTTAATATCTGATAAACCCAAATCATGGAAATCAAATTTAAACTTCTATTTCTTGAAAAACTCCTAAACTTCACCCAACCACAAAAACCCAAAAGTATGTTTTAAGACCATGGACTTTCTTGGGTTCCAAGTTAACTTTTCTTATTAAAGCATCTAAGCGAGAACAATAGAAGAATTCTTATGAACTTCGCTTACCTGAATGAATAGAGTAATTAGGCTTATCATATAATTATTGGAGAATCGGATGATCAAGCTAAAAGTGAATTTCATCACACAAAAGATGGATGCATTATGAAACAAAGATGGCGATAATGATAGAGGGTATTTGGAAAGGAAGTAACATCACTATCAGTATCCTCTAGAAACCAAATGAAGGACCATCCCCGATGAATCGATTTTTTAAAATGGCCACTTTTTAATCACCTTATTCCATAATGAATCGATTCGAAAGGAAATTATCGAGAACCATTTCACTTTGCAAAGCGAAATGTTCTTGAACACCAACTTACTGACCCTCGATCCCCCATTAATAATAGGCACCGCAAACCTTCTTCCATGAGATCAAATGACCATTCACCATTCCCTACCTCATTCCCTTACCACAAAATGACACACAAAGTTCTCTGAAAATAAACCACATTGTGCCGCTAACTTTGAAAAAGGACAAATAATAAATTGGGATGCTAGAGAGACATGCTTAATCAAAGCAATCCTTGACCAAAGGAGAAAAACGCTCTCTCTACATGTCGATTGACTTACTCGACCTCTCTACAATTGGTCCCAAAAGATAGATCTAAGAATACTACTAACGACATCCTAAGTAAGATAAAGAATAAGATATGTCTTGAAATATATATATGGCGATAAGGTGGCAAAAAGGAGTATTATAGTATGTGTGTGTCTTGTCTTGTTTCCAAAATAAATAATTCCTTTATTTTAGAGAATAATAATCTTAATTGTTTCAATTTCATCTACTTTTCTTTCAAAATTTTAGGGGTTGAGCTACTTCTTCATTATAATACTCCTCCCTTTGTTAATAATATTTTTATAAATCATTATGTAACTCTACCTTAATCTTACTACGTACTTCTAAATCTATTTTTTTATATACTCAAATCTGTTTTAAAATTAGAGATATAATTTATTTTTGTAGTCAAATGATGATGTATATTAAATTTTCAAATTGATGCAAATTTATTTAATTCACTCATTTTAGTTACATAATTAAAAGCGATAACTTTTAAGGATAATTTTATGTTTGAAGTTTTTCCTAATATTTGCTAAGAAGCTAATAGTGATAGTGTGTTGCCTAACTTGATAACATAAAAATAATGACAAATTAGGAATTAATGACAAATTACAAATTAGGAATAGAAGGGAATCTTTGAAGAAATAAGGAAATAAAACGAGAAAAGCTAAGGGAGAATGTGCTTTTGCTTACGTTCGAGATAGACTACTTTCATCGACATACTAATAAGAAATCCGATTAAAATTCCTTTGATGGCTACATTCCATTTCTACTGACACAATTATTTTGAGCAAAAAAAAACCTTCATCCATATCTAATTATCTATAACTACTCGGTTTATACATGGTTGTACCATTTCTCTCTGTTATTAACTACTAACAAAAAAAAAACTTCTTCTTCTCTCTATTCCTTTCATCGAGAATATTGCTATGGTGGTAAAATATTTTATAAAAATGACTTACAAAATAATATGGCAAAGTATAATTAGTTGTTAGTTGATAATCTACATACATACATTACATAGATGTCATCACTAACATATTTTTTAATTTTAAATTTTTATCTACAAAGCATTTGTTGCATATCATAATCACTATATATAATTAAAAGTACAAATTTGATTTTAATTCTACTCAAAATCTAGTTATGCACTTTCCTTTAAATCAATTTCTTAATTAAATTGTTGATGATTGGATTTGAATATGTAATCTTGCATACTAAAGTAATAGACCTTTTACCAATATATATTATATATACTGAGGGTAGGGGTTGGAGAATAGCAAGATAAAAATAAACCATACACTTTTTGCTCTTTTCTCTCCTTTTGAGACTCAAATTGAAGTGTGTTGCTTTCTCTGTTTTTGCTGCATCACAGATTCTCTCCACCCCCTTCCATGTTTTGAGTCAAAAAAGAAGGAAAATGAAAATAATAATAATAATAATAATTAAAGAAATGGGAATGGGAGAAAAGAAGAGAGAGCACATTTCGTGGCATAACCCACTTATGTTTGGAGATATGGGTGAGAACACATGACATTCCAACAACTCCAGATTATAAAACC
The DNA here is from genome assembly GCA_020205615.1 of Panax quinquefolius. NCBI lineage: Eukaryota > Viridiplantae > Streptophyta > Magnoliopsida > Apiales > Araliaceae > Panax > Panax quinquefolius. The sequence continues at coordinate 26,110,670 of CM035154.1, forward strand.
TGACTCCATTTGCCACACATTTTAGTCACACACGAGACACCCGTATTTATGTTACATTCCTCGACCATTCTCATCGAATAACAGAATGGCTTTCGAGAATACACAAAATCGAGATATAAGATTCGTTTTATCAAGTGATGCAAAACCGAGGCTTAATTATAATTAAATCGATCACGATGGCTCGGCTTGGATCTTGTGAGACATATAATTATGCTGCTTTATTACCCAATATAATGGTTTTAATTATATTAAATTTGTGTTAAACATGATGTTTACATTAAAGAATAGTGCAGGGCCAAGGGTTTAGTTTTAGTCCACAACTAATTGGGACAAAGTCTTGATCAAATAACAATGAAAACAAATCAAGGTCACTCATTTTGAGTCAACATAAATCAATAATTGGAAAGGCGGAAAATATTCCGGTCTCGGGCTCGACCCACCATCGGCATCGGAATCGATTTGATTCAAACTTCATAAAATTGATTTTAAACTCATTATGATTTACACTAACCAACTTGGGTTACATCATAACACATCTATAAATATTACCTAGTCTAATAATTTTCAATTTTTACACATGTTGACTATTTGGGACAAATTTTCAAACACCACAAGGCGTAGCCTATAATTTTAGAATTAATAGAAGTTTAGGCATGGTTCTAGGCAAAAAATCTATAAATATTACCTAGTCTAATAATTTTCAATTTTTACATGTTGACCTATTTGGGACAAATTTTCAAACACCACAAAGGCGTAGCCTATAATTTTAGAATTCATAGAAGTTTAGGCATGGTTACAGGCAAAAAATCTATAAATATTACCTAGTCTAATAATTTTCAATTTTTACACATGTTGACCTCTTTGGGACAAATTTTCAAACACCACAAGGGCATAGCCTATAATTTGAATTGTAGAAGTTTAGGCATGGTTACAGGCAAAAAAATTCATAGAAGTCGTTGACAACACATAGTTTCAGGCCAAGCACATCAATTTGAATAACAAACATTATGTAAACTTTCAATTTCCATAAATTAACCAAATACATGGCTTACCTTTATCGAGAGAATTGCGGAAATGGGTTGTTTTGCTTAGTCCCTAAGAATCTCCTCAATTTCCTTGTAATAAGACATCTTGGGATCAACTTCTTTAGTAGTTGCTTATATTTTTGAACTCCTTGATAAATTCCTCCACTTGTCGATGCACATAGTCGTGAACGATCGAACCCTTTTTCCCTCATTTTGGCGAAATCTGGTCCCACAGTGCTTGTTGGATTTGAAGTGTTGAAGAGAGTCGATTTCCGTGAGGCCGATGAGAGTTCAGGTCTCTTCTTGGACCCATGTTTCCTTGCGTTTCTTAGGGACTTGGGGTTTTCTCTGCATGCATTTGCTCTCGTCGATAATCATCATTTGCTTCTCATGGATTATTGTTGGTAGAAGAGGAAGAAAAACGAGAAATTCCTTTGTAGATTATTATCATGGATTATTGTCGTGAATTGTTCTTCTTTGTAGAAATCGATTATTGTTGGTTTTGAGCGAGGGTTTTGTAGAAGTCGATGGGTTGTCGTGGATTTCCTTTCTTTCGAGCGATTTCTCTGTGTATATCTTTCTGTTGTCATGGATTATTATCGTAGATTTGTTCTTCTTTGTAGAAATCGATTATTGTTGATTTTGAAACGAGGGTTTTGTAGAAGTCGATGGGTTGTCATGGATTTCCTTTCTTTGAGGCGATTTCTCTGTGTGCTACTTCTGATTTGCTTAGCTTTGAGCGATATCTCTGTATTACTTCTGGTTGTCATGGAATTATTGTCATGGATTTGTTCTTCTTTGTAGAAATCGATTATTGTTGGTTTTGAACAGGGTTTTGTAGAAGTCGATGGTTTGTCGCCGAGTTCCTTTCTTTCAGGCGATCTCTGTGTGCTATGGTTTTTGAAAGTAATAGTATTAGTGAATTTTATTTGATTTCAGTCCATGGTTAGATTCAATGGTTAGATTTATCCCAAAGATTTAACGGTTCAATTTTTTAATGACTTTGAAGCGGGAAATTATATTTGTTTAAAAAAAGTCCTATTTTGTATAGATAGATTATCTAAGCGTGCTTCTGAAAATTAAATTATATGTTTTTCTTAAATTCTTATTTAGTTTCTCTCCTAGCCGGTTCCCTCTATGTATTTAAAGATTAAAATGTATAATTATTCAAATTTAATATGAAATTATTTTTCAACGGAGAAATGAGATTGACTAGTCGTACGTTAGAATTAACGGAGGGAGGCGGTAATACATTTAGATCGAAGGTGCAGAGACACGCAATGTATACGCACACCACCCAAACCCAACCCAAACCCACACCTGACCTGCTTTTTGTTAGTGGAGGTTAATAACCACGTGTTTGAAAGACATTTCATAATTAAAGCTACGAAAAACAGGACATGAGATTTGAATTTTAAAATACTAATAGTAATAATTATTAAATAATACTTAAAAGAGCCAGACAGGCGTTGAAAACCTCCCTACCCCTCCCTCCCTCCCCCCCCATATATTCCTCGTGCTTTAACCCTAAACCATTAAATCATCTCTCCATCTTTATCCTCTCTATATATTTACTAGTAACAATTTTATTCTTCTGTCAGATTTTAGCACTTCATTCAATTTCTGTTTCTGTTTTTAATCTGGCAAATTCCGGAAACTATGTCCACCTCGTCGGTAATTGTGGATTCAGGTAAGTTTTCCGGTCTCAGGACGGCGAGAGCTTCGGCGGATAAGTCCAACTTCTCCCAGACTTGTAATCTTTTGAGTCAATATCTGAAAGAGAAGGGGACGCTCGGTGATCTCAGCCTCGGGATGAGTTCCGGTTTCGAATCCAACGGTATGTTTGATTTTCCTTTTTATTTGATTACTTCTCTTAACTGATACTAGTATTTATCTAGTTCATTTTTCATTTTTTTAATTTACTTAAACCTAAGAAATTAAATTTGTATTTTGATTTGTTAATTGTTTTTCAAAATTTTCGATAACGATATCTGTTATTCTAAATCTAAGAAGATGTTTTCAATTAGATCTGTTCAAACGGTTTTTAAATATTATTAATCCCCTATTTGGAGACAGAAATCTAAACCTGATTCATGTTTTCTGGTATTCAGGCATTCCCGAACCTTTCCGTCGACCCGCGACTCCACAAACAGCGGCAGCAACCACCATGAATCTATTTCCGGTGGCTGAAAAACCGGTTCAGGGTTTTGGTTCAATCGTTTCCAACCAAGAGGTTCCGGCCAAGTCCGAGCCGGAAACTACTCAAATGACCATATTTTACGGCGGTCAAGTCATTGTGTTCAATGACTTTCCAGCTGAAAAAGCCAAGGAAATCATGCTGTTAGCTAGCAAAGGAAACTCCCCAACTCTCAATAATTTGACCCAAAAACCAATTGATCAACCTTCCAATTTGATTCCCTCTCCACCAAATGTTGTCCCAAATTTCAGTAACAGCATAATCCAAGAGCGCGCTCAACGGCCTCCTCAGCCAATTGTTTCAGGTAAATTTTCAATCAAATTTTGTATGATTTAAAAATATTATTGTTAAGGAGAAAAGAAAAACTAATGAATGCTTTTTTTTTTCTTTTGTTATACAGATCTCCCAATTGCAAGAAAAGCTTCCCTGACCCGGTTCTTTGAGAAGAGAAAGGATAGAATAACCGCACGAGCGCCGTATGCTTCGCCGGCGGCGGCTCCGTCGAAGCCAGCTGAAAGCAAATCGTGGCTCGGATTGGCTGCTCAATCTCCAGTCAAGTTTGAAACGAATTGTAGGCATAGCTATTGGGGTTTATGAAGTATTATTATTATTATTATTATTATTATTAATTATTAATTATTAATTAGAAGCAGCATATTAAAATGTCTTTTAATTAACTCTGTTCTGGGTTGCAATTTTGCTTCCACTTTTTCTCAGAGCCGCCAAGTATATCTAACTATTTCCTATATTGTCGGGCTATTGTTTCTGTAATTAATTTCATGGGAAAAATTCTATGGTCTTTTAATTCTATTGAAGATGGATCTATATTATTAATAGATGTGATTATTATTTCTGCTTCAAAGTTGTTTTTATTTACATATGTGATTATGATAAACATGGTGGCTTCTTGAACAAAATTAATGACTGTTCATTTAAACCTGACCATGTTAAGAATCAAAAGTTGCCTTTTTCCAAGCTAAACCTCCATTCTTAAAAGTTTTTAAAAGATTGTCGTTTAAGATTTTTGTACATGAATTATAAAACTTATTTAATACTATCATTTAATAATTAAAATTTTATCAGAAGTTAAAAATTATTAATACAAGGGATAAATTTTTTTTAAGAAAATGAGAGAAAATAAGCATGATATAAAAAAGTAAATAATTTATTCTTTTAAAAAATTATAAATAATAAATAAATTAAAATATTTTTTTATTTCTAAAAGGACAATATTTTATTAACGGAGGAGGTATGAACCAAGAGTTACTATAATTTTGATGACGTGGCATTTGAATCTTCAAACGTTGTAGCTAAAAATCTTATCAGAAGAGTGATGTTTTCAGATATTTTCAAATCTGTGGTTAATGTTTTCGCGTGAATTTTGCGGTTATGGGACGTAACTCCTGAGAATAATAACTCTTTAATTTGTACGTATATTATCTTTCAATTTGTGTGGAGGGATAATCTTCCATTTTAGTCCAAGTATAGGATGACATGGGATGGAGGGTTAATTTTAGTTGTATAATTAGTACTCTCTCCGTCTTAGAATAAAAATTTTGATGAACTTTTCACGTATATTAAGAACATGAATGAAATGACAAAATTGTCAATAATAATATCATTAATTATTTTTAATGTAGGTGAGAGAGTGACTTTTTACCTATTAAATTCAAAATATTCTCTCTCCATATTTATTAAATATGGAGAGAGAATTAGAATATGAAAAGTATTAGATATTTAATGTTACGGGTATAATGAAAAAAAATGTGTAAAAATTTAGTTATTAAAAAAAATAGATATTTAATATAGAATTACCCAAAATAGTAATAAATTTTTTTATCATGGTACGGATGGAGAATTAGTTAAGGTGGAAAATTAGTATTTGTTTTGTCTTTCATTAACTAATCATCATCATAATATTACAACCCAACCGTCGTGATTATATTGAAGTCAATTAGCAAACAGTTTAATTTTAGCCCAAGAAAAACGACTTTGGCACAAACAAGACATTTGTATAACTATCCCTGCTTTTGTCGGTTGAAAATATGGAATCATTTCTAGAAACTCGTACCCGGATAAATACGGCCAAATATGAAAATAAGAGGATTTGCAGGTGGATTTGTAGGGTAGTCTTTGTATTATAGATTTTCATGAACGTGAAAATTGCTATTTTTTATATTATTTTTTAGGGTTCTTAAAATATGTGATTGGTTATTTTAAAATCTATATCTATATACGCATATAATAAGGTAAAATTATTATTTTTTGTCCTTGATCTTTGGTGGGAGACTAGAATTTAACAGCTATTAAAATAATTTTTAAAGTCTCTTGATTTTTTTATTAACTACTATTAAATCAGTTTTTAAATTTAAAATTTAATTAGAACAAATATACTATTTATAATCCTGCAAAATCTTAGAGTAACTTATTATTTTATAATAAATTTATTTCTTATAGAAGTTGTAACGCTCCAAAATAAGTTTACACAATCCATTTTGAGTCGTCAAAATACATGATACATAATTCAAATATAAACTTCATTTATAATTTGTCTACGTGAATTATTCATTTATAATTTGTCTACGCGGTAATCCGCGTAGACTGGTTATTCCCACAGATTAATAAGGAATGGAATGACAACCTTTATGAGTATGAAGAAAATACTCCATCCGTTCCTAAAAGATTGTCGTTTTAGAAGAAAAAGTTTGTCGTTTACAAGTTTCAAGGAGAATAAATTATTTATTTTCCTATATTACCCCTACCTTCTCTCATTGTCCCAAGAAATTCCCTCCCTTGTATTAATTGCAAGACCCCAACTTTTATGAATAAAGATTAATTTCTCTCGAAATATATTTTTTTAATATTATGGCGTGGATATAATATAATGTTATAGTTATGGGTAATATTTATAAATTTAACAAAGTAAGCAAGTGGTTATATAATATTCGATTGGTCGGAAAATATTCGTTTTATCGGGGAATATTCGTATGCGATTTACACAAACATTAATGGACCCCATTATGGAAGTATTGTTGTCGTAGTAAGAAAAGCAGCGAAATTATCTTTTATAAAAATAACTTGGCGGAAGTATTCTGTTAAAACCTGTTGAACTACCCGGTAGTAAAAATACGATAATACTGTGGTTGCGTAGTAGCAGCAAAGATTGGTTATTGATACTTATATGAGAAGTCAATCGGTTATACTCAATTATTACTACGATAATTGCTTTGATCATATCTCTCATATTATTGATTCGATTATTGTCACAAGATCATCACATATAATATGATATATTATTAAATCAATAATTGAGACGACAAAGTTATTCATATTATTAAATTACAATATTTACAATGTCTAGAAGTTTTGTCAAGGAGAGGTTTGGTCATCTAATTGCGCACCAATTAAGAGAAATCCTTATTAGTGTTAGTGAAAATCGACATTTATTTCGATAATAATTGATGTCTGGAAGTTATCGGGTAATTAATCGGATAAATGAGGAATTAATTGCTATTAATTCACATGATTATAACTATTTGTTCACATGTGTGTACTATTGATTCACATTCATGTATTATTAGGGGAGTTGGTGCAAGATTGATAATACTTGCATAACTAAGTTAAAGATGGAGGTATTATACTGTTATTCGTATTTTCACATGATTATAACTATTGAATCACTTGATTGAACTATTGATTCACATTATTTAGTATTAGGGGAGGTGGTGCGAATTTGATAATACTTGCAAGACTAAATTAAAAATGAAAGAAAGGTTGGAGGTATTGTACTGTAATTTTTCGAGCCCCAAAACGTGCAATTGTGACGCCCCCAAAATTGGTATACAACACCTATTCTGAGTCGCCAAATACATGGTACAGAAACAACTACAACTTTATTAATACAATTGTCGTGCAAATTACGACAACACATAAACTGTGAGTTTAAAAAACAAATATTGTCTTCTAGACAATATCAACACTCAAATAAGTCCTCATTACAATTATTGATACACTATTTTACAAAATAGTGAGGACTACTGAAACGACTTTCTAGAACCTTCATTCCATACCCCGACTAGTACTCGCTACATTCTCGCCTCCTGAGAAGAAAAATGGAACAAAAAGGAAAAGGGTGAAATTTGAACTAGCCCAAGAAAAGAATATTATGACTAAGATAATATAGAACAAATTATCATTAGTCTTCAACGAGGAAAAAATCGAGAGAATATAATGAATAACAAGTTTCGGATCAATATTCGCAATGAAAATAATAATTCATAGAAGAGTTACGTAGAGAATGAAATCTACTATAATCTATGAATTTAAAAGTCCATCATCAATATTTTATCCTCCGTAACATCAATCAATATACATCTTGAATCAAATATTCATATTTGTACTACTGAGCCAAAGATTTTCATCACCGGTCATGTTCATCTCAACACTGTACATCTTTGCACTACGGGCCAAAGATATTCATAAGAAAATCAACCATCTTTGCCTTCTATGGCCCAAAGATATTTAGTAATATCATCATTTAGGACCGAGGATGATGAAAAATATTTTAAAGAAAAGCGAATCCAATTGAAACAAAAGAACAAATAATAAAGATTAAATACTTTAAACAGGTCCGAGTTCAAAAATACTTCATAAATAACCATAGTGAAGTAAAATTCAAGAATGATCAAAATATGGATACAATCAAAGCTAGTATCCATAATAGATATTTTGGACAAAAAATAAAAATTTAATTTTTTTGTGAATAGTGCCGTATTCGTGAATAGTACCGTATACATGAATAGTAACCCCGACACTAAAAGACAAGAATTTCACAAGAAAAATCTTACCAATATTCCGGCATAATGATATTAGAAGAAATAATATCATTTTTTTAAAAAAATAACATCCCTTACCTCAGAAAGACGATTACTTTTGGTTTGAAATCTTTGGATATAGTCTTTGAAGGAACTTGCACCGTATAGCAACACTCAAAGTATCAAAATGCTCACAAGAATACGCTCGATAATATAGAGAGATAAATCTTTAGTTTCTGGTGTAATTTTCAATTATAACCTAAGTACCCTATTTATAGGAAATTGCTTAGAACATCAAAGCAGAAAATTTAATAAAATATTAATATAATTATAAAATTTTCCTATGCCCAGTTTGAAAAACTGAACTTAGCACATTTGCGATACTAGTGGGGCCCACCAACTTGTTAAAAATGTTTTTCTTAAAAAAAATTTTAAACTCCAAAAATTAATTATTCCGGAACTTCAGAACTTCAATAATTCATAATAAATATCCTTTTAATAAAAAAAAATTCAAATCTTATGTCCATTCCATAGGAAATTTAATTCTCTACAACTTTGCAGAAGAAAGTTTTTCCAAATTTCAAACGAAAATTGGCCCAAATCCATATGAGACGATTTTGCATTTTATAATTAAATTTCAGTCAAGAAATGGGGTCCACAAACATGAAAAACATGTTTTAAATATTTTTAGTAACAAAAATACTCTTCCTCCTTATTTAATCAGATATCACACATTCATTGTAAAAATATCACCATTATTATATTATTAATATATAATAATATATTTAAATGAATTATTTATCAGAAAAAGATAAAACAACAATTTGCAGCAATTGTCACATTAAAAAAATTTCTCCATCTATATCCACATAAAATGAATATTTTCCTTATCATATAAATCAATAATTAATTATTCACAAATAATATTACAAAATCACAATATCGATAACCAGGCCGTTCCCAGGAAAGAGCTAGGGGGCTTTCCAATAAGGATTTCTCCTTACTGGCGCGCAATTAGGTGACCAAACCTCTCCTTAGACAGAACTTTCTAGACATTGCCAATAATGTTATCTAATAATATTATTCAAATAATATGAATTATTGTTCCGATAAATGAAAATACTGTGTAGTGACAATTATTGAAACAAAAATAATATAAAATATCAACGTAGCAATTATTGAATCAATAAAATAAAATATTGAACAGTAATTATTGTAACAATTATTGAGTAGTGTCTTCTTACGTAAGAATCAATAATTGGTGCAATCTCTTGTGTCTTTCTTGTGTTTTAACCACCGAGTATTTCAACAAGATAATAGCGAATAACTTCGCCAGTTATTTATAAACAACTTATACTTGTCGTTTTCTTCATCGAATCGCTTTTCGTTATGGGGCCCACACAAGAATGCGCCGTCGTATGAATATTCCCCGACAGTAAGAATATTCCACGACCAAACGAATATTCTCCGACAACAATGAATATTTTATAACCACTTGCTTATTTGAAATATTTGCGCATTTTATCCATAACTAACCACATTAATCAAATCAACCCTTACTATTTCAAAATAATAAATAGAAAAATTGAATTTCATTTATAATAAGTTGTGGTCTTACTACCTCCCCTCCCTATGAAATTTCGTCCTCGAAATTGACGTACGTACCTGGTGTTTCGAAAAGGTGAGGATACCACGCTTTTATTTTCATTTCCAACTCCCAGGTCTTTTCCTCTATAGCATGGTTCCTCCACAAAACTTTGACTTGTGGTATAACCTTTGTGCATAGGACATGCTCCTTCCTATCCAAGATCTTGACAGGTACCTCTTCGTACATTAAGTCTTCGGCTATCTCGTCTGGTTCTAACACAATAACGTGGTTCGGGTCTTTCACATATTTACGAAGCACAGATATGTGAAAAACATTATGAGCACGAGATATACTTGGAGGTAACGCGAGTCTATAGGCCACATTTCCTACTCGGTCAAGAATCTGAAATGGACCAATAAATCGTGGATTGAGCTTTCCTTTCTTCCCAAATCTTTTTACTCCCTTCCATGGAGCCATACGCAACAATACATGATCCCCAATACTAAATTCCACGTCCTTTCGATGAAGATCCGCATAACTCTTTTGTCCATCCTGTGCCGTTTGTATACGTTGTCGAATCATTTGGATCTTTTCTGTAGTCATACGTACCAACTCGGGTCCCAACAATGTTGCTTCACCCACCTCATCCCAACATATTGGAGAGAGACACTTTCGTTCATACAATGCTTCGAATGGAGCCACACTTGTACTTGCCTGATAACTGTTGTTGTAGGAGAATTCCACCAATGGTAAATACTTATCCCAACTCCCTTTGAAGTCTAGGACACAGAGTCTTAATAGATCTTTAAGAGTTTGAATAGTCCTCTCTGATTGTCGGTCCGTTTGAGGATGGTATGCGGCCCAATCGAAATCGTAGAACTGTCCCATAGGTTTTTGCAAGCTAACCCAAAATCGTGAAGTGAATCTTGGGTCACGATCCGAAACTATGGATATTGGCATGCCATTCAATTTCACAATCTCATTTACGTACATACGAATAAGACGTTCAAGGGAATAAGTCTCCCGTATCGGCAAGAAATGAGCAGACTTGGTTAATCTATCAACAATTACCCAAATAACATTTATGCCTTGAGAAACCGTGGGAAGACCCGTAACGAAATCCATGGTAATGTGTTCCCACTTCTATTTCAGAATCTCAAGTGGTTGCAATGGACCCTTAGGCAATTGATGTTCTGCCTTTACACGTTGACAAGTTAAACACCTCGAGATAAACTTTGTAATCTCTCTCTTCATATTATTCCACCAAAATGTATTTCGAAGATCAAGATACATTTTGGTACTTCTAGGATGGATTACAAACGGTGTATTGTGTGCCTCCATCATGATCTTGTATTTCAAATCAGAGTCGTTAGGAAAACAAAGTCTGGAGTGGACTCGAAGTATTCCTTCTTCATCGATTCTTGCTTCTGGAATAGCACCTTCTTGTACTTTTTTCTTCATACGCATCAGCTCTAGGTCTGTGGCTTGGGCAACTTTAACTTTTTTGATTAAAGTCGATTCTATGCGTATACTTGACATCATTGCATGGGTCCCTGGAGTCTTGAATTCTATCTTCATCTTTTGTAAATCACACAAAATGGGCCTTTGTGTTGACAACATCGCACTCGTTCCCGCGTATGATCTTCTATTCAATGCGTCAGCTACCACGTTCACTTTTCCAGGATGGTATTAAATGTTGTGATCGTAATCTTTCAACAGCTTGAGCCAACGTCGTTGCCACATGTTGAGTTCCTTTTGAGTGAAGAAATATTTGAGGCTTTTATGGTCTGAATATATCTCCACTTTCTCCCCATATAGATAGTGCCTCCAGATCTTTAGCGCGAAAACGACTGCTACCAACTATAGATCATGAGTAGGATAATTCCTCTCATATTCTTTAAGTTATCGCGAGGCATAGGCTATGGCTTTCCTATGTTGCATGAGAACACATCCTAACCCTTTGCCCGAAGCATCGCTGTAGATAACAAATCCATTCGAACCAGATGGTATTGTCAGAACAGGTGCCGAAATGAGTCTCCTCTTACGCTCTTGAAAACTCTTTTCGCATTCCTCGCTCCATACGAATTTTATATCTTTCCGAGTCAGCTGAGTTAATGGAGTAGCGATTCGAGAAAATCCTTCCACGAATCTTCGATAATAACCAGCTAAGCCCAGAAAGCTACGAACTTTGGTCACTGTCTTCGGTTACTCCCAACTTTGTATTGCTTCAATCTTCGCCGGGTGAACAGATACTCCATGTTTTGACAGCACGTGCCCAAGTAATGCTACTTCCTCAAGCCAGAACTCGCATTTCTTCAACTTAGCATAAAGCTTGTTTTCACGAAGCCTTTGGAGTACCAGCTTCAAATGGTGGTCATGATCTTCACGACTTTTGGAATATATGAGGATGTCATCAATAAAGACAACAACGAATTGATCTAAATATTCCTTGAATACTCGGTTCATCATATCCATGAAAGTCGCAGGAGCATTAGTCAATCCAAAAGACATAACTAAGAATTCATAATGCTCGTCTGCAGTTCGAAGGCGATCTTTGGGATATCCTCGGTTCTAATCTTGGTGATGATATCCAGAACGAAGATCGATCTTTGAAAAGAATTGTTCTCCTTGTAACTGGTCAAACAAGTCATCAATGCGAGGTAGCGGATACCTATTCTTGATAGTGACATGGTTTAATTCCCGGTAGTCAATACAAAATCGCATACTCCGTCTTTCTTCTTTACAAATAAAACAGAGCACCCCAAGGAGATGTACTAGGGCCGAATGAAACCGATGTCCAACAACTCCACAGTTGTTGGACCTTTAACTCCCGAAATTTAATAGGAGCCATTCGATATGGGATTTTAGAAATGGGCTTTGTACGAGTTCAAGATCAATAAAGAATTCAACTTCACGTTACGGGGGTAGAGCCGGAAGTTCTTGAAATACGTTAGGAAATTTACTAACAACAGAATATTATTCAAATCGACGTGTCTTTATTCAAATCCATAACATGGGCTAAGAAAGCTTGACATCCATTTTTAATAAGCGAATGGCTTTATGGCTTGATATGATGATGATTTATTTTAGTGGTTTAGTTGCTTGAATTAAATAACAACGGGTTGGTTAGGAATATGAAAACTAACAACCTTACGAAAATAATCAATTTTGGCATTATGAGTAGTTAACCAATCAATCCCTAAAATCACATCAAAAGCATGTATCTTTAAAGAGATAAGGTCAACAGGTATTGTGATGGTGCCAACTTAGATCAAACAAGATTTATAAACAGTGGATGTAATGAAAGTTTCTCCTAATGGAGTCTCAACAGATAAATCAAAGTCTAATTTCTCCGGAGTTAAGTTTAAACGTTGAGCACAAGCAGGAGAGATAAATGAATGGGTAGCACTGGTATCTAGTAAGGTATAAAGAATTTTTGATTAGCTTACCCGTGATGACCTCGTTTGGGTTCCTTGCATTTTGAATAGTCACGACAAACGCTCTTCCAGGAACCGTTGACTTTGACTTTTCTGGGACAGCCTTTTGAGTCACCATCCCCACTGGAGTTGGTTTCGCTACCGTACAATCTCGAGCGATATGTCCTTCCTTTCCATAATTATAGCATACCTTGAACTGTTGTGGACAGTTTGGGCTGATATGTCCCTCTTTTCTGCATTTATAGCACACGACCGGTGGTCGTTCTCCTCCCTTAGAACCAGTTGCTGCTGGTGCTAACGTCTTCACATTGTCATTGTTGAATCTCCTCTTTTTAAAATCTCCCTCTGACTCGCTTCTTCTATTTTCATGGTCATGATTACCACCAGAGTGGTTGCCGCTTTTGTCCGTATTTTTCTTTCCCCGCTGGTTATCGTTACTCCGATGACTACTGTCACCGGTATGACCTTGGTTGTGGTCCCTCGGTTGAACGTACTCGTTATCTCGCTCTAATAATTGAGCCCTATTGACAACATCTGAATATAGAGAAAATTTATGAGAAATGAGATACTGACGTATGTCGGGTTTCAAACCTCTTAGAAACATCTGCGTAATACGTTCCTCATTCTCCACCAAATGAGGTGCAAACCTGGATAACTCCGTGAACTTCGACTCGTACTGGGACACCGTCATGTTGTTCTGCTCTAATTTAATAAACTCTACCTCCTTCATATGACAAATACTTTCAGGAAAGTACTTGTTATTAAACAGTTTCTGAAATGTTTCCCAAGATATGCTGAGTGCGGCTGGATGGGTACGCTTCACAGATTCCCACCAGTAATTTGCCTTGTTATAGAACATAAAGGTGGCAAATGGAACCTTCTGTTCTTCCGTGCATCCCAAGACGTCGAATATCTTGGTAAATTTCTTGACCCACGTCTTCGCCTTAATCGGATTCGGCTTTCCCCAGAATTCTGGTGGTCCCAATTCTTTGAATTGCTTGGCTGTGACAAACCGTGTGTTGCTATAATTTCCACCTGTATTTTGTACACGAGTCTCCTTCTTCTGATTTTGTATGAACTGCAAATAGCTTCTAAACATTCCATCGTTCATCGTCTGATCAGTGGTGTTGTTTACAGGAGGAACATTACCGGCCTGTTGCACATTTTTCTCATTGGTGGGTAAAGGTGTCTCCACGGTCTCATTTACTCCACTTGTTAACATTCTCGGTTTCCATTCTAAAATACTGCCATAAAACAAGGGTTAATTAAAGAAATTAACATATCACATACTATCCCTATATTCTGACCAACCAACAAATAAGCTTAGGTAGGACACACTAGCGAAGGATTTACTCGTCTCTCCCTTCCTTGTTCTATTCCCCGATCTCCGCCAGAGATCATATCCCTAAGCTCTGATACCAACTGTGACGCCCCCAAAATTGGTATATAACACCCATTCTGAGTCGCCAAATACATGGTACAGAAACAACTACAACTTTATTAATACAATTTTCGTGCAAAATACGACAACACATAAACTGTGACTTTAAAAAACAAATATTATCTTTTAGACAATATCAACACTCAAATAAGTCCTCATTTCAATTATTGATACACTATTTTAAAAAATAGTGAGGACTACTAAAACAACCTTCTAGAACCTTTATTCCATACCCCGACTAGTACTCCCTACATTCTCCCCTCCTGAGAAGAAAAATGGAACAAAAAGGAAAAGGGTGAGCTCAACTAGCCCAGTAAAGAATATTATGACTAAGATAATATAGAACAAATTATCGTTAGTCTTCAACAGGGAAAAATCTGAGAGAATATAACAGACAACATGTAAGACCCCAACTTTATTTTAATAAAGATGATTTTTTTATAAATATCATTTTTGAATATTATGGAATGAATTTGATATAATGTTATAGTTGTAAGACCCCAAATTATTAATAAATGAAATTTATTTTCCTCTATTTATTATTTTGAAATAGTAAGGGTTGATTTGATTAATGTGGATAGTTATGGGTAAAATACGCAAATATTTCGAATAAGCAAGTGGTTATAAAATATTCATTATCGTCGGGAAATATTCATTTGGTCGTGGAATATTCGTACTATCGGAGAATATTTGTACGACGCCAGCCTTCTTTATTGGGCCCCATAACTTGAAGCGATTGGATGAAGAAAACGATAAATATAAGTTGTTTATAAATAACGGCGTAGTTATTCTGAAGTTAATCTTTGTTGGAATACCCGGTGGTTAAAACACACTTATCTGGCGTTGTTGAGCGAAGCACACGGTATTGCACCAATTATTGATTCTTACGTGAAGGCACTACTCAATAATGGTTACATTAATTCTTTATTCGAGATTTTATTTTATTGATTCAATAATTCTTTGCATTGATATTTTATATTCTTTGTTGTTTCAATAAATTGTCATTACAATCGTATTTTCCATTATCGGAGACAATAATTCATATTATCCTAATAATATTATTGGATAACATTATTGGCAATGTCTAGAAAGTTACATCTAAGGAGAGGTTTGGTCACCTAATTGCGCGCAATAAGGAGAGATCCTTATTGAAAAGCCCTCTTTCTCAGGACTACACGGTTGCCAAGATCTTGTGATTCTGTAATATTATTTGTGAATAATTAATTATTGATTTATATGATGAGGAAAATATTGATTTTATATGGATATAGATGGAGAAAATTTTTAAAATGACAATTGTTGAAAATTAATATTTTATCTTTTTCGATAAAATAATTCATTTAAATATATTATTTTAATAATATATTAACGGTGATATTTTATAATGAATGTGGGATATATGAGTATATGAGGAGGAAGAGTATTTTGTGGCATTAAATGTTTAACACATATTTTGTGTGTTGGTGGACACAATTATTAATAGAAATTTGATTATAAATTTATAATCGTCCGTTTGTGGATTTCGGTCAATTTTTGTTTGGAATTTGGAAAAACTTTCTTCTGTAAAGTTGTAGAGAATTGAATTTCCTATAAAAAAACGTGAGATTTGAATTTTCTGACAAAAGGGTTATTTATTATGAATTATTGAAGTTCTGAAGCTCCGAAATAATTGATTTTTGGAAGTTTTAATTATTTTTTTCAAGAAAAATGTTTTTGGTGTGTTAAGTGGGTCTAGCATGTGTTATTGATTGTTGAAATTAGATCTCCAAAAGTGGGCGTATAGAATTTTAATAAATAATAATAATATTATATTAAATTTTCTGCTTTGGTGTTCTAAGCATTTTCCTATAAATAGGGTGCTTAGGTTAGAATTGAAAATCACACCAGAAACTGAAGTTTTCTCTCTCTATATTATCGAGCGTATTCTTGTGAGTATTTTGAGTATACTTTGAGTCTTTGTTGCTATACTGGTGCAAGTTCAAGTCATAGCTTATATCCTGTGTTTCAACTAGAAGTACTGTCTTTCGAGGTAAGGGATGTTATTTTCTTCTCTAATGATATTATTTCTTCAATATCATTATGCTAAAATATTGGTTGAAACTTTTTATCAAATTTGGAACTTTTTCATGTCAGAGTTACTATTCATGAGTTACTATTCATGAGTTACTATTCACGAGTTACTATTCACGAGTTATTATTCACGAGTTACTATTCATGAGTTACTATTCATGAGAACTATTCACGAAGCGTGAAGATATTTTTTGTGAAATTTCTATCTTTTGGTGTCGGAGTTACTATTCACGTATACGGTACTATTCACGAATACGACACTATTCACCAAAAAATGAAATTTCTTCTTTTTGTCCAAAATATCTATTCTGGATACTAGCTTTGATTGTATCCATGTTTTGATCATTCTGAATTTTACTCCACTCGATTACTTATGAGTATTTTTGAACTTGGATTGTTTAAAATACTGAATCCTTAATATTTGTTCTTTTGTTTCACTGGATTCATTTCCTTTAAAATATTTTTCATCATCCTCAGTCCTAAATGATGATATTACTGAATATCTTTGGCCTGTAGTGCAAAGATGAATAATTTCTTGATGAATATCTTTGGCCCGTAGTGCAAAGATGAACAGGTGTTGAGATGATCATGACCAACTGATTAATATCTTTGGCCCGTAGTGCAAATATGAACAGGTGTTTAGATGAACATGACCAACTGATGAATATCTTTGGCCTGTAGTGCAAAGATGAATATTTGATTCCAGATATATATTGATTGATGTTACAGGGATAAAATATCGACGATGAACTTTTAAATTCATATATAGAAGATAGTAGTTTGCATTCTCTACTTAACTCTTCTAATGAATTGTTGTTTCATTGCAGATTGTTGATTTAAAACTGGTTGTCTATTGTATTCTATTAGATTTTTCCCTGTTGAAGACTAACGATAATTTGTTGTATATTATCTTAGTCATAATATTCTTTACTGGGCTAGTTGAGCTCACCCTTTTTCCTTGTTGTTCCATTTTTCTTCTCAAGAGGCGAGAATGTAGCGAGTACTAGTCGGGGTATGGAATGAAGGTTCTAGAGAGAGTTGTTTAGTAGTCCTCACCATTTTTGTAAAATAATGTATCAATAATTGTGATGAGGATTTATTTGGGTATGTATATTGTTTAGAAGACAATAATTGTATTTAAACTCACAGTATATATGTTGTCGTATTTTACACGATAAATGTATTAATAAAGTTGTAGTTATTTCTGTACCATGTATTTGGCGACTTCTCGGAATGGGTTGGATGGAATGGACCTATTTTGGGCGCGCCACGGTTGGTATCGAGCTTAGGATATGATCTCCATGGAGATCGGGGAATAGAACTAGGAGGGAGAGACGAGTAAATCCTTCGCTAGTGTGTCCTACCTAAGCTTATTTGTTAGTTAGGTTAGTATATAGGGATATTATGTGATATATTGATTTCCTTAATTAACCCTTGTTTTATGACGAGATTTGAGAATGTCGATTGAGAATATTAACAATGGAGTAAATGAGACCGTGGAGATGCTGTCTTTTTACCAATGAGGAGAGCGTGCAACAGTCGGCAATGTACCTCCCGCGAATAACACCACCGAAGCGAGATAATGAGCGAGGGGATGTTTAGAAGCTTTTTGCGCTTCATGCAAAATCGAGATGAGGAGACTCTGTTCAAAATACGAGGATGAAATGATAGCAATTCATGGGAGGTCACGATGAGCGATTCAAAGAGTTGGGACCACGAAATTTAAGGGAAAGCCAGATCCGATCATGGCGGAAACATGGGTCAAGCAAATTACCAAGATATTCGATGTCTTGGGATGCATGGAGGAACATAAAGTTCCATTCGCCACCTTTATGTTCCGTGGCGAGGTAGATTACTGGTGGGAATCTGTGAAGCGTACCCATCCAGCTGCACTCAGCATGTCATGGGAGACATTTCAGAAACAGTTCAATGACAAGTACATCCCTAAAAGTATTCGTCATATGAAGGAAGTGGAGTTTATTAGACTAGAGCAGAATAACATGACGGTGTCCCAGTACGAGGCGAAGTTCGTGGAGTTATCCAGATTTGCACCTCATTTGGTGGAGAATGAGGAACGTATGACGCGGATGTTTCTGAGAGGTTTGAAACCCGGCATACGTCAGTATCTCTTTTCTCATAAATTTTCTCTCTATTCAGATTTTGTCAACAGGGCTCAGTTGTTAGAGCGAGATAACGAGTACGTTCAACCGAGGGACCATAACCAGGATCATACCGAAGATAGCAGTCATCAGAATAACGATAACCAGTGGAGAAAGAAGAATACGGACAAAGGCGGTAACCACTCTGGTGGTAATCGTGGCCATGAAAATAGAAGAAGCGAGTCGGGAGGAGATTTTAAAAAGAGGAGATTCAACAACGACCATGTGAAGACGTCAACGCCAGTAGCAACTGGTTCTAAAGGAGGAGAAAGACCATCGGTCGTATGTTCTACAAATACGGGAAAGAGGGACATATCATTGGCGCCGCCCACAACAGCTTTAAGGTATGCTATAATTATGGAAAAGAAGGACATATCGCCGAGATTATGCGGTATCGAAACCCAGTCAAGCGGGAATGGTGACTCAAAAGGATGTCCCAGAAAGGTCAAAGTCAACGGTTCTTGGAAGAGTGTTTGTCGTGACCAGTCAAAATGCGAGGAACCCGAACGAAGTTAGCACGGGTTAGTTAATTATAAATTCTTGCGAAGTTTATACCTTACTGAATACTGGGTTCTACCCATTCTTTTATCTCTCTTGCTTGCGCTCAACGTTTGAACTTGACTACGGAGAAATTAGACTTTGACCTATTTATGGAGACTCCGTTAGGAGAAACTTTCATTACATCTGTTGTTTAGAAATCTTGCTTGATTCAGGTTGGCACTATCACATTATCTGTTAACCTTATTTCTATAGAGATATTTGCTTTTGATGTGATTTTAAGGTTAACTACTCATTATGCCGAAATTGATTACTTTCGTAAGGTTGTTTGTAAGACCCCGGCTTTTAATAAATAAAGATGAATTTCCTATAAATATTATTTTTGAATATTATGGAATAATTTGATATAATGTTATAGTTGTGGGTAATATTTATAAATTTTGCAAAGTATGCAGTGGTTATATTATATTCGATTGGTGGGAGAATATTCGGTTTAGCAAGGAATATTAAATACAACTACTCAATCATTGGTGGACCCACAATGAAATTATTGTCGGGATTGAGAAAAGACAAAAATATTTTATTGAAATAACGGCGGAAGTTTTACCGTGTATTCTTGTTGAACTACTCGGTAGTAAAAGTACAATGAATGTCGTGTGGTTGCATAGTAGCACACGGTATTGATTATTGATGCTTATGTGAGAAGTCACTCAGTTAGATTCCATTATTGTCGATTAATAATATGAATTATTATAGCGATAATGACGTTTTGTTTTATTCTAAACATCTTTTTATATAAAATAGAATACTTTATTAAAGTTATTCTATAAATAGAATATATTATATTTTATTATGCATAGTATTGCATAGTGTTTTGCATAGTGTCTTGCATAGTATTGCATAGTATTTGCATAGTAAAATGTTTTTATATAAATAGAATATATTATATTTTATTTAAAAGATTTTTCTTTAAATATGGACCGTCAGATTAAAGTAAATCAATCTTGACCGTTCATGGATTAGTTACTATGCATTCCATTTTCCTATAAATAGAAGCTCATTCCTTCATTATTTTCTTACGAATTCATTGAAACTCTAGAGAGAAATTATAGAGAAAGTATAGAGAGAAAGTTATAGAAAGAAGAAGAGTATTACTAACTTTCTTCACTACTTCCATATTCAGTTCTTTTTACGGTAAGGGGTGTTATTCTTTCTTCTTGAAGAGAACTTACATTATTCCATTCACTATTATTACATTGGAATAACTTTTGTAAAAGTGGCATACCCTATACATAACTTTGTATGCGGCATACCCTATACTTGGTGAAATCCTTATGTTATTCCATTGCTTATTATTACATTGGAATAACTCAGTATCTGTGATTTACCCTATACTTGGTGACATTCTTCTATTATTACATTGGAACATCACATGCATGTGTTTTACAGGACTGGTTCCGTCTTTATTATTATTACATTGGAACATCACATGCATGTGTTTTACAGGACTGGTTCCGTCTTTATCATTCTGTTGGAATATCCTATCACGTGTGTTTTACCGGATCCGGTTCCATCTTTATTATTACATTGGAACATCCTCGCTTGGGTGTGAATTTCACCCGACAGTTCCGTTATTATTATTACATTGGAATAACTTTTATACATCTGCAATCTGCATGCATGGTGATTTCTTTTGTTATTCCATTCTTTATTATACCCGGTTGGTTAAAACTTTGACTTCTATACTCCATGAAATTAGTAGAATATCCTTGATATTTGCGTTTCATCGATATCTTTTCACGGAAATATTCTTGATCATTCTTGAATTTTACTCTACAAAGCGATATCATGTTGACAATTTGGGCGTTAATAATTCTGGATAAAATAATTCTTGAACTTGTTTTATTGAATTCTTATATCATTGTCATCATCCTCATGTTTATATTTTTTTTTAAAGTCATACGTGGCACGTAGAGCATGGATGGACTTGGTATGATTATGACCGAGGATTATTCGGTATAATCATGGCCGTAATGTTACAAATGATGTGATTAAAAATCCTCGATGGTAGTAGTGCATTGATGGACGATTGTTGGCATGATCATGACCATTAATGAATACACAACTATTCTTGGCCCGTAGATGCGGGAATAATTGTGATCGTGATACTTAAGAATATCCTTGGCCGTAGTGCGGGGTGATTCGATGATGTGGATTATTTATTAAAGTGAGTCTCAAATATAACGATGATGAAAAAACCTTTTAAAATCATAAAAGATAGTAGATTTTATTTTCTACTTGACTCTTTTAATGGATTGCATATTCAAATTGCAGATTAAACCGGTTGTCTATTGTATTTTATCGGTTTAACATTGTTGAAGACTATTGATAATTTATTACGCATTATCTTAGTCATAATATTTCTTCTTGGGCTAGTTGAGCTCACCCTTTCTTTCACCGTTTCTCTTGAGAAATGAGAATATAGGCGGGACGAGTCGGGAAGCAGTGATGGTCCTGAAGATAGCATTAGTAGTCCTCACTATTACGTGAAATAGTGTGATAATAATTGTAATGAGGACTTTTGTTTGAGTTTGTATAATATCTAGTAGATTTATATTTGTATTTAAACTCACGCTTTATGTCATATTGTACAACGGCTATGTTAATAAGTTGTATTTAAATTTACATACCATGTAAGTGGCGACCCAAGATGGGTGATGTATACCTAATTTTGGGGCGTCACGGTTGAATATCGAGCTAAGGGATATGATCCTGGCTAAGATGTGAGAAAAGTACTAGGAGGGAGGCAGGCAGGGAATACCTTGCTAGTATGACCTACCTAAATTTATGTCTGCTATTTTATTGGTCGATTGAAATATAAAGATAATTGTTTCATGTCAATTATTTTTTTTGTTTTGTGGCGATGTCTGAAAATGACATCCGAGAATGTTGAGAATAGCAATGGAGCACAATCGTTGATTCACCACATATCAATAATCGGGATAATGTGCATCGAGAGGCGACAATCCTCATGCAAACAACAACAACGACCAAAATGATGAATGATCAAATGTTCGGAGGCTTTATGCAATTTATGCAACAATGAAAGAGAGCTCTGTCTGTCCAAAACGTGGGTGGAAATACGGAAAACTCTCGGGCGGTCACCGCTAAACAATTCAAGGAGCTGGGACCACCGGAGTTTAAGGGAGAGCCAAAACCACTTGGCGCGAAGCATGGATAAAGCAGATTACCAAGATATTTGATGTCTTGGGATGCTCAGAGAGCAAAAGGTTCCCTTCTTGCCTTTATGTTGCGTGGAGAGGCGGATTCTTGGTGGGAATCGGTAAAACGTACTCAACTTCTTTGTCTTGAAGATATCTTGGGAGAAGTTCCAGAGTCATTTAACGACAAATACTTTCTGAAAGTATTAGCCACATGAAGGAGGTGGAGTTTATCAAGTTGGAACAAAACAATATGGCCGTGTCGCATGATCGAGGCAAAATTTGCGGAGTTATCACGGTTTCGTCCCCACTTGGTGGATAATGAAGAGAGAATGGCGCGAATGTTTTAAGAGGTTTGAAGTCGGAGATCGTCAACATCTTATTTCTCATAAACTGTGTTTGTATTCGAGATGTTGTAAATAGGGCTCGATTAGTGGAGCGCGATAACGAGTCAACGCAACTAAAAGAGAGCGAATTTAAGCAAAGTTATAATACCGGTGAAATGTAGTCATCGAAGCGGTGACAACAAGCGTGGAGGGAATCAACGGGCGGGATATGGTAACCACTTGGTGGTAATCGGGGCCAAAACAATAAAATGGACATTTCAAGAAAGCGGAGATTCAACAATGATGGAAAGACGTCGGCACCAAAGACCGTTGTTAAGGAAGGAGAAAGACCACCTATCATATGCTTCAAATGCGGAGAAGAGGACACATCGATTCGAATCGTGCCATGCCGTCAAAGCATGTTATAATTGTGGAAGAGAAGGTCACTTAGCTCGATTTTGTCGTTTCATCAAGACAAATTCAACTAGGATGGAGGCACCAAAGGTAGTCCCGTAAAAAGTCAAAACCGGTAGTCTGAGGGAGGCGTTTGTTGTGACCTCCCAGAGAGCAAGGAACCCGAATGAGGTCATCACGGGTAAGCTTATCATAAACTCTAATGAAGTCTACACTTTATTTGATCTGGGTTCTACCCATTCTTTTATTTCTCCTACTTGCGCTCATCGATTAAATTTGACTCAGGAGAAATTAGACTTTGACTTATCTGTGGAAACTCCGTTGGGAGAAACCTTCATTACATCCACTTTGTTTATAAGTCTTGTTTGGTTCAAATCGGTACCCTCACATTACACCGTCGATCTTATTTCATTAAAAATACTTGCATTTGACGTGATTCTAGTGATTGATTGGTTAACTACTTATCATGCAAAAATTAATTGTTTTAAATGGGTTGTTAGCTTTCATATTCCTAATCAACCTATTATGCGAATTCAAACGACCAAACCATTAAAATCAATCACGGTCATCTCAAGCCATAAAGCTATTCGTTTATTGAAAAATGGATGTCAAGCTTTCTTAGCTCATGTCACGATTTAAACAAAAATACGCCGGTTTTGAGCGATATTTCTATTGTTAATAAATTTCTGACGTATTCCCAGAAGAACTTCTGGCCTACCCCAGGCGTGAAATTGAATTTTGTATCGACCTTGAACCCGAGTACAAAACCTATTTCCAAAGCCCCATATCGAATAGCTCTATTGAACTTGAGGAGTTAAAGACCCAACCTGCGAGGAATTGTTAGACATTGGCTTTATTCGTCCTAGTACTTCTCCTTGGGGTGCTCCTGTTCTATTCGTGAAGAAGAAAGATGGAAGTATCGACTTTGTATTGATTATCGGGAGTTGAATCATGTCACCATCAAAATAGGTATCCATTGCCACGTATTGATGACTGTTTGACCCGATTGCAAGGAGCCAAATTCTTTTCAAAGATTGATCTTCGTTAGGATATCACCAATTGAAGATTAGAACCACGACATTCCAAAGACGGCTTTTCGAGAACTTCGATGCGGGCATTATGAATTCCTAGTCATGTCCTTTGGATTGACTAATGCTCCTCTTTGCCTTCATGGATATGATGAGCCAAGTATTCAAGGAATATTTAGATCACTTTGTGGTCGTCTTTATTGATGACATCCTTATTTATTCCAAAAGTCGTGAAGATCATGAAAGCAACACTTGAGGTGACCTCCAAAAGCTTCGTGAATATAAGCTTTATGCCAGTTGAAGAAATGCGAGTTACGGCTTGAAGAAGTAGCATTCCTTGGGCACGTGGTATCAAGTCATGGAATATCTGTTGACCCGGCAAAGATAGAAGCTATTCAAAGTAGGAACAACCTAAATCGATGACCAAAATCGTAGCTTTCTCGGTTTAGTTTGGTTATTATCGGAGATTCGTGGAAGGATTTTCTCGAATCGCTACTCCATTGACTCAAATGACTCGAAAAGATACAAAGTTCGGTTGGAGCGAAGAATGTGAGAAGAGTTTTCAAGAACTTAAGAAGAGACTTATTTCAAAGACTGCTCGACAATACCATCTGGCTCGGAGGGATTTGTCATCTACAGTGATGCTTCGAGCAAAGGGTTGGGATGTGTTCTTATGCAACATGGAAAAGTTATAGCCTATGCCTCACGACAACTCAAAGAATATGAGAGGAATTATCCTACTCATGATCTGGAGTTGGCAGCTGTTGTCTTTGCACTTAAAATTTGGAGGCATTACTTGTATTGGGGAGAAAGTGGAGATCTTTACGGATCATAAAAGCCTCAAATATTTCTTCACTCAAAAGGAACTCAACATGCGACAACGACGTTGGCTTGAACTGTTGAAAGATTATGATCATACCATCCAATACCATCCTGGAAAAGCGAACGTGGTAGCTGATGCATTGAGTAGAAGATCGTATGCAAGTACGAGTGCGTTATTGTCAACACAAAGGCCCATTTTGTGTGACTTGCAAAGGATGGAGATAGAGTTAAAGACTCGAGACGCGCGTGATGATAGCGAATATACGAGTAGAACCGACTTTAATCGATAAAGTTAAAGTCGCTTTCTCGAGCTACAGGACACGGAGGCGTCGTATGAGAAAAAAGTGCAAGAGGGTGCTATCTGGAAGCAAGAATCGATGAAGAAGGAATACTTGAGTCAACTCCGGACTTTGTGTTCTAACGACCACGATTTAAAGTATAATATCATGATGGAGGCGCACAACACACCATTTGCAATCCATCTCGGAGTACCAAAATGTATCATGATATTAAATCATACATTTTGGTGGAGCAATATGAAGAGAGAGATAGCGTTGTTTATCTCAAGGTGTCTAACTTGTCAACGAGTTAAAGCGGAGCATCAAGTACCAAAAGGTCCATTGCAACCACTTGAAATTCCGAATGGAAGTGGGAGCACATTACCATGGATTTCAGTTCTGGGGTCTTCCTAAGGTTTCTCAAGGCATTGATGCGATTTGGGTCATTGTTGATAGATTGACCAAGTCGCTCATTTCTTCTGACACGAGAAACTTATACACTTGAACGTCTTGCTCGTATGTACATAAACGAGATTGTAAGATCGCATGGTATCTGCGGTATCCATAGTTTCCGATCGAGACCCAAGATTCACTTCACGATTTTGGGGTTAGTTTGCAAAAAGCTATGGGCACAGACTTACGATTTAGCTTCGGCATATCATCCTCGAGACGGACGGACGATGGAGAGGACTATTCAAACTCTTGAAGATCTATTAAGACTCGTGTTCTTGATTTCAAGGGGAGTTGGGACAAGTTCTTACCATTGGTGGAGTTTTCCTACAACAACAGTTATCAAGCAAGTATTGGCATGGCTCCATTCGAAGCGTTGTACGGAAGAAAGTGTCGTTCTCCAGTATGCTGGGATGAGGTGGGTGAAGCAACGTTGTTGGGACCGGAGTTGGTACGTATGACTACGGAAAAGATTCAAACGATCCGACAACGTATAAAAACCTCACAAAATCGACAAAAGAGTTATGCTGATCTTCATCGAAAGGACGTGGAATTTGATATAGGAGATCATGTGTTGTTAAAAGTTGCTCCGTGGAAAGGAGTTACAAGATTTGGAAAGAGAGGAAAACTTAATCCTCGATTCATCGGTCCATTTTTAATCCTCGATCGAGTAGGAATCGTGGCCTATAGACTCGCTTTTCTGCCAAATATGTCTCGTGTTCATAACGTTTTTCACATATCCATGTTACGTAAATATGTGAAAGACCCGAACCATATTATTGAGTTAGAATCCGGACGAAATAGCGGAAGATTTGACGTATGAAGAGGTTCTGTTCAAATTTTGGATAAGAAGGAACATATTCTACGCTCCAGGTTATACCTCAAGTCAAAGTTTTGTGGAGAAACCACGATGTTGAGGAAATGACTTGGGAGTTAGAATCGAAATGAAATCAAGGTATCCTTACCTCTTCGACATACCGTGTATCGTACCCTAATTTCGAGGGCTTAAATTTCATAAGAAGGGAGGTTGTAAGACCCTCACTTTTTAATAAATAAAGATGAATTTTCTATAAATATTATTTTTGAATATTATGGAATAATTTGATATAATGTTATAGTTGTGGGTAATATTTATAAATTTTGCAAAAGTATGCAAGTGGTTATATTATATTCGATTGGTCTGAGAATATTCGGTTTAGCGAGGAATATTAAATACAACTACTCAATCATTGGTGGACCCTACAATGTAAATTATTGTCGGGATTGAGAAAAGACAAAAAATATTTTATTGAAATAACGGCGGAAGTTTTACCGTGGTTCTTGTTGAACTACTTTAGTAGTAAAATACGATGTCGTGTGGTGGTTGCATAGTAGCTACACGGTATTGATTATTGATGCTTATGTGAGAAGTCACTCAGTTAGATTCCATTATTGTCGATTAATAATATGAATTATTATAGCGATAATGACGTTTTGTTTTATTCGAAACATCTTTTTATATAAAATAGAATACTTTATTAAAGTTATTCTATAAATAGAATATATTATATTTTATTATGCATAGTATTGCATAGTGTTTTGCATAGTGTTTTGCATAGTATTGCATAGTGTTTGCATAGTAAAATGTTTTTATATAAATAGAATATATTATATTTTATTTAAAAGATTTTTCTTTAAATATGGACCGTCAGATTAAAGTAAATCAATCTTGACCGTTCATGGATTAGTTACTATGCATTCCATTTTCCTATAAATAGAAGCTCATTCCTTCATTATTTTCTTACGAATTCATTGAAACTCTAGAGAGAGAAATTATAGAGAGAAGCTATAGAGAGAAAGTTATAGAAAGAAGAAGAGTATTCTGCTACTTCACTACTTCCATATTCAGTTCTTTTACGGTAAGGGGTGTTATTCTTTCTTCTTGAAGAGAACTTACATTATTCCATTCACTATTATTACATTGGAATAACTTTGTAAAAAGTGGCATACCCTATACATAACTTTGTATACGCCAGCATACCCTATACTTGGTGAAATCCTTATGTTATTCCATTGCTTATTATTACATTGGAATAACTTTTGATACGCTGGTTTACCCTATACTTGGTGACATTCTTCTATTATTACATTTGGAACATCACATGCATGTGTTTTACCTGGACACGGTTCCGCCTCTTTATTATTATTCATTGGAACATCACATGCATGTGTTTACAACGGACTGGTTCCGCTCTTTATCATTCCGCTGGAATATCCTATCGTGTGTGTTTTACACGGATCTGTTCCATCTTTATTATTACATTGGAACATCCAGCCGGTGTGAATTTCACGACCGGTTCCGTTATTATTATTACATTGGAATAACTTTTGTCTGCAATACCGCATGCATGGTGATTTCTTTTGTTATTCCATTCTTTATTATACCCAGTTGGTTAAAACTTTGACTTCTATACTCCATGAAATTAGTAGAATATCCTTGATATTTGCGTTTCATCCAGTATCTTTTCACGGAAATATTCTTCGATCATTCTTGAATTTTACTCTACAAAGCGATGATCATGTTGACAATTTGGGCGTTAATAATTCTGGATAAAATAATTCTTGAACTTGTTTTATTGAATTCTTATATCATTGTCATCATCCTCATGTTTATATTTTTTTTTAAAGTCATCCTGTGGCACTGTAGAGCATGGATGGACTTGGTATGATTATGACCGAGGATTATTATTGGCGTAATCATGGCCGTAATGTTACAAATGATGTGATTAAAAATCCTCGATTAGTAGTAGTGCATTGATGGACGATTGTTGGCATGATCATGACCATTAATGAATACACAACTATTCTTGGCCCGTAGTGCAGGAATAATTGTGATCGTGATACTTAAGAATATCCTTGGCCGTAGTAAGCGGGGTGATTCGATGATGTGGATTATTTATTAAAGCTGAGTCTCAGCTATAACAGTGATGAAAAACCTTTTAAAATCATAAAAGATAGTAGATTTTATTTTCTACTTGACTCTTTTAATGGATTGCATATTCATTGCAGATTAAACCGGTTTGTCTATTGTATTTTATCGGTTTAACATTGTTGAAGACTATTGATAATTTATTACGCATTATCTTAGTCATAATATTTCTTCTTTGGCTAGTTGAGCTCACCCTTTCTTTCACTTTATTCTCTTGAAAATGAGAATATAGGTGGGGACGAGTCGGGAAGCGAGTGATGGTCCCGAAGATAGCATTAGTAGTCCTCACTATTACGTGAAATAGTGTGATAATAATTGTAATGAGGACTTTTTGTTTAAGTTTGTATAATATCTAGTAGATGATATTTGTATTTAAACTCACAGTTTATGTCATATTGTACACGACAGCTATGTTAATAAGTTGTATTTAAATTTCTGTACCATGTAAGTGGCGACCCAAGATGGGTGATGTATACCTAATTTTGGGGGCGTCACATTGTTAGTTTTCATATTCCTAAGCAACCTATTATTCGAATTCAAGCAATCAAACCATTGTAGTCAAACATTTTCATATCAAGCCATGAAGTCATTCGTTTATTACGGATGTCAAGTTTTCTTAGTCCATGTTATAGATTTGAATAAAGACACGTCAGATTTGAATAATATTCCTGTTGTTATTAATTTTTCCTGACGTATTTCCTGAAGAATTTCTTGGCTTACTCCCAAAGCCTGATATTAAATTTTGTATCGACTTTGAACCCGTAGACAAAACTCATTTCTAAAATCTCATATCGAATGGCTCTATTGAACTTTAGGAGTTAAAAATTCAACTATAAATTTGGTACCGAGCCTTTATCTGGTGACTTCCTTTGTGGAATGCACCGCCGGAGCCGATCTCGTAGGGGACACCATATTCGCATGCGATAGTAAATTGATAGGTGTCATTTTAACGTCTTATCCAAGGTTGGGATATGAGTCACGATTGAGAACAACCTAAGTCGATAATCGAAATACGTAGCTTTCAGGCTTAGTTGGTTATTATCGAGATTCGTTGAAGGATATTCTCGAATCGCTATTCCATTAACGCAATGGTGACTCGTAGAGATACAAAATTCGAATGGAGCAAGGAATGTGGGAAGAGCTTGAAGAACTCAAGAGGAGACTCATTTCAAAGACATGTTTACGACCATGCCATCTTGGAAAAGCGAACGTGGTAGTGAAGTGTTGAGTCGAAGATCATATACAAGTCTGAAAATGATATTGTCAAAGACTCATTTCATATAATTTACAAATAATAGAGATAGAGATGAAAACTCTAGGTACCCACGTGATGATATCTGAGTATAATTGACTTTAATCGATAAAGTTAAAGTCGCTTGAAGCTACACAATCGGAGTGATGAATTTAAAGAAGGAGGTGCAAGAAGTTGTTATTTCAAAAGCAAGAATCGGAGGAAAGCTCAAACCTTCGATTTATTAATACATTTGAAATTCTCGATCGAATAGGAACTGTGGCCTATAGACTCGTTTTACCGCCAAGTATGACGCGTGTTCATAACGTTTTTTACGTATCGATGTTACGTAAATATGTGGACGACCCGAACCACGTCATTGAGTTAGAACCGGACGAGATAGCCAAAGACTTAACGTACGAGGAGGTACCTGTCAAGATCTTGGATAGGAAAGAACATGTCCTATGTACCGAGGTTATACCACAAGTTAAAGTTTTGTGGAGAAACCATGCTATTGAGGAAATGACCTGGGAGTTGGAAACGGAAATGAAAGCGAGGTATTCTCATCTTTTTGAAACACCAGGTACGTACGTCAATTTCGAGGACGAAATTTCATAAGGAGGGGAGGTTGTAAGACCCCAAATTATTAATAAATGAAATTTATTTTCCTCTATTTATTATTTTGAAATAGTAAGGGTTGATTTGATTAATGTGGATAATTATGGGTAAAATACGCAAATATTTTGAAAAAGCAAGTGGTTATAAAATATTCATTATCGTCGGGAATATTCGTTTGGTCGTGGAATATTCAATCTTTGTCGGAGAATATTTGTCTGACGGCATGCCATCTTTTTATGGGCCCCATAACGAAAGCAATTGGATGAAGAAAATGACAAATATAAGTTGTTTATAAATAACTAGCGTAGTTATTCTGATTTATCTTGTTGGAATACCGGGTGGTTAAAACACACTAATCTGCGTTGTTGAGCAATAAGAAGACACGGTATTGCACCAATTATTGATTCTTACGTAAGAAGGCACTACTCAATAATGGTTACGATAATTACTTATTCGATTATTTTATTTTATTGATTCAATAATTCTTTGCATTGATATTTTATATTCTTGTTGTTTCAATAAATTGTCATTACATCGTATTTTCCATTATCGGAGCAATAATTCATATTATCCTAATAATATTATTGGATAACATTATTGGCAATGTCTAGAAAGTTCTATCTAAGGAGAGGTTTGGTCACCTAATTGCGGCTATTGATAAGGAGAGATCCTTATTGAAAGCCCCTCTTTCTTGAGGACCGGCACGGTTGCGATCTTGTGATTCTGTAATATTATTTGTGAATAATTAATTATTGATTTATATGATGAGGAAAATATTGATTTTATATGGATATAGATGGAGAAAATTTTTAAAATGACAATTGTTGAAAATTAATATTTTATCTTTTACGATAAAATAATTCATTTAAATATATTATTTTAATAATATATTAACGATGATATTTTTATAATGAATGTGGGTTATATGAGTATATGAGGAGGAAGAGCATTTTTGTGGCATTAAATGTTTAACACATATTTTGTGTGTTGGTGGACACAATTATTGGTGAAATTTGATTATAACTTTGTAAAATCGCCTGCTTTGTGGATTTGATTCCAATTTACATTTGGAATTTGGAAAAACTTTCTTTTGCAAAGTTGTAGAGAATTGAATTTCCTATAAAAATTAGCGAGATTTGAATTTTCCTGACAAAAAGGGCTATTTATTATGAATTATTGAAGTTCAAAGTCTCAAAATAATTGATTTTTGGAAGTTTTAATTATATTTTTCAAAAAATGTTTTTGGTGTGTTATGGGGTCTAGCATGTGTTATTGATTGCTTGAAATCAGATCTCCAAAAGTGGGCGTATAGAATTTTAATAAATAATAATAATATTATATTAAATTTACTGCTTTGGTGTTCTAAGCATTTTCCTATAAATAGGTGCTTAGGTTAGAATTGAAAATCACACCTCGAAAATCGAAGTTTTCTCTCTATATTATCGAGCGTATTCTTGTGAGTATTTTGAGTATACTTTAGTCTTTTTTGCTATACGATGCAAGTTCAAGTCATAGCTTATATCCCAAGTGTATCAACTAAAGATTGTCTTTCGAGGTAAGGGATGTTATTTTCTTCTCAAATGATATTATTTCTTCAATATCATTATCTTTGAAATATTGGTTGGAACTTTTTATCAAATTTGGAACTTTTTCATGTTTGAGTTACTATTTCACGAAGTTACTATTCACGAGTTACTATTCATGAGTACTATTCACGGCGTGAAGATATTTTTGTGAAATTTCTATCTTTTGGTGTCGAGTTACTATTCACGATATGGTCTTATTCACGTGATACTGAACTATTCACGAATCGACACTATTCAACTAAAAAATGAAATTTCTTGTTTTTGTCCAAAATATCTATTCTGGATACTAGCTTTGATTGTATCCATGTTTTGATCATTCTTGAATTTTACTCCACTCTGATTACTTATGAAGTTTTTTTGAACTTGGATTGTTTAAAATACGAATCCTTAATATTTGTTCTTTTGTTTCACTGGATTCGTTTCCTTTAAAATATTTTTCATCATCCTCAGTCCTAAATGATGATATTACTGAATATCTTTGGCCTGTAGTGCAAAGATGAATAATTTCTTGATGAATATCGTTGGCCCGTAGTGCAAAGATGAACAGGTGTTGAGATGAACATGGCCAACTGATTAATATCTTTGGCCTGTAGTGCAAATATGAACAAGTGTTTAGATGAATACGAACATGACCGGTGATGAATATCTTTGGCTGTGAGTGCGAGATGAATATTTGATTCCGATATATATTGATTGATGTTACGAGGATAAAATATCGACGATGAACTTTTAAATTCATATATAGAAGATAGTAGTTTGCATTCTCTACTTAACTCTTCTAATGAATTGTTGTTTCATTGCATTGTTGATTTAAAACCTGGTTGTCTATTGTATTCTATTAGATTTTTCCCTGTTGAAGACTAACGATAATTTGTTGTATATTATCTTAGTCATAATATTCTTTACTGGGTTAGTTAAGCTCACCCTTTTTCCTTGTTGTTCCATTTTTCTTCTCAAGAGGCGAGAATGTAGCGAGTACTAGTCGGGGTATGGAATGAAGGTTCTAGAGAGAGTTGTTTAGTAGTCCTCACCATTTTTGTAAAATAATGTATCAATAATTGTGATGAGGATTTATTTGGGTATGTATATTGTCTAGAAGACAATAATTGTATTTAAACTCACAGTATATATGTTGTCGTATTTTGCACGACAAATGTATTAATAAGTTGTAGTTATTTCTGTACCATGTATTTGGCGACTGAGAATGGGTTGGATGGAATGGACCTATTTTGGGGGCGTCACAATAGTTGTGCGTAATATTTATAAATTTTGCTAAGTAT
The DNA here is from genome assembly GCA_020205615.1 of Panax quinquefolius. Taxonomy (NCBI): domain Eukaryota; kingdom Viridiplantae; phylum Streptophyta; class Magnoliopsida; order Apiales; family Araliaceae; genus Panax; species Panax quinquefolius. Next base: position 26,144,121 of record CM035154.1, read on the forward strand.
GCAAGTTGTTATAAAATATTCGATTGGTCGGGGAATATTCTTTTAGTCGGGAATATTCGTACAACGGCACAATCATTGGTGGACCCCACAATGGAATTATTGTCGGATCGAGAAAATGACAAAAATATTTTATAAATAACGGCGGATGTGTTATTGTTAAAACTGTTGAAATACCCGGTAGTAAAAGTACAGTAACACGCATGGTTGCATAGTAGCACACGGTATTGATTATTGATGTTTACGTGAGAAGTCACTCAGTTATACTCAATTATTATTACGATAATTGTTTGCGTAATATCTCTCATATTATTGATTCGATTATTGTCACAAGATCATCTCGCATTATATGTTATATTATTAAATCAATAATTGAGACAACAAAAGTTATTCATATTATTAAATTACAATATTTACAATGTCTGAGTTACATCAAGGAGAGGTTTGGTCACCTAATTGCGGCGCCCAATAGGGAGAAATCCTTATTGAAAGCCCCTCTTTCCTGGGAACAACCTGGTTGCTAAATATTGTGAGTTATAATATTAATGATGAATAAGTTCGTGTTGATTAAAGATGAATTTGATAGTTTCATTATGTTGGGATTATTTGTGTTAATAGAAATCGACATCTATTCTGATGATAATTGATGTCTGGAGGTTATATTGTTCAATCGGGTATTCGAGAAACTTTTTGTGTTGGAGTTACTATTCACGAGTTACTATTCATGAGTTACTATTCTCGAGTTACTATTCACGAGTTTTAATAGTAACTTGTCCTTTCTCAGTTTTTCCAAGAGTTATTTGACCCTTGACTTTCCAAGAGTTATTTGCCTCTTCTATTGTTCCAAGAGTTAATTGCCCTTCATGAAAATAGTAGTTGTCTCTTCAATATTACCAAGAGTCATTTTAACCCTTCTTTAAAACCAAGAGCCACTCTCGGTTCTTCTATAAATAGAAGCTCATTCCTTCATTATTTCTTACGAATTCAAAGAAACTCTGAGAGAGAGAAAATTATAGAGAGAAAGAAGAAGAGTTTTCTACTACTTCACTACTTGATATCCAGTTTCTTTTACTTGTGAAGGGTGTTATTCTTTTGTATTCATGAAGAGAACTTCATCATTCCATCCTTTATTATTCATTGGAATAACTTTGTATATCTGGACTCCCCTATACTTGGTGAAATCCTTACATTGTTCCATTCTTTATTATTACATTGGAATATCCTCGTCATGCATGCGTTTTCTGGCCGGGACCGGATTCTCGCTCTTTATTATTCTCATTGGAATATCACATCTGCATGCGTTTTCTGTGGGACCTTATTCCGTATTTATTATTCTCGTAGGAATATCCTATCTCACATGCGTTTCTGTAATTCCAATTCCGCCTTTATTATTACATTGGAATATCCTCACATGCATGCGCTTTTACTGTTGGACACTGTTCCGTATTTATTATTCTATTGGAATAACTTTTGCACATGCTATATATCACATGCCTGGTGATTTATTTTGTTATTCCATTCTTTATTATACTCAGTTGGTTAAAGTTTTGACTTCTATACTCCATGAAATTAGTGGAATATCCTTGATATTTGCGCTTCATCCAATATCTTTTCATGATAATATTCTTCTGAGCATTCTTGAATTTTACTCTACAAAGAAGTATCATGTTGAAAATTTGGACGTTATTAGTTCCTGGATAAATTAATTCGTGAACTTGTTTTATTGAAATCTTATGTCATTGTCATCATCCTCATTTTATATTTTTGAAAGTCATCTGTGGCCTTTAGTGCATAGATGGACTTGGTATGATTATGACCAGGGATTATTCGGTATAATCATGATCGTAATGTTACAAATGATGTGATAAAAGTCCTCATTGGCCCGTAGTGCATTGATGGACAGTTGTTGGCATGATCATGACCATTGATGAATACACAAATATTCCTCGGCCGTGTAGTGCATGGATAATTGTGGTTGTGATACTAAAGAATATCCTTGGTAGAAAGTGCGGGGTGATTTGATGATGTGGATTATTTATTAAGTTTGTCCCAAATGATAAAAGTAATGAAAACCTTTTAAATCATAAAAGATAGTAGATTTTATTCTCTACTTGACTCTTTTAATGGATTGCTTGTTCACCGCAGCTAAACTTTATGTCTATTGTATTTTATCGGTTTAACATTGTTGAAGACTAATGATAATTTATTCGCATTATCTTAGTCATAATATTTCTTCTTGGGCTAATTGAGCTCACCCTTTTCTTTCATTGTTCTCTTGAGAAATGAGAGCGTTGTTGGGGACTAGTCCCGAACCGGAGTGACGGTCCGAGAGGATAGCATTAGTAGTCCTCACTATTACATTAAATAGTGTGACAATAAATGTAATGAGGACTTATTCGAGAGTGGATATTATTTAGAAGATAATATTTCTATTAAAACTCACAACTCTTTTGTTGTATATTAAAGATTGTATTTGTATTACGTACTCATGTATTTGGCGACTCGGGATAGGTGATGTATACCTATTTTGGGGGCGCCACGGTTGGTATCAAAGCTTAGGGATATGATCCTCAGCTAAGATGTGAGACAAGAACTAGGAGGGAGAGATGGGGAATTCTTTGCTAGTATGACCTACCTAAGTTTATTTGGTATTTAATTGGTTGGTCGGTCGGAGTATATGGATAATATGTGATATGTTAATTAACCCTTGTTTTGTGGCGATGATTTGAAAATGGCATCCGAGAATGTTGAGAACATCAATGGAGCACAGAGACCGTTGAGTCTCCACGGATCAATAACCGTGACAATGTGCATCGAAGGCGACAATCCTCATGCAAACAACAACACCGACCAAATGATGAACGATGGAATGTTCCTGTGCTTCATGCAATTCATGCAACATCGTGTGAGGCGGCTCCTGTCCAAAATGCGGTGGAAACACCGGCAACTCTCGGACGATCCACTTTGCCAAAAGCAGTTCAAGGAGCTGGGACCACCGGAGTTTTTTGAGAGCCAAACCTCTTAAAGGCGAGAGGCGTGGATAAAACAGATCAACAAGATATTTGATGTCTTGGGTTGCTCCAAGGAGCAAAAGGTTCCCTTCACCGCCTTTTATGTTATGGGCGAGGCGTATTCTTGGCGGAATCAGAAAAGCGTACCCGACCGTACTGAAGATGTCTTGGGAGAAGTTTCAAGAACTGTTCAACGACAAGTACTTTCCGGAAAGTATTCGTCATATGAAAGAGGTAGAGTTCATTAAACTGGAGCAAAACAACATGACTGTGTCGCAGTACGAAGCCAAGTCTGCTGAGCTGTCCCGATTTGCGTCTCATTTGGTTGATAATGAGGAGAGAATGACGCGAATGTTTCTAAGAGGTTTGAAACCCGAGATATGTCAATATCTTATCTCTCATAAACTGTGTTTGTATTCAGATGTTGTTAATAGGGCTCAGTTATTGGTGTTAGGTTTGTAATATTCAAGAACGCAATTAAATTGCAAAAATAAGCGAAAGCGAGATAAATCAGAGTTTAAAAATTTACAAACCATATACCCGGATCACCCTTTATGCATAATTATTAATTAAACGAAAAAGATGAATAAGAAACATACCCTTGAAGATCCGAGCTTCCTCAGGTACAAGTTCACCTCCAATCCTTTTCGCGTTCAACTTGAATCCACCGAGTTTGGTTTCTTCCTTTGATCAACGTTAGCCACCCAAGTGTTTGGCCTCTAGAGGTGATCCACCAAGGAAAAAGAATTTTCAAGAAGAATGGGTATTGGCTCAAACCCTAGTTTTTCCCATCTCTATAGAAAAAGGGCGTACTCTCCAACAAATTGGAATTATGTCGTATGTTGTTAAAGTCAACAACCCCATCACCCATAATAAGACTCCTCTTATTTATAGATGTGGGCAACCTACCTTAACAATTAAGGAATTGAGATTTATTTAATTAATTAAATTCTTTTAATTAATTAAGCTCCCTAATCTTATTAGGGATAATTAATTAAACTCTTTTAACTAATTTTCCTTCCTAATCTAATTAGTAATAAATGAGAGTACTTATATTAAATTAATTTCTAAACTCTTTTAGAAATTAAAATAATAATAATTGTTATAATATTAATAAGACTCCTCTTATTAATTTATATTTAATATTTCTAAAATATTAAATAATAAATATTAAGCTATTTAATTTATTCTATCACCATAGATTAAATTAAATATACATAACATATTATTACGATTATGCCATTAACTTCTTAAATAATTATTCTTCCTTTTATGGTGTGACCCTTTAGGTTCTCCATATTAAACCTAGGTTGTGAATAAATCAATTAGAACAATTCTAATCTTATTTAAATAAATAAATTAAACAATTAATTTATTTAAATAAATAATATTTATTCTACAATAGGATAAGCCTCCTAGCGATCAACGACTTTCCGGATAATATAGATTTCAACATTAATCATAAAAGAACCTTTGAGTAAATAGTTACTGTACAATTCAATCCTTCCACCATACAATGTCCCAATTAAATATAAGACATAGAATTACATCACAAGTCTTATTTTATTTAATTATATGTATTTCGATCCTTAAATGCATAACTCCAAATAATGCAAATTAGAAACTCCTTTCTAATTTCATTACTCGCCTTAACCAAGGACTACCGGTTTGTCATTTATCGAATCACATAGGACATTTTCTTCTTTTATTAGAAGTGGTAGATTCTTTATTGATCATACATTATCTCCATGTATAACTTATTATACCCAAGCATACCCTCCGATATACCCTAAGGGTCTTAAAGAATAAGTCAAAGTATAACTCATCATACATAAGATACTATGATGATCTCAAGTCCAAGGATCACTTGTACTACTATCACTACTGAGAATTCCTATTGACAGTAAGTAAAACTCCATTAGGTATTCCTTAGCGAGCCACGCTCGATGAACTTATTCTCTAATAAGCACCTACATACTTGCTTTAGTGTCTCCACACAAATGATCATGAGATCAATCATCCTTATCCAATTAGCAAGCGTATGTACCAATCTATCCGGATTCACTAATCCCTAATTTAGTAATCCAACGATTGGGAACTATTTTAGTTTTAAGCTTTCTAAGAATTTAGATCTCATTAGAATGATCATCATCATTATTCTAAAAGCATTGCTTAAAACTATGGGTTTATCACATATTATAAAACAAAGATCATGTAGATAATTAAAAGCCTTTAATAAATTAATACTTTTTATTAATAAATGAATAAGATTGTTACAAAGTATATGCTTTATCATCAAACATGATTGGCTTGTGTGCATATTACTTTCAATCTCCCACTTGCACTAAAAGCCAATCGCCATTGTATCTTATACTCTTCTTCTCTAAGTGACGATTATCCTGCTTTGTTGGATAAGCTTTAGTTAATGGATATGTAATGTTGTTCATGAGAGTCCACTATCTCTATAGTGATTTCCCATCTATCAATGATTCTAATAATCAAATGAAAGTGCCACAACACATGTTTAGATCCAAGATGAGACTTAGGAACTATTCCTAGTTACGTAATGAACTTATCATCCAAACAATCAACTTGCGACTTCATTTATAGCTATATACTTTGTCTTTATCACTAAACCAAAGAACTCTTTCTTTGTTTGGAACCTTTCCAATTCAACGCACCAATTGCTCAAGGTAACACTTTACCTTAAAGTGGATTTTCGATCGTCTTCTGTGCATCTAAAAAACTTGAGTCCAGTAAAGCCCTCTAGTTTTAATTCGCACCCACCATGTATGTCTCACATCCTTAGTGCCGGTTAAGCACTTTAAGATATTTTTCATTGACTCATAGTGAACTTCTCCATAATATGACTGATCAACATCAGGTCTCGTACATTTCATTGCATACATGATAGTTACTCATGCGACCTCTCTTTTTAGGAGTCTGTGGGGACTATTAAGAGAGATACACTCCATTGCTCATCGACATGAGACATCTCTTGGAGTTTGCCATGCTAAACGACTTTAGCATCAAATGAATATACGTTCCTTGGGTTAAGTCGAGCATCCTGTTGTATCTATCTATATAGATTTTATCCCCAATTAAGATACTCTTCCCAAATCATTCATGGAGGTTATGTTTAGACAACTTTATCATTACTGATTGTAGTATTGGTATGTCATTCCTTATTCGTAGTATATCAACATATAATATTAGGAATGTCACGGCGCTCCCACTGACCCTTTTGTACACACTAGGTTCATTCTTATTTTTTGATAAAATCAAACTCTTTTGATTGCCTCATCAAAACGAATGTTCCATATTTGAGAAACTTGCTTCAATCCATTTCTCCGAGTGTCACAACACTTACCTCATCGTATGTAATCGGATCATCATCTTCTATGATGTGTACCTCATCATCATCATCCATGATGAATCCATACCTCCTAGGTATCTTCTTGATACTATTCCGATTTACGATTCAACCAGTGGTACAATAGGTCTATCTCTGTGTTCCTCTTATTTGACTTATAGTGTTTTTGTGGTTCTTGAACTTTTCAAGATCTATTATCCTCCCACTAGCCCCTTTTAATGATAAACACCTTTATCTTAGAAGCGCCGTGTTTCGTAACAAACACCTTTTTTGCTAAGTAGGATTATAGAACATATACCCTAAACTTACTTTAGGATGTCCCACAAATTGTACTTGTCAAATCTTGTCCCAAGCTTATCCTTTTGAAACCTTTTCACATAAGTTGGACAACCCTTATCTTAACATACTTAAGATTAGAATCCTCCCCGTCCATAACTTTTATGGAGTCTTGGGGCTGGATTTTGAGGTTACCATTTTCGTAGATATGCAGCCATTTCTAGGACATTATCCCAGAAGGATACTGGAATGTCGGTAAAATCATTATGGACCGCACCATGTCCAACAAGGTACGATTTTTCCATTCAAATACATCAATCAATTATTGCTTATCAGGAGGCGTCCATTATGAAAAACCCATTTGAGATGATCTAGAAACTTATTGCACAAGTATTTATTCCTTGATCTAATCAAAGAATCTTAATACTTTGTCAATTTGTTTCACTTTTGAATTCTTTGAACCTTTCAAATAATTCACACTTGTATTTCAACAAATACACACATTCAACTCTTTGAATGATCATCTCCTTTTCTTATAATAATTTGTTCAATATGCAAAATTATTTTCATGTAAGTCAAGTATACAAAATTTATTAAGTAATCTTTCAGTTCTGTACGAAACATTATTATTATAAATAGAACAACAATTGTTCTTAATTATAATACCAAAAATTTTATTGTCCAACAATAAAATGGAAATAATGTTTCTAACAAGAATTGGAATACAATAACAACTTATTGACTTAATAGATTTGCCCGTAGGCATTGTTAAACTATAAGTTTCTATGGCTAATATGGCAACCTTTGCTACATTTCCCGCACATAGGATTACTTATATTTGTTTAGTTTTCTACTTCTGTTTGGTCCCTTCATAAATCTATATTTATGATAACCAAAGCTGGTATCCAATACCCAAGTAGAACATTGACTTAAAGAAAAATTTATTTCAACCATGAACAAAATAATATTTGTAACCGAAACTTCACTAAGCTTCGTTGGTTAGCCTCTGCAAGATGCTTCTCGCAGTTTCCTTCCATGTCTCCGGCTTATTGCGATGGAAGCAATCTCCTTTGCTATCCGTGTCGGTTTTGTTCTTATTATCCTTTGTTTACGCCTTTCTGCTTACCTTCTTAGAATCGTTCTTCTTTTTAGAAGATACTTTGGCCCCTACCAAGAAGACTTGGTCTTTCTTGGTTGGAAAGTGACTCTCAACATTTTTCAACATGTTAAGCAAATCGGTGAGGTCGATATCTAGCTTGTTCATATAAAAATTCACAACAATTGTAAAAGGAGTCCGGGTGAGTGCAAGATCAAATCTTGGCTCAACTCTCCATCCATGACAAAACCAGTTGTCCTAATTGATCAATCAAATTGATTATGTTAAGAACTTTTATCTGTACAGTAGTGTCATCGGTCATTCTAGATCGGAAGAGCTCCTTAGATATCTGATATCTATCAGTCCTACTTTCCTCACCATCAACTACTTGATGTGCGGGAATATAGTAGAAGCATCCATAGTTTCATCTTGTGTTGAAGCTCGTTACTTTCATAGATGCGCGAGCATGTTGCATTGAGCCAATCAGTGCATCATCTTGCCACTTTCTAAAAGTAGCAATGTCTTCCTCGTGAGGCATTGTTTGCAACCATCAAGAGGAAAGGCGATTAAGGACATAAGATAGCTTTTCACCATGAGAACTATTCTCATATTCCTTAACCAATCCATTTAATACTGGTCCAGCTTAAATAACATTTAATATGTTTCGCAGATGATAGTAATTAAGACATTGTAAAATTTTGTAAATGAATTTGTAATTAACAACATTTTAACATACATTCTTTTATTAATTACCAAAATAATTTAGGTCTTGTTTTAAATTGGTATCTCCCACTATTTTCTTCAAACTATATTACCTCACTTATATAGTTCGCAAAAATCTAATTAAAGATTTGCTAGTGAGAATAAGGATACCATTTCAAATGTATATAGCCTTGTGGTGACACAACAAAAACTATATATAAATAAATAGGTAGACAACTTTTTGTCAATTACATCAACTATGCAACTCCTTTTCTTTTGTCTCTTAGATTATTTTGATCAAGTGGTGGCACATCCAGAATCAAAATTATCCAAGTTAAGTCCAACCTAGCACTCCATATATTCAAAAAAGAAAAATATCATCCTTGTGGTGACACAACAAAACAATATTGTTCAATTTTCTTTATAAGCATCAAATGTGATAAATTAACATCTTAAATACTTAATACTTGCCTTGTGGTGACACAACAAACTCATATTAAATATTTAATACTCTATTAATTTTATCATGCTAGAAGGCGACGTTCGATATTCCAAATATCTTTGAACGCTTAGGACTTAATATAAAAAAATTGAGGGTTTTGTTATTAATTTGTCTCATCTTGTTTAGCGCGCATGCACATATATATATAAAATACGCGTCATATTAATGAACATGCGAAGCATGTTTGCATAATATATAATATATATAGTATAAGCATGCACATATAGAATACTATATTCTACCCGGATTGATTATGGACTTTTATTCTAGTTTGGTTCACTAGAGCCACCAAGTGAACCAAAAGGTCAAACCCTAGGGGTGCAAGAAATAATATTTAAATATAACTATTACATTTAAACTCGGGCTCCATTACAAACGGGTCTTCAAGCGCTCCTTGCTCCTTGATCTCCAATTTTTCAAAATTAATTCTAACTATTCCTATTACAAAACTATTTAAAATAAATAGAAACCTTGATCAACAAATCGAGGGAAGTACATAGGAGGGAATAGAATTTACATTAAGAAAAATTAGAGAAGACGAGGTACGCAGACCCCATTTAATAAAACCCATACATTAATGCATCAAACTAAAATAAAATCCAATCGCATTGGTCAATAGTCCATAATCAATCCCATTTATTATCATACACATCATCATATGCATCAATAAATAACATTCATCTTATGAATAATAAACATTCAATATATATATTGATATCATTTAATGGGCAAATTTAGTTAGTATAAAATCTATTTTTGAATCAAAATAAACTCCTTTATTTTAATCCAAATTTAAATCAAAATAAAACTATTTTATTTTAATTTATCCAATTTTGAATAAAATAAACTATTTTATTTTAATCAAAATTTTAATCAAAATAAACTCCTTTATTTTAATTAATTACGGAATCCAATTCCATATATAAAAAAAATTATTAAAGGAAACACGGATTATCTTTCCTATTCACAAATAAACTCCTTTATTTTGAATAATATGAAATCTTATTTCATATCTAAATAAACTCCTTTATTTAAGAAATTAGGATTCTCTTTCCTATTCACAAATAAACTCCTTTATTTTGAATAATATGAAATCTTATTTCATATTAAATAAACTCCTTTATTTAAGGAAAAATAGAATCCAATTTCAACTCCAATTAGTTAGCATGGAATCCAATTCCAACTCTAATTAGTTAGCATGAAATTCTAATTTTAAAATTAAAATAAATCTTTTATTTTAATATTAAAATAAACCTTTTATTTTAAGATTAAAATAAACCTTTTTATTTTAATTATAAAATTATTAAAATTAAAATAAAACTTTATATTTTAATATTAAAATAAACTTTTATTTTAAAATTATAATAAACTTTTATTTTAATTATATATAATTAAGAATATATATATGTATATATATATATATATATATATATATATATATAACTATAATATATATATATATATATATATATATATATATATATATATATATATATATATATATCCGCTCTTTTTACAAGATTACAAGATTACAAGATTAATTGGCGTGTTTTTCATTCACGTGGATTACAAGATTTTATTTTTATTTTTATTTTTTTTTGTTTTAAAAGCATTCATGTGACTTTTTAAATTCGGTAACATGAATTCTTTTTTTCTTTTTTTTTTTCATGAATCACAGCGAGTTCAGTATAAAAAAAAAACTGTTTTTTTTTATTTATAAATTTTATATAATAAAATTATGCCCAATTAAATTGTTCTAAACACATATCAATATACATATCAAATTAAAATAATTAATAATTCACATAAAGGTTTGGCTCTGATGCCACTGTTAGGTTTGTAATATTCAAGAACGCAATCAAATTGCAAAAATAAGCGGAAGCGAGATAAATCAGAGTTTAAAAATTTACAAACCATATACCCGGATCACCCTTTATGCATAATTATTAATTAAACGAAAAAGATGAATAAGAAACATACCCTTGAAGATCCGAGCTTCCTCAGGTATAAGTTCACCTCCAATCCTTTTCGCGTTCAACTTGAATCCACCGGGTTTGGTTTCTTCCTTTGATCAACGTTAGCCACCCAAGTGTTTGGCCTCTAGAGGTGATCCACCAAGGAAAAAGAATTTTCAAGAAGAATGGGTATTGGCTCAAACCCTAGTTTTTCCTATCTCTATAGAAAAAGGGCGTACTCTCCAACAAATTGGAATTATGTCGTATGTTGTTAAAGTCAACAACCCCATCACCCATAATAAGACTCCTCTTATTTATAGATGTGGGCAACCTAACTTAACAATTAAGGAATTGAGATTTATTTAATTAATTAAATTCTTTTAATTAATTAAGCTCCCTAATCTTATTAGGGATAATTAATTAAACTCCTTTAACTAATTTTCCTTCCTAATCCAATTAGGAATAAATGAGAGTACTTATATTAAATTAATTCCTAAACTCTTTTAGAAATTAAAATAATAATAATTGTAATAATATTAATAAGACTCCTCTTATTAATTTATATTTAATATTCTAAAATATTAAATAATAAATAAATATTAAGCTATTTAATTTATTCTATCACCATAGATTAAATTAAATATACATAACATATTATCACGATTATGCCATTAACTTCTTAAATAATTATTCTTCCTTTTATGGTGTGACCCTTTAGGTTCTCCATATTAAACCTATTGTGAATAAATCAATTAGAATAATTCTAATCTTATTTAAATAAATAAATTAAACAATTAATTTATTTAAATAAATAATATTTATTCTACAATAGGATAAGCCTCCCAAATGATCAACGACTTTCCGGATAATATAGATTTCAACATTAATCATAAAAGAACCTTTGAGTAAATAGTTACCGTGCAATTCAATCCTTCCACCATACATGTCCCAATTAAATATAAGACATAGAATTACTTCACAAGTCTTATTTTATTTAATTATATGTATTTCGATCCTTAAATGCACAACTCCAAATAATGCAAATTAGAAACTCCTTTCTAATTTCATTCGCCGCCAAGGACTACTTGGGTTGTCATTTATCGAATCACATAGGACATTTCTCTTCTTTATTGTAGAAGTGGTAGATTCTTTATTGATCATACATTATCTCCATGTACAACTTATTATACCCAAGCATACCCTTTGATATACCCTAAGGGTCTTAAGGAATAAGTCAAAGTATAACTCATCATACATAAGATACTATGATGATCTCAAGTCCAAGGATCACTTGTCTACTATCACTACAGAATTCCTATTGACAGCAAGTAAAACTCCATTAGGTATTTCTTAGCGAGCCACGTTCAAATGAACTTATTCTCTAATAAGCACCTACATACTTGCTTTAGTGTCTCCACACAAATGATCATGAGATCAATCATCCTCATCCAATGAAAGCAAGTTAACGTATGTACCAATCTATCCTGGATTCACTAATCCCCAATTTAGTAATCCAACGATTGGGAACTATTTTAGTTTTAAGCTTTCTAAGAATTTAGATCTCATTAGAATGATCATCATCATTATTCTAAAAGCATTGCTTAAAACTATGGGTTTATCACATATTATAAAACAAAGATCATGTAGATAATTAAAAGCCTTTAATAAATTAATACTTTTTATTAATAAATGAATAAAATTGTTACAAAGTATATGCTTTATCATCAAACATGATTGGCTTGTGTGCATATTACTTTCAATTGGAACGCGATAACGAGTCAACCGAACCAAAAAGATAGCGTAATTTAAGAAATGATAATACCAAAGGAGAGCGATCATCGGAAGCGGTGACAACAAGCGTGGAGGAATCTGTGACGCCCCAAAATAGGTCCATTCAATCCAACCCATTCTCGAAATCGCCAAATACATGGTATGTAAACAACTACAACTTTATTATTACAACAAGAAACTGTGAGTTTGAATACAAATATTATCTTCTGACAATATCTATACTCAAATAAATCCTCATCACATTTATTGATACATAAAAAAAAATGGTGAGGACTACTAAACAATCCTTTCTAAAACCTTCATTCCATACCCCCACTAACTCGCTATATTCTCGCCTCCCGAGAAAATGGAACAAAAAGGAAAAGGGTGAGCTCAACTAGCCCAAGAAAAGAATGTTATGACTAAGATAATATAGAACAAATTATCGTTAGTCTTCAACAGGGAAAAATCGATAGAATACAATAGACAACAAGTTTCGGATCAATATTCGCAGTGAAATAATAATTCATAGAAGAGTTACGTGAGAGAATGAAATCTACTATAATCTATGAATTTAATGATCCATCATCAATATTTTATCCTCAGAACATCAATCAATATTCATCTCAAATCAAATATTCATCTTTGCACTACAGAAGCCAAAGATATTCATCACCCTATTCATGTTCATCTCAACACTGCTCATCTTTTGCACTAAAGGCCAAAGATATTCATCGATCGGTCGTGTTCATTTAAACACTGCTCATCTTTGCACTACAAAGCCAAAGATTTTCTTCAGAATCATTCATCTTTTGCACTACGTGCCAAAGATATTCAATAATATCATCATTTAAGACCGAGGATGATGAAAATATTTTAAAGAAATGAATCCAAAGTGAAACAAAATGACAAGGATTAAGGATTCAGTACTTGGTTTTATCCACGCCCAAAAATACCTCAAAAATAATCATAGTGGTGTAAAATTCAAGAATGATCAAAACATGGATACAATCAAAGCTAGTATCCGAATAGATATTTTAGACTTAAAAGAAAAATTTTTATTTTTCTATGAATAGTCTTAGTATTCGTGAATAGTGTCAGATATCGTGAATAAAGGCCGAGTATCGTGAATAGTAACTCCGACACCAAAAGATAGAAATTCCACAAAAAAACATCTTCACGCTTCATAAATAGTACTCGTGAATAGTAACTCGTGAATAGTAACTCATGAATAGTAACTCGTGAATAGTAACTCATGAATAGTAACCCCGACATGAAAAAGTTCCAAATTTGATAAAAAGTTCCAACCAATATTTCAGCATAATGATATTGAAGAAATAATATCATTTGAGAAGAAAATAACATCCCTTACCTCGAAAGACAGTACTTCTAGTTGAAACACCTGATATAGTCTTCAAGGAAACTTGCACCGCCTCTAACAATACTCAAAGTATACTCAAAATACTCACAAGAATACGCTCGATAATATAGAGAGAGAGAGAAAACTTGTTTCGGTGTGATTTTCAATTATAACTTAGCCTCTATTTATAGGAAAATGTTAAGACGCCAATGTATTTAACTCTGCAACTGATGGCTTTACATGCTACTATTCCCACCCACCACATTTGAAATAAAATTCAGCACATTTCTTCACCAACCACAAGTGGGGCCCACTCAATTCTAGAATTTTCCACCAAAATCAATTATAAACCTAATTTCCTAATCACCACCTCTTAAAATTCATAACAAATCATTCGTTCATTTTAACGGTTCAAAATTTGTGGACATATACTCAACTTATGTATGTATAACATATCCAAAAATTACAACGATCCAACTATCGGATTAAAAATTATAACTCACGCAATATATCGTAAAAATACCGATTTGATTTTTAATACCTCCATTCCGGCAAAATTACCGATAAAACACCTCAACATTAAATCATTCAATTATAACCACATAAAACAAATAAATCCATCATTTATAAATATTTTCTTATCATATAAATCAATAATTAATTATTCACAAATAATATTACGTAATCACAATTATGACAATGACAGCTAGCTCCTGTGGAAAGAGGGGCTTTTCGATAAGGATTTCTCCTTCTTGGTAGCAAGCAATTAGGTGACCAAACCTCTCCTCGATGTAACTTTCTAGACATTGCCAATAATGCTATCTAATAATATTATTTAAATAATATGAATTATTGATCCGATAATGGAGATAATGTGCAAGTGACAATTATTGAACAACAATAATATAAAATATCAACGCAAAGAATTATTGAATCAATAAAATAAAATATTGAATAAGAATCACAGTGAAAATTATTGAGTAAAGCCTTCACGTAAGGATCAATAATTCAACAATCTGCATGCAATCTGGTGTATCTTCTTAACCACGCCAGACATCGTATTTTAACCACCGGTATTCCAACAATCTTAACTTGAATAACTACGCCTGCTTATTTTAACCAACTTATATTTGTCGCTTTTCTTCATCCAATCGCTTTCACATTATGGGGCCCACACATGGTCGCTACCGTTGCATTTAATATATTCCCACAAAGATCTAATATTCCACGACCAAACTAATATTCCCCGACAACAATGAATATTTTATAACCACTTGCTTATTTTGAAATATTTATGTTTAACCCCTAATTATCCACATTAATCAAATCAACCCTTACTATTTCAAAATAATAAATAGAGAAAATTAAATTTCATTAATAATTAGTTGGGGTCTTACAACCTCCCCTCCTTATGAAATTTTGTCCTCGAAATTGACGTGACGTGCTGGTGTTTCAAAAGATGAGGATACCTCGCTTTCATTTCCGCTTCCAATTCCTGTGTCATTTCTCTATAAGCATGATTCCTCCACAAAACTTTAACTTGTGGTATGATCTTTCTTGGCGTAAACATGCTCCTTCCTATCCAAAATCTTGACAGTACCTCCTCATACGTTAAGTCTTCTATATCTCGTCCGGTTCTAACTCAATGACGTAGTTCGAATTCGTCCACATATTTACGTAACATCGATACGTGAAAAACGTTATGAACACGCGTCATACTTGGCGGTAAAACGAGCCTATAGGCCACGATTCCTATTCGATCGAGAATTTCAACCGGATTAATAAATCAAAGGTTTGAGCTTTCCTCACCTCACCGATTCTCGCTTTTGAAATAACAACTTCTTGCACCTCCTTCTTCAAATTCATCACCCGCAGTGTGTAGCTTGAAACGCCTTTAACTTTATCGATTAAAGTCGATTATACTCGTATATCATCACGCACTCAGTATATCATTACGTGGGTACCTAGAGTTTTCATCTCCATCTCTATTATTTGTATATTATACTGAAATGAGTCTTTGACAATATCGTACTTTCGTGCTTGTATCGATCTTCACTCAACACGTCGCCTACCACGTTCGCTTTTCCGAATGGCATGGTCGTAACATATCTTTGAAATGAGTCTCCTCTCGAGTTCTTCAAGCTCTTACCACATTCCTTGCTCCATTTGAATTTTGTATCTCTATGAGTCACTACGTTAATGGAATAGCGATTCGAGAATATCCTTCAACGAATCTCCGATAATAACCAACTAAGCCTGTAAAGCTACGTATTTTCGATTCACCGAATTTAGATTGTTCTCAATCGCGTGACTCATATCCCAACCTTGGATAAGACGTTATAATGACACCTATCGCTTTACTATCGCATTAATATGGTGTCCCTTACGGAGAGTCTGCTCTTGATGCATTCCACAAAGGAAGTCACCAGATAAAGGCTCAGGTACCAAATTCTATAGATGAATTTTTAACTCCTGAAGTTCAATAGGAGCCATTCGATATGAGATTTTAGGAATGAGTTTTGTACCGGGTTCAAAGTCGATACAAAATTTAATATCAGTCTTTGGGAGTAAGCCAAGAAATTCTTTAGGAAATACATCAGGAAAAATCAATAACAATAGGAATATTATTCAAATCTGACGTGTCTTTATTCAAATCCATAACATGGACTAAGAAAACTTGACATCCGTAATAAACGAATGACTTCATGGCTTGATATAAAAATGTTTGACTACAATGGTTTGATTGCTTGAATTCGAATAACAGGTTGCTTAAGAATATGAAAACTAACAACCTTACGAAAGTAATCAATTTTGGCATGATGAGTAGTTAACCTTAAAATCACATCAAAAACAAATATCTCTATAGAAATAAGGTTAACAGGTAATGTGATAGTGCCAACTTGAATCAAGCAAGATTTCTAAACAACGGATGTAATGAAAGTTTCTCCTAACGGAGTCTCCATAAATAGGTCAAAGTCTAATTTCTCCGTAGTCAAGTTCAAACGTTGAGCGCAAGCAAGAGAGATAAAAGAATGGGTAGAACCGGTATCTAGTAAGGTATAAACTTCGCAAGAATTTATAATTAACTAACCCGTGCTAACTTCGTTCGGGTTCCTCAGATTTTGATTCTGGTCACGACAAACGCTTCTTCCGTAAATCGTTGACTTTGACTTTTCTTCGGGACATCTTTTTGAGTCACCATTCCTACCGGATCGGGTTTCGATATCGTATAATCTCGAGTGATATGTCCTTCTTTTCCACAATTATAGCATACCTTAAACTGTTGTGGACAGTTTGACCGATATGTCCCTCTTTCCTGCATTTATAACATATGACCGGTGGTCGTTCTCCTCCCTTAGAACTAGTTGCTACTGGCGCTGACGTCTTCACATGGTCGTTGTTGAATCTCCTCTTTTTAAAATCTCCTCCCGACTCGCTTCTTCTATTTTCATGGCCATGATTACCACCAGAGTGGTTACCGCCTTTGTCCGTATTCTTCTTTCTCCGCTGGTTATCGTTATTCTGATGACTGCTATCTTCGGTATGATCCTGGTTATGGTCCCTCGATTGAACGTACTCGTTATCTCACTCTAACAACTGAGCCCTGTTGACAACATCTGAATAGAGAGAAAATTTATGAGAAATGAGATCTTGGACGTATCTGGGTTTCAAACCTCTCGAAACATCCGCTATCATCGTTCCTCATTCTCCACCAAATGAGGTGCAAACTCGATAACTCCGCGAACTTCGCCTCGATCGGGATCTGGTCATGTTATTCTCGCTCCGATCCTAATAAACTCCACTTCCTTCATATACGAATACTTTCGAAAGTACTTGTCATTGAACTGCTTCAAACGCCTCCCATGACATACTTTGAAAAGTACCGATAGAGTGCGCCGCTTACGCATTCTCCACCGAAGAGTCTGCCTTTCGCCACTTTAACATAAAGGTGGCGAATGGAACCTTCTGTTCTCCGTGCATCCCAAGACATCGAATATCTTGGTAATTTGCTTGACCCATGTTTCCGCCATGATCGGATCTCGCTTTCCCTTAAATTCTGTGGTCCCAACTCTTTGAATCGCTTGGTGTGACAACCCGTGAATTGCTATCATTTCCTCCTGTATTTTGAACACGAGTCTCCCTCGTCTGATTTTGCATGAACCGCAAAAAGCTTCTAAACATCCCATCGTTCATCATCTCGCTAAATGGTGTTGTTTCACGGGAGGAACATTGCCACCTGTTGCACGTTCTCCTCGTTGGTGAGTACAAAGCGTCTCCACGGTCTCATTTACTCCACTCATTAATATTCTCGGTGGACATTCTCAAATCTTGTCATAAAATAAGGGTTAATTAAGGAAATCAATATATCACATAATATCCCTATATACTTGACCAACTAACAAATAAGCTTAGGTAGGACACACTAGCGAAGGATTTACTCGCCTCTCCCTCTTAGTTCTATTCCCCGATCTCCGCCAGAGATCATATCCCTAAGCTCGATACCAACCGTGTGACGCCCCAAAATAGGTCCATTCCATCCAACCCATTCTCGAGTCGCCAAATACATGGTACGTAAACAACTACAACTTTATTATTACAACAAGAAAAGCGTGAGTTTGAATACAAATATTATCTTCTGCACAATATCTATACTCAAATAAATCCTCATCACATTTATTGATACATAAAAAAAAATGGTGAGGACTACTAAACAATCCTTTCTAAAACCTTCATTCCATACCCCACTGCATTTTCGCTATATTCTCGCCTCCCGAGAAAAATGGAACAAAAAGGAAAAGGGTGAGCTCAACTAGCCCAATAAAGAATGTTATGACTAAGATAATATAGAACAAATTATCGTTAGTCTTCAACAGGAAAAATCGATAGAATACAATAGACAACAAGTTTCGAGATCAATATTCGCAATGAAATAATAATTCATGTAAGAGTTACGTAGAGAATGAAATCTACTATAATCTATGAATTTAATAATCCATCATCAATATTTTATCCTGTAACATCAATCAATATTCATCTCAAATCAAATATTCATCTTTGCACTACTGAGCCAAAGATATTCATCACCCATCATATGTTCATCTCAACACTGCTCATCTTTGCACTAAAGGCCAAAGATATTCATCGATCATTCATGTTCATTTAAACACTGCTCATCTTTTGCACTCTGAGCCAAAGATTTTCTTCAGAAATCATTCATCTTTGCACTACAGGCCAAAGATATTCAATAATATCATCATTTAAGACTGAGGATGATGAAAAATATTTTTAAAGAAATGAATCCAGTGAAACAAAATGACAAGTATTAAGGATTCGTACTTGGTTTTATCCACGTCCAAAAATACTTCAAAAATAATCATAGTGGTGTAAAATTCAAGAATGATCAAAACATGGATACAATCAAAGCTAGTATCCAGAATAGATATTTTAGACGAAAAGAAAAATTTTTATTTTTCTATGAATAGTGCCGTATTCGTGAATAGTGTCAGATATCGTGAATAGTGCCGTATACGTGAATAGTAACTCCGACACCAAAAGATAGAAATTCCACAAAAACATCTTCACGCTTCATAAATAGTACTCGTGAATAGTAACTCGTGAATAGTAACTCATGAATAGTAACTCGTGAATAGTAACTCATGAATAGTAACCCCATACATGAAAAAGTTCCAAATTTGATAAAAAGTTCCAACCAATATTTCAAAGATAATGATATTGAAGAAATAATATCATTTGAGAAGAAAATAACATCCCTTACCTCGAAAGACAAGACTTCTAGTTGAAACACCTGATATAGTCTTTGAAGGAAACTTGCACCGCTAACAATACTCAAAGTATACTCAAAATTCTCACAAGAATACGCTCGATAATATAGAGAGAAAGAGAAACTTGTTTTCGTGTGATTTTCAATTATAACTTAGCCCTCTATTTATAGGAAAATGTTAAAGACGCCAAGCGGACTTAACTCAAAACCCGATGGTTTTACTCGCTACTATTCCCACCCACCACATTTGAAATAAAATTCAAAGACATTTCTTCACCAACCACAAGTGGGGCCCACTCAATTCTAGAATTTTCCACCAAAATCAATTATAAACCTAATTTCCTAATCAACACCTCTTAAAATTCATAACAAATCATTCGTTCAATTTTAATGGTTCAAAATTTGTGGACATATACTCAACTTATGTATGTATAACATATCCAAAAATTACAACGATCCAACTATTCGGATTAAAATTATAACTCACGCAATATATCGTAAAAATACTTGATTTGATTTTTAATACCTCCATTCCGGCAAAATTACTTGATAAAACACCTCAACATTAAATCATTCAATTATAACCACATAAAACAAATAAATCCATCATTTATAAATATTTTCTTATCATATAAATCAATAATTAATTATTCACAAATAATATTACGTAATCACAATTATGACAACCAGTAGTTCCTGGAAAGAGGGGCTTTCCGATAAGGATTTCTCCTTCTTGGCGCCGCAATTAGGTGACCAAACCTCTCCTCGATGTAACTTTCTAGACATTGCCAATAATGCTATCTAATAATATTATTTAAATAATATGAATTATTGATCCGATAATGGAGATAATGCGGTGACAATTATTGAACAACAATAATATAAAATATCAACGCAAAGAATTATTGAATCAATAAAATAAAATATTGAATAAGTAACTCATCGTGAAAATTATTGAGTAGTGCCTTCTTCTACGTAAGGATCAATAATTCAATAATAATGTGCAATACTGGTGTATTTCTCTTGTGCAACCACGCCAGACATCAGATTTATTTTAACCAAAAGGTATTCCAACGGTCTTAATTGTGAATAACTACGCCGTTATTTTTAACCAACTTATATTTGTCGTTTTCTTCATCCAATCGCTTTTTTAGTTATGGGGCCCACACATGGTCATACTGGCCATACGAATATTCCCCGACAAAGATCTAATATTCCACGACCAAACGAATATTCCCCGACAACAATGAATATTTTATAACCACTTGCTTATTTTGAAATATTTGCGTATTTAACCCCTAATTATCCACATTAATCAAATCAACCCTTACTATTTCAAAATAATAAATAGAGAAAATTAAATTTCATTAATAATAAGTTGGGGTCTTACAGAATCAGCATGCCAGAAATGGTAACCACTTTGGTGGTAATCAAGGCCAAAATAATAAGAATGGATATTTCAAGAAGAGGAGATTCAACAATGATGGAAAGACGTCAGCACCAGCACCCGTTGTGAAGGAAGGAGAATGACCACCTATTATATGCTTCAAATGTGGAGGGGAGGGACACATTAGTCCGAACTGCGCGATGCCACCCAAAGCATGTTATAATTGTGGAAGAGAAGGTCACCTAGCCCGATTTTTGTCGTTCACCGAAGACAAGTTCAGCTAGGATAGAGGCACCAAAGGCCGTCCCAGAAAAGTCAAAACCGGTAGTGCAAGGGAGAGCGTTTGTTGTGACCTCCCAGAAAGGAAGGAACCCAAACGAGGTCATCACGGGTAAGCTTATCATAAACTCTAGTGAAGTCTATACCTTATTTGATACCGGTTCTACCCATTCTTTTATTTCTCCTACTTGCGCTCAACGTTTAAATTTTACTCCGGAGAAATTGGACTTTAACTTATCTGTTGAAACTCCATTGGGAGAAACCTTCATTACATCCACTGTTTATAAGTCTTGTTTAGTTCAAATCGGTACCCTCACATTACCTGTCAATCTTATTTCATTGAAAATACTTGCATTTGACGTGATTCTAGGGATTGATTGGTTAACTACTCATCATGCAAAAATTGATTATTTTTGTAAGGTTGTTAGCTTTCATATTCCTAACCAACCTATTATGCGAATTCAAGCAACCAAACCATTAAAATCAATCACTATCATCTCAAGCCATAAAGCTATTCGTTTATTGAAAAACGGATGTCAAGCTTTCTTAGCTCATGTCACGGATCTAAATAAAAATACGTCAGTTTTGAATGATATTTCTATTGTTAATGAATTTCCTGACGTATTCCCTGAAGAACTTCTTGGCCTACCCCAAGAGCGTGAAATTGAATTTTGTATCGATCTTGAACCCGGTACAAAACCTATTTCCAAAGCCCCATATCGAATGGCTCTTATTAAACTTCAGGAGTTAAAGACCCAACTGCAGGAACTGTTAGACATCAGTTTCATTCGTCCTAGTACGTCTCCTTGGGGTGCTCATGTTCTATTCGTGAAAAAGAAAGATGGGAGAATGCGACTTTGTATTGATTATCGGGAGTTGAACCATGTCACCATCAAAAATAAGTACCCATTGTCACGTATTGATGACCTGTTTGACCCGATTACAAAGGAGCCAAATTCTTTTCAAAGATTGATCTTCGCTTTGGTTATCACCAATTGAAGATTAGAATCGATGACATTCCAAAGACGGCTTTAACTCCTAATGCGGGCATTATGAATTCCTAGTCATGTCTTTTGGATTGACTAATGCTTCTGCTGCCTTCATGGATATGATGAACCGAGTATTCAAGGAATATTTAGATCACTTTGTGGTCGTCTTCATTGATGACATCCTTATTTATTCCAAAAGCCGTGAAGATCATGAGAAACACTTGAGACTGATACTCCAAAAGCTTCGTGAATATAAGATTTATGCCAAGTTGAAGAAATGCGAGTTCTGGTTTGAGAAGTAGCATTCCTTGGGCACGTGGTGTCAAGACATGGAATATCTGTTGACCCAGCAAAGATTGAAGCTATTCAAATCTGGGAGCAACCTAAATTAGTGACCGAAGTACGTAGCTTTCTCGGCTTAGCTGGTTATTATCGGAGATTCGTAGAAGGGTTTTCTCGAATCGTTACTCCCTTAACTCAGCTAACTCGGAAAGATACAAAATTCGGTTGGAGCGAGGAATGTGAGAAGAGTTTTCAAGAACTCAAGAGGAGACTCATTTCAGCACCTGTTCTGACAATACCATCTGGATCGGAGGGATTTGTCATCTACAGTGATGCTTCGGGCAAATGGTTAGGTTGTGTTCTCATGCAACATGGGAAAGTCATAGCCTATGCCTCATGACAACTCAAAGAATATGAGAGAAATTATCCTACTCATGATCTAGAGTTGGCAGCAGTTGTTTTTGCACTAAAATTTTGGAGGCATTATTTGTATGGGGAGAAAGTGGAGATCTTTACGGATCATAAAAGCCTCAAATATTTCTTCACTCAAAAGGAAGTCAACATGCGACAACGACGTTGGCTTGAACTGTGGAAAGATTATGATCATACCATCCAATACTGTAATGCCCCCAAAATAGGTCCATTCCAACCAACCCATTTTGAGTCGCCAAATACATGGTACAGAAACAACTACAACTTTATTAATACATTTGTCGTGCAAAATACGACAACATATATACTGTGAGTTTAAATACAAATATTGTCTTCTAGACAATATCCATACCTAAATAAAGTCCTCATTACAATTATTGATACACTATTCTACAGAATAGTGAGGACTACTAAAACAACTATCTTGAACCATCACTCCACACCCTGACTATTTCCCGCTATATTCTCGCCTCCTGAGAAGAAAAATGGAACAAAAAGGAAAAGGGTGAGCTCAACTAGCCCGGTAAAGAATATTATGACTAAGATAATGTGCAACAAATTATCGTTAGTCTTCAACAGAAAAAAATCTGATAGAATACAACAGACAACAAGTTTTAGATCAACAACTGCAGCGGAAACAACAATTCATTAGAAGAGTTAAGTAGAGAATGAAATCTACTATCATCTATGAATTTAAAAATCCATCATCAATATTTTATCCCTGTAACATCAATCAATATTCATCTTTGCACTACAGGCCAAAGATATTCATCAGTCGGTCATATTTATCTCAACACCTGTACATCTTTGCACTACAGGCCAAAGATATTCATCAGTCGGTCATGTTCATCTCAACACCTGTACATCTTTGCACTACGGGACAAAGATATTCATAATAAAATCAACCATCTTTGCATTACAGGCCAAAGATATTCAACAACATGTCATCATTTAGGACTAAGGATGATGAAAAATGTTTTACAGAAAACGAATCCAGTGAAACAAAAGAACAAATATTAAGGATTCGTATTTTAACCAAACCGAGTTCAAAAATACTTCATAAATAATCATAGTGAAGTAAAATTCAAGAATGATCAAAACATGGATACAATCAAAGCTAGTATCCATAATAGATATCTTGGACAAAAAATGAAAATTAATTTTTCTGTGAATAGTGCAGTATATGTGAATAGTAACCCCGACACTAAAAGACAAGAATTTCATAAGAAAAATTATAATGCTTCGTGAATAGTACTCGTGAATAGTAACTCATGAATAGTAACTCATGAATAGTAACTCATGAATAGTAACTCGTGAATAGTAACTCTAACATAAAAAGATCAGAATTTGACAAGAAAAATCTTACCAATATTCCGGTATAATGATATTGAAAGAAATAATATCATTTTAAAAAAAATAATATCCCTTACCTCGAAAAAGACGGTTTACTCTACGGAATACTAAATATAGTCTTTGAAGGAACTTGCAAATATAGCAACACTCAAGGTATCAAAATACTCACAAGAATACGCTCAATATATCGAGAGAGAGAGAGAGAGATTTCGAGTTTAAATGTGATTTTCAATTCTAACCTAAGCACCCTATTTATAAGAAATTGCTTAGAACACCAAAGCAGAAAATTTAATAAAATAATAATATATTTACATAAATTTTCTTAGCACACCAAGAATCTGAATTCAGCAACATATCAAATGTTTAATGAGGCCACAAAATGTAAAAAAAATGTTTTTCTTTAAAAAAATAATTAAAACTTCCAAAAATCAATTATTTCGGAACTTCGGAACTTCAATAATTCACAATAAATAGCCCTTTTGTCAGAAAAATTCGAACCACATGTTCTTTCCACAGGAAATTTCATTCTCTATAACTTTGCAGAAGAAAGTTTTTCCAAATTTCAAACAGAAATTGACCGAAATCCACAATCGGGCGATTTTACAGGCTATAATCAAATTTCAGTCAAGAAATGGGGTCCACCGAAACACAAAACATGTTTTAATCATTTAATGCCACAAAAATACTCTTCTTCCTCATATACTCATATATCCCACATTCATTATAAAAATATCACCATTATTAATAATATATTTAAATGAATTATTTTATCATAAAAAGATAAAATATTAATTTTCAACAATTGTCACATTAAAAATTTTCTCCATCTATATCCACATAAAATTAATATTTTTCTCATCATATAAATTAATAATTAATTATTCACAAATAATATTACAGAATCACAATAATCGACAACCGATAGCTCCTTCCGGAAAGAGGGGCTTTCCAATAAAGATTTCTCCTTACTGGCACGCAATTAGATGACCAAACCTCTCCTTAGACATAACTTTTTAGACATTGCCAATAATGTTATCTAATAATATTATTCAGATAAATTGAATTATTGCTCCGATAATGGAAAATACTGTGTAGTGACAATTATTGAAACAACAGTTATATAAAATATCAACGCGGCAATTATTGAATCAATAAAATAAAATACTGAACAGTAATTACTGTAAAAATTATTGAGTAGTGCCTTCTTACTTAAGAATCAATAATTGGTGCAATACCATGTATATTGTGTTTTTTAACCAAAGGGTATTCCAACAAGATAATTGTGAATAACTACTGCCAATTATTTATAAACAACTTATTCTTGTCGTTTTTTCCTCCAATCGCTTTCCATTATGGGGCCCGCATAAGGTCAAGGCCAATATACTGAATATTCTACGACAAAGAAGAATATTCCATGACCAAACGAATATTCTCCGATAAAATGAATATTTTAAAACCACTTGCTTGTTTGAAATAATTGCGCATTTTACTCATAACTCACCACATTAATCAAATCAACCCTTACTATTTCAACATAATAAATAGAGGAAATTAAATTTCATTAATAATAATTTGGGGTCTTACAAATACCATCCTGGAAAAGCGAACGTGGTAGCTGACGCATTAAGTAGAAGATCATATGCGGGTACGAGTGCGATATTGTCAAAACAAAGGCCCATTTTGTATGACTTGCAAAGGTTGGAGATAGAGATAAAGACTCCAGGGACCCACGTGATGATGGCGAATATACGAGTATAATCGACTTTAATCAATAAGGTTAAAGTTGTTCAAGCTACAGACCTGGAGCTGATGCGTATGAGAAAGAAAGTGCAAGAAGGTGCTATGCCGGAAGCAAGAATCGATGATGAAGGAATACTTCGAGTCAACTCTAGACTTTGTGTTCCTAACGACCCTAAGTTAAAGTATAAAATCATGATGGAGGCGCACAACACACCGTTGGCAATCCATCCCGGAAGTACCAAAATGTATCGTGATCTTTGACATACATTTTGGTGGAGCAATATGAAGAGAGAGATAACGGGGTTTATCTCAAGGTGTCTAA
The DNA here is from genome assembly GCA_020205615.1 of Panax quinquefolius. NCBI lineage: Eukaryota > Viridiplantae > Streptophyta > Magnoliopsida > Apiales > Araliaceae > Panax > Panax quinquefolius. The sequence continues at coordinate 26,170,729 of CM035154.1, forward strand.
CTTGTCAATGAGTCAAGGTGGAGCATCAAGTGCCAAAAGGTCCATTGCAACCACTTGAAATTCTAGAATGGAAGTGGGAGCACATTACCATGGATTTCGTTACTGGTCTTCCCAAGGTTTCTCAAGGCATAGATGCGATTTGGGTCATTGTTGATAGATTAACCAAGTCTGCTCATTTCTTACCGATATGAGAAACTTATACACTTGAACGTCTTGCTAGTATGTATATAAACGAGATTGTAAGATTGCATGGTATGCCAGTATCCATTGTTTCTGACCGAGACCCAAGATTCACTTCAAAATTTTGGGTTAGTTTGCAAAAAGCTATGGGCACAGATTTACGATTTAGTTCTGCATATCATCCTCAGACGGACGGACAATCAGAGAGGACTATTCAAACTCTTGAAGATTTATTAAGACTCTGTGTCCTTGACTTCAAGGGAAGTTGGGACAAGTTCTTACCATTGGTGAAGTTTTCCTACAACAACAGTTATCAAGCAAGTATTGGCATGGCTCCATTCGAGGCGTTGTATGGAGGAAAGTGTTGTTCTCCAGTATGCTGGGATGAGGTAGGTGAAGCAATGTTGTTGGGACCGGAGTGGTACGTATGACTACGGAAAAGATTCAAACGATCCGACAACGTATAAAAACCTCACAAGATCGACAAAAGAGTTATGCTGATCTTCATCGAAAGGACGTGGAATTCGATATTGGAGATCATGTGTTGTTACGTGTTGCTCCATAGAAAGGAGTTATGTGATTCAGAAAGAGAGGAAAGCTCAATCCTCGATTTATTGGCCCATTTTTAATCCTCGAACGAGTAGGAACTGTGGCCTATAGACTTGCTTTACCGCTAAGTATGTCCCGTGTTCATAATGTTTTTCATATATCTATGTTACGTAAATATGTGAAAGACCCAAACCACATTATTGAGTTAGAACCGGACAAAATAGCGGAAGATTTAACATATGAGGAGGTTCTGTTAAAATCTTGGATAAAAGGAGCATATTCTACGCCTCCAAGGTTATACCTCAAGTCAAAGTTTTGTGGAGGAACCACGATGTTGAGGAAATGACCTGGGAGTTAGAATTTGAAATGAAATCAAGGTATCCTTACCTCTTTGACATACCAAGTACGCACCTCTAATTTTGAGGGCTTAAATTTCATAAGAAGGGAGGTTGTAAGACCCCAACTTTTTTTTTTTAATAAAGATGATTTTTTATAAATATTATTTTTGAATATTATGGAATGAATTTGATATAATGTTATAGTTGTGGGTAATATTTATAAATTTTTCTAAGTATGCAAGTTGTTATAAAATATTCGATTGGTGGGAATATTCTTTTTGTTCGGGAATATTCGCATAACCAAGACAATCATTGGTGGACCCCTGATGGAATTATTGTTTGATTGAGAAAAACAACAAAAATATTTTATAAATAACTACGGAGGTGTTATTGTTAAAATTGTTGAACTACCCATTAATAAAAGTACAAGAATACGCGTGGTTGCATAGTAGCACACGGTGTATTGATTATTGATGCTTACGTGAGAAGTCACTCGCTTATACTCAATTATTGCTACAAGATAATTGTCGCATCATATCTCTCTCATATTATTGATTCGATTATTATCACAGTATCATCTGCATTATATGTTATATTATTAAATCAATAATTGAGACAAAAAAGTTATTCATATTATTAAATTGCAATATTTATAATGGTTAGAAGTTCTGTCAAGGAGAGGTTTGGTCACCTAATTAAGGCCATAATAGGGAGAAATCCTTATTGAAAGCCCCTCTTTCACAGGAACAACTTGGTTGCTAAATATTGTGAGTTATAATATTAATGATGAATAAGTTCATGTTGATTAAAGATAAATTTCATAGTTTCATTATGTTGGAATTATTTATGTTAATAAAAATCGACATCTATTCTGATGATAATTGATGTCTGGAGGTTATAATGTTCAATCGGGTATTCGGGAAACTTTTCGTGTCAGAGTTACTATTCATGAGTTACTATTCACGAGTTACTATTCATGAGTTACTATTCACGAGTTACTATTCACGAGTTACTATTCACAGGTTACTATTCACAAGTTACTATTCATGAGTTACTATTCACAAGTTACTATTCACGAGTTTTAATAGTAACTTGTCCTTTCGATTTTTCAAGAGTTATTTGACCCTTCAGCTTTCCAAGAGTTATTTGCCTCTTCGGTGTTCCAAGAGTTAATTTCCCCTTCGTAAATAGTAGTTGTCTCTTCAATATTACCAAGAGTCATTTTAACCCTTCGTTAAAACCAAGAGCCACTCTCAGTTCTTCTATAAATAGAAGATAATTTCTTTATTATTTCTTACGAATTCACTGAAACTCTAGAGAGAGAGACATTATAGAGAGAAATAAGAAGAGTTTTCTACTACTTCACTACTTCGATATCCAGTTTCTTTACGGTAAGGGGTGTTATTCTTTTGTATTCATGAAGAGAACTTCTATCATTCCATCCTTTATTATTCTGTTGGAATAACCTGTATATGCGGACTCCCCTATACTTGGTAAAATCCTTCTGTTGTTCCATTCTTTATTTACATGTTGGAATATCATGTTCATATGCGTTTCTGCCGGACCGGTTCCGCCTTTATTATTCTCGTTGAATATCCTGTTTTGTGCGTTTTTTTACGCTTGGACCGGTTCCGCCTTTTTATTATTCTCATTGGAATATCCCGTCTCATGCGTTTCTGGCGGGACTGGGTTCCGTATTTATTATTATGTTGGAATATCCTGTCTGTGCGTTTTATGTCGTACCTGGTTCTGTCTTTATTATTCTGTTGGAATATCCTGTTTGTGCGTTTTACGCCGGACCTGGTTCCATATTTATTATTCTGTTGGAATAACCTGCCTGTGCTATCTATCATATGCCTGGTGATTTCTTTTGTTATTCCATTCTTTATTATACTCAGTTGGTTAAAGTTTTGACTTCTATACTCCATGAAATTAGTAGAATATCCTTGATATTTTCACTTCATCCAGTATCTTTCCATGGAAATATTCTTCTGAGCATTCTTGAATTTTACTCTACAAAGAAGTATCATGTTGACAATTTGGACGTTATTAGTTCCTGGATAAATTAATTCGTGAACTTGTTTTATTGAATTCTTATATCATTGTCATCATCTTCATGTTTATATTTTTGAAAGTCATCTCGGCTTCAGAGTGCATAGATGGACTTGGTATGATTATGACCAGGGATTATTAGGTATAATCATGACCGTAATGTTACAAATGATGTGATAAAAGTCCTCATTAGCCCGTAGTGCATTGATGGATAGTTGTTGGCATGATCATGACCATTGATGAATACACAAATATTCCTGGCCCGTAGTGCATGGATAATTGTGGTTGTGATACTAAAGATTATCCTTGGCTGTAGTGCAGGGGTGATTTGATATTGTGGATTATTTATTAAGCTGAGTCCCAGCGATAAAAGTAATGAAAAACCTTTTAAATCATAAAAGATAGTAGATTTTATTCTCTACTTGACTCTTTTAATGGATTGCTTGTTCCGCTGCAGTTAAACTTGATGTCTATTGTATTTTATCAGTTTAACATTGTTGAAGACTAATGATAATTTATTCTGCATTATCTTACTCATAATAATTTTTACTGGGCTAGTTGAGCTAACCCTTTTGCTTTCATTGTTCTCTTCAGGAAATGAGAACGTAGCGGGGACTAGTCGGGGAACGGAGTGACGGTCTAGAGGATAGCATTAGTAGTCCTCACTATTTTATTAAATAGTGTGACAATAAATGTAATGAGGACTTATTCTGAGAGTGGATATTGTCTAGAAGACAATATTTGTATTAAAACTCACAGCTCTTTTGTTGTATATTAAAGATTGTATTTGTATTCTGTACCATGTATTTGGCAACTCAGGATAGGTGATGTATACCTATTTTGGGGGCGTCACACAACAAGTTTTAGATCAATATTCGTAGCGAAAATAATAATTCATAGAAGAGTTACGTAGAGAATGAAATCTACTATAATCTATGAATTTAAAAGTCCATCATCAATATTTTATCCCTGTAACATCAATCAATATACATCTTGAATTAAATATTCATCTTTGCACTATAGGCCAAAGATTTTCATCAGTTGGTCATGTTCATCTCAACACCTGTACAACTTTGCACTACGGACCAATGATATTCATAGGAAAATCAACCATCTTTGCACTACATGCCAAAGATATTTAGTAATATCATCATTTAGGACAAGGGATGATAAAAAATATTTTAAAGAAAACGAATCCAGTGAAACAAAATAACAAATAATAAGGATTCGTACTTTAAACAGTCCAAGTTCAAAAATGCTTCACAAATAACCATAGTGAAGTAAAATTAAAGAATGATCAAAACATGGATGCGATCAAAGCTAGTATCCATAATAGATATCTTGGACAAAAAACAAAATTAATTTTTCGTGAATAGTCAGATTCGTGAATAATGGTCGTAAATATCGTGAATAAGAACCCCGACACTAAAAGACAAGAATTTCACAAGAAAAATCTTACCAATATTCCGGAATAATGATATTAGAAGAAATAATATTATTTTTTTAAAAAAATAACATCCCTTACGTCGGAAAAGATAAGATTTCCATTTGGAATCTTTCGGATATAGTCTTTGAAGGAACTTGCAGACCGTATAAAGAACACTCAAAGTATCAAAATGCTCACAAGAATATACCGATAATATAGAGAGATAAATCTTTAGTTTCTGGTGTGATTTTTAATTCTAACATAAGCACCCTATTTATAGGAAATTGCTTAGAACACCAAAAATTAAAACGTTTGCAATACTAGTGGGGCCCACCAACTTGTTAAAACGTTTTTCTTAAAAAAAACATTTTAAACTCCAAAAATTAATTATTCCGGAACTTCAGAACTTCAATAATTCATAATAAATAGCCCTTTAATAAAAAAAAATTCAAATCTTATGTCCATTCTATAGAAAAAATTAATTCTCTACAACTTTGCAGAAGAAAGTTTTTCCAAATTCCAAACAGAAATTGACCGAAATCCACATACGGACGATTTTGCAGGCTATAATCAAATTTCAGTCAAGAAATGGGGTCCACAAACATGAAAAACATGTTTTAAATATTTTTACTAACAAAAATACTCTTCCTCCTCATTAATCATATATCACACATTCATTGTAAAAATATCACCATTATTATATTATTAAAATATAATAATATATTTAAATGAATTATTTATCAGAAAAAGATAAAATAACAATTTTCAACAATTGTCACATTAAAAAAATTTCTCCATCTATATCCACATAAAATGAATATTTTCCTTATCATATAAATTAACAATTAATTATTCACAAATAATATTACAGAATCACAATATCGACAACCATGCCGTTCCCAAGAAAGAGAAGGCTTTCCATTAAGAATTTCTCCTTACTGGCGCGCAATTAGGTGACCAAACCTCTTCTTAGACAGAACTTTCTAGACATTGCCAATAAATTTATCTAATAATATTATTCAAATAATATGAATTATTGCTCCGATAATGAAAAATACTGTGTAGTGACAATTATTGAAACAACAATAATATAAAATATCAACGTAGCAATTATTAAATCAATAAAATAAAATATTGAATAGTAATTATTGTAACAATTATTGAGTAGTGCCTTCTTACGTAAGAATCAATAATTGATGCAATCTTTATTAGTATCTTCTTGTGTTTTAACCACAGGTATTTTAACGATATAATCAGTAATAACTACTGTTTATTATTTATAAACAACTTATACTTGTCGTTTCTTCATCCAATCGCTTCGTATGGGGCCCACACACAAATCATTGGCCGTCAGTATCACGAATATTCCTCGACGGTAAGATTCCATTCCACAAACGAATATTTCCGATAACAATGAATATTTTATAACCACTTGCTTATTTAAAATATTTGCGCATTTTACCCATAACTAATCACATTAATCAATTCAACCCTTACTATTTTAAAATAATAAATAGAGGAAATTCAATTTCATTTATAATAAGTTGGGGTCTTACAGTAATTATCGAAACTATATTTTTCTATAAATAGAAGCTCACTCTTTTTTCCTTTCTCACCAATTCACTAAAGCTATAGAGCAATTATTATAGAGAAAAATTGTAGAGAGAAAGAAGAAGAGAAATCAGCTACCTCTCTATTCCAGTATCCAACTTTATTCTAAGGTAAGGGGTATTATTTCTTTCATTTACATGAAGAGAGCTATTGTTATTCTATTCTTTATTATTCTATTGGAATATCACATGCATGCGTATTACGCATGACACAGTTCCACTATTTATTATTACATTGGAATAACTTTGTTTATATGCAATCGCATACATGGTGAAATTCTTCTATTATTCCATTCTTTATTATTCTATTAGAATATCCTGTCTGTGCGTATTATGCATGACCTAGTTCCACTATTTATTATTCTGTTGGAATAACCTGTCTATGCGAAGTACCGCATACATTGTAAAATTCTTCTGTTATTCCATTCTTTATTATTTTGTTGGGAATAACTTTTATGCATGCGCCTATCTCATGCATGGTGAATTCTTACATTATTCCATTCTTTATTATTACATTGGAATAACACATGCATGCGTTCTGCCGGACTGGTTCCGTCTTTATTATTACATTGGAATATCACATGCATGCGTTTTCGTTGGACCGGTTCCGTTATTTATTCTGCTCAAATATCACGCCTATGCATTTATTCAGAACTAATAACGTCCAAATTGTCAATATGATACTTCTTTGTAGAGTAAAATTCAAGAATGTTCGTAAGAATATTTCCATGAAAAGATCTTTGGATGAAGCGCAAAATATCAAGGATATTCCACTAATTTCATGGAGTATAGAAGTCAAAACTTTAACCAACCGAGTATAATAAAGAATGGAATAACAAAAGAAATCACCGGGCATGCGATAGATAGCACAGCGAGTTATTCCAATAGAATAATAAATAATCTAACCAGTCAGCGTAATATCGCACCGACAGGATATTCCAATGTAATAATAAAGAATGGAATAACAACAAAATCACCATGCATGCGGTATTTACATGCGTAAAAGTTATTCCAACGAATAATAAATAACGGAACCAGTCGTGCAAAATTTGCACCGCGGGATGTTCCAACAGAATAATAAAGAATGGAATAACAACAAAATCACCATGCATGCGGTACTTCTCATAGACAGTTATTCCAATGTAATAATAAATAACGGAACCCGTCCGACGTAAAACACACAGATGTGATATTCCAATGAGAATAATAAAGATTTTAACCGAGTCCCAAGCGTAAGCGCCGTGAGCAGGATATTCTAACGAATAATAATAAAGAATGGAATAATAGAAGAATTTCACCAAGTATAGGGTAGACCAGCGTATACGAAGTTATTCCAATGTAATAATAAATAATGGAATAACGAAGTTCTCTTCATGAATCTGAAAAGAAATAATACCCTTACCTTATAAAGAAGAACTGGGATAAAGAAGTAGTGAAGTAGCAGAATATTTTTCTTCTTTCTCTTTATAGTTTCTCTCTCTAGAGTTTCAGTGATTTTCGTAAGAAATAATGAAGGAATGAGCTTCTATTTATAGAAGAATGGACCGAATAGTAACTAATTCATGAACGGTCCAGATTGATTTACTTTTAATCGGACGGTCCAGATTTAAAGCAAAATCTTTTAAATAAAATATAATATATTCTATTTATAATCTAATAAAATGAATAACTTTATAAAAGTATTCTGTTTTATATAAAAAGATTTTACTATGCAAAACACTATCTCTGCAGCACTTATGCAACACTATGCATAATATAATATAATATAATATATTCTAATTATAGAATAACTTTATAAAAGTTTTCATTTTTATATAAAAAGATTTTACTATGCAAAACACTATGCATAATAGAATATAATATTTTATTTATAGAATAACCATATAATAGTATTATGTTTTATATAAAAAGCTTTTCTATTTTATTACATTAATAATACTAATAAAACAAAATTTATATATATATATATATATATATATATATATATATATATATATATATAACAATCAACAATAATTGAATCAAATAACGTGAGATACTATGCAACAACTCATCATAGCAATAATTGAACAAAAGCGAGTGACTTCTCACGTAAGCATCAATAATCAATACCGGTGTGTTACTACTGCAACCACACGTATTCATCGTACTTTTACTACCGAGTAGTTTAACAAAGATTAATCAGTAAAACTTCCGTATTTATTTTCGTAAAAATATTTTTGTCGTTTTCTCGATCCGATAATAATTCCGGTTAGGGGTCCACCAATGATTGTGCCATCGCATCTAATATTCCCCGACACAAAGAATATTCTCTGACCAATCGAATATAATATAACAACTTGAATACTTTGCAAAATTTATAAATATTACCCACAACTATAACATTATATTAAATCCATACCATAATATTCAAAAAAAAATCGAAAAATTTAAATCTTTATTCGTAAAATTTGGGATTTTACAATCACCCCTCCTTATGAAATTTCGCCCTCAAAATTTACGTATGTACCTGGTAAGCCGAATAGATGAGCATACTTCGTCCGATTCTAACTCTTGAGGTATAACCTTTGAGTGTTGAATACATTCCAGGATTTTAACAGGTACATCTTCATACGTTAAATTATCCGCTATCTCATCCGGTTTTAAATCAATAATGTGGTTAGGGTCGTCCACATATTTACGTAACATCGATATGTGAAAAATATTATGAACACGCGACATACTTGGCGGTAAAACGAGTCTATAGGCCACAGTTCCTACTCGATCAAGGATTTCAAATGAGTCAATAAAATCGAGGGTTGAGATTTCCTCTCTTCATCGATTCTTGCTTCTAGAATAACGCCCTCTTGAACCTTCTTTTTCAAATTCATCAGCACTGAGTATTTAGCTTGAGCGGCTGTAAGACCCCAGCTTATTATAAATGAAATTAAATTTCCTCTATTTATTATTTTGAAATAATAAGGGTTGATTTGATTAATGTGGTTAGTTATGGGTAAAATGCACAAATATTTTAAATAAGAAAGTGGTTATAAAATATTCATTGTTGTCGAGGAATATTCGTTTGGTCGTGGAATATTCTTACTGTTGGGGAATATTCGTACGACGGCGCAGCCTTGTGTGGGCCCCATAACGGAAAGCGATTGGATAAAGAAAACGACAAGTATAAGTTGTTTATAAATAACGGTAGTAGTTGTTACTCAATTATCTTTGTTGGAATACCCGTGGTTAAAACACAAGAAGCACACCGGTATTGCACCAATTATTGATTCTTACGTGAAGAAGGCACTACTCAATAATTATTACAGATGAGTTCTTTGTTCAATATTTTATTTTATTGATTCAATAATTGCTACGTTGATATTTTATATTATTGTTATTTCAATAATTGTCACTACACAGTATTTTCATTATCAAATCAATAATTCATATTATTTGAATAATATTATTAGATAACATTATTGGCAATGTCTAGAAAGTTCTGTCTAAGGGGAGGTTTGGTCACCTAATTGCACGCCAGTAAGGAGAAATCCTTATTAGAAAGCCCCCTCTTTCCTGGGAACGGCCTGGTTGTCGATATTGTGATTCTGTAATATTATTTGTGAATAATTATTATTAATTTATATGATAAAATTGTAGTTGTTTCTGTACCATGTTATTGACGACTCAAAATGGGTGATGTATACCTATTTTGGGGGCGTCACAGCGACTTTAACATTATCGATTAAAGTCGATTCTACTCGTATATTCGTTATCTTCACGTACGATCTTCTACTCAACGCGTCAGCTACCACGTTCGCTTTTCCCACGATGGTATTGAATGGTACGATTGTAATCTTCAACAGATCGAGTCAACGTCTTTGGCGTATGTTACATTTGTTTTGGTTGAAGAAATATTTAAGGGTTTTAGAAATGGGGTTTTGTACTGGGGTCAGTAAAAAAATCGATTTCACGCTCTGGGGTAGGCCAAGAAGTCTTCAGAAATACGTCAAGAAATTTATTACCAATAGAAATATCATTCACAACTGTGACTCTCATCCAAGTCTTGGATAACACGTCACATTGATACCTATCAACTTGCCATCGTTATTCACAACGTCCCCTACAGAAAGTCTGGCTTCGGTGCATTCCACACAAGGAAGTCAACAACGAAAGGACCGGGGCTCTTTACTTATGGCTTGATATGACAATGATTGACTTTAGTGGTTTGGTTGCTTGAATTCGCATAAAAGGTTAGTTAGGAATATGAAAGCTAACAACCTTATTAAAAGCATGATGAGTAGTTAACCAATCGATTCCTAAAATCACGTTAAAGGCAAGTATTTTCAAAGAGATAAGATCGACAGGTAACGTGAAAGTGTTGATTTGAATCAAACAAGATTTATAAATAGTGGAGGTAACGAAGTTTTCTCCCAACTGAGTTTCAACAGATAAATCAAAGTCTAACTTCTCCAGAGTTAAATTCAAACATTGAACACAACTAAGTGGAATGAAAGAGTGAGTAGAACCGGTATCTAACACGGTATAGACTTCGCAAGAGTTTATGATTAACTTAACCGTGATAATTTTATTCAGGTTCCTCGTTATGAAAAAAAAACACTCTCTCTTAAACTACCGGCTTTGGCTTATCTGGGACATCCTTTGGCATCACCATTCCAGCTGGACTTGACTTCACCATACGACAAAATCGAGCTAGATGACCTTTTCTTCCGCAATTAAAACACGCTTTGGATTGTTGCGTATAGTTTGGACGGATGTGTCCCTCCTGTCCGCATTTGAAACATACGACCGGTGGTCGTTCTTCTTCCTTTGAAACGGGTGCTGATGCTGCTGTCTTTCCATCATTATTGAACATTCTCTTCTTGAAATTTCCACTAATATTATCTTGGCCATGATTACCACCGAAGTGGTTACCATTCATGGCATGACAATTTCCCTCACGATGGTTATCATTGTTCCGATGACCGTTGCCACCGGTACGATTATTATCGTGTTGTTGGTCGTTGCCTTTTGGTTCTGCTGACTCATTATCGCTCTCCAATAACTGAGCCCTATTCACAACATCTGAATATAAACAAAGTTTGTGAGAAATGAGGTATTGATGTTTCTCGGGTTTCAAACCTCTTACAAACATTCGCGTCATTCTCTCCTCATTATCGACCAAATGGGATGCAAATTGAGACAACTCGGCAAACTTAGCCTCGTACTGCAACACGGTTATATTGTTTTGCTCCAGCTTGATGAACTCCACCTCCTTCATGTGACGAATACTTTCGGGAAAGTACTTATCGTTGAACAGCTCTTGGAACTTCTCCCAAGACATCTTGAGTGCGTTAGTCTGGGTACATTTTACAGATTCCCACCAGTAATCCGCCTCTTCACGCAACATAAAGGTGGCAAATGGAACCTTTTTCTTCTCTGAGCATCCCAAGACATCAAATATATTGGTGATCTGCTTTAACCATGTCTCCGCCTTAAGTGGTTCTGGCTTTCTCAAAAACTCTGGTGGTCCCAGCTCCTTGATCTGCTTAGCGGTGACCGACCGTGGGTTGCCATTATTTCCACCTTTATTTTAAACACGAGTCTCTCTTACCTGTTGTTGCATGAATTACATAAAGCCTCTAAATATTCCATCGTTCATCATTTGGTCAGTGTTGTTGTTTACAGGAGGATTATCGCCTTCTTGATGCACATTATCCTGATTATTGATATGTGGAGACTCAACGGTCTCCTGTGCTCCATTGTTATTCTCAACATTCTCGGATGTCATTTTCAAATACTGCCACAAAACAAGGGTTAATTAACATATCACATATTATTCCTATACTCTGACCAACCAATTAAATACCAAAAAAAACTTAGGTAGGTCATACTAGCGAAGGAATTCCCCGTCTCTCCCCTCCTAGTTCTTGTCTTACATCTCAGCCAGGGATCATATCCCTAAGCTTTGATACCAACTATGACGCCCCCAAAAATAGGTATACATCACCCATCTTGATTCGTCAGATACATGGTACAGAATACAAATACAATCTTTAATATACAACAAGAGAGCTGTGAGTTTTAATACAAATATTGTCTTCTAGATAATATCCACTCTCAGAATAAGTCCTCATTACATTTATTGTCACACTATCCTTCATGTGACGAATACTTTCGGGAAAGTACTTGTCGTTGAACAGCTCTTGTAACTTCTCCCAAGACATCTTGAGTGCGTCAGTCTTGGTACATTTTATAAATTCCCACCAGTAATCTGCCTCTTCCCGCAACATAAAGGTGGCAAACGGAACCTTTTGCTCCTCTGAGCATCCCAAGACATCAAATATATTGGTGATCTGCTTTAACCATGACTCCGCCTTAAGTGGTTCTGACTTTCCCAAAAACTCCAGTGGTTCTTGTGACGCCCCCAAAATAGGTCCATTCCACCCAACCTATTCTGAGTCGCCAAATACATGGTACAAAAATAACTATAACTTCATTATTATAATTTTCGTGTAAAATATGACAACACATACTGTGAGTTTAAATACAAATATTATCTTCTAGACAATATCAACTCTCAAATGAAGTCCTCATTACAATTATTGATACACTATTTTACAGAATAGTGAAGACTACTAAAACAACTACCTTGAACCATCACTCCATACCCCGACTAGTTTCCGCTATATTCTTGCCTCCTGAGAAGAAAAATGGAACAAAAAGGAAAAGGGTGAGCTCAACTAGCCCAGTAAAGAATATTATGACTAAGATAATGTACAAAAATTATCCTTAGTCTTCAACAGGGAAAAATCTTATAGAATACAATAGACAACAAGTTTTAGATCAACAACTGCAGCGGAAACAACAATTTATTAGAAAAGTTAAGTAGAGAATGAAATCTACTATCATCTATGAATTTAAAAGTCCATCATCAACCATCTTTGCGCAACAGGCCAAAGATATTCAGTTATATCATCATTTAGGACTGAAGATGATGAAAAATATTTTAAAGAAAACGAATCCAATGAGACAAAAGAACAAATATTAAGGATTTTCACTTTAGACAATCCAAGTTCAAAAATACTCCATAATAAACTATTATGGAGCAGAATTCAAGAATGAAGATCAAAACATAGATCTAATCAAAGATAGGAACCATAATAGACAATCTTGGACACGGAAAAAAAAAATTAATTTTTCTGTGAATAGTGTAAATGATTCGTGAATAAAGTCTCTGATATCGTGAATAGTAACGTATACGTGAATAGTAACTCCGACACTAAAAGGTAGAAATTTCACAAGAAAAATCATCATGCTTCATGAATAGTACTCGTGAATAGTAACTCATGAATAGTAACTCGTGAATAGTAACTCGTGAATAGTAACACCGACATAAAAAGATCAGAATTACACAAGAAAAATCTTACCAATATTCCGACATAATGATATTGAAATAAATAATATCATTTTTAAAAAATAACATCCCTTATCTCAAAAGAATAGTACGTCTGACTGGAATATCAGATATAACGCTGAAGGAAACTTGCACTGTATAGCAACACTCAAGATATCAAAATACTCACAAGAATACGCTCGATAATATAGATAGAGAAAACTTCAGTTTTTGGTGTGATTTTCAATTCTAACCTAAGCACCCTATTTATAGGAAAATGCTTAGAACACTAAAGCAGAAAATTTAATAAAATAATATATTTATAATCAAATTTTCCTTAGCCCACCACATCAAAAACACATTTTCCACAAAAAAAATGAAAAACATGTTTAAAACAATTTTTGTAACAAAATCAATTCAGACTCAATATTCCGGAACTTCAATAATTCATAATAAATAGCCCTTTTATCTGAAAAATTCAAATCTTATGTCCGTTCCATAGAAAATTTAATTCTCTACAACTTTACAGAAGAAAGTTTTTCTAAATTCCAAACAGAAATTGACCGAAATCCACATATGGAAGATTTTATAGGCTATAATCAAATTTTAGTCAAAAATGGGGTCTATCAACACACAAAACATGTGTTAAACATTTTTTTGTAACAAAATACTCTTCCTCCTCATTTATTCATATATTACACATTCATTGTAAAAATATCACCATTATTATATTATTAAAATATAATAATATATTTAAATGAATTATTTTATCAAAAAAGATAAAATATCAATTTTCAATAATTGTCACATTAAAAATTTTCTCCATCTATATCCACATAAAATAAATATTTTCCTTATCATATAAATCAATTATTAATTATTCACAAATAATATTACGTAATCACAAAATCGACAACAAAGTAGTTCCCGAAAGAGAGGCTTTCCAATAAGGATTTCTCCTTCTTGGCGTAGCAATTATTAGGTGACCAAACCTCTCCTTAGAGATGAACTTTCTAGACATTGCCAATAATGCTATCTAATAATATTATTCAAATAATATGAATTATTGATCTGATAATGAAAAATATTGTGTAGTGACAATTATTGAAACAACAATAATATAAAATATCAACGTAGCAATTATTGAATCAATAAAATAAAATATTGAACATTAATTACTGTAATAATTATTGAGTAGTGCCTTCTTACGTAAGAATCAATAATTGGTGCAATACCGGTAGTCTTCTTTGTCACACAACGCGTATTATTGTGTTTTAACCAATTATTCCAACAAGATAATAGCGATATAACTACGCCATTATTTATAAACAACTTATACTTGTCGTTTTTTTCATCTAACCGCTTTCCGTTATGGGGCCTACACACAAGGTGCATAGTGATCGATCTTAATATTTCCCGACAAAGAAAGAATATTCCACGACCAAATGAATATTCCCTGATAACAATGAATATTTATAACCACTTGCTTATTTAAAATATTTGCGCATTTTACCCACAACTAACCACATTAATCAAATAAACCCTTACTATTTCAAAAAAAAATAAAGGAAATTCCATTTTATTTATAAAAAAAATAAATTCTGGGTCTTACAACCTCCCCTCTTTATGAAATTTCATCCTCGAAATTGACGTACGTACCTAGTGTTTTGAAAAGGTGAGGATACCTCGTTTTCATTTTTGATTCCAACTTCCAGGTCATTTCTTCAATAACATGGTTCTTCCAAAAAACCTTGACTTGTGGTATAACTTTTGTGCGTAGGACATGCTCCTTTCTATCCAAGATCTTGATAGGTACCTCCTCGTACGTTAAATCTATGGCTATTTCGTCTAATTCTAACTCAATAACATGGTTCGGGTCATCCACATATTTACGTAACATCGGTACGTAAAAACGTGTTAAACACGCGACATACTTGGTAGTAAAGCGAGTCTATTGGCCACAGTTCCTAATCGATCGAGGATTTCAAATGGACTATTAAATCGAAGGTTTGAGCTTTCCTCACATCGCCGATTCTCGCTTTTAGAATAACAACTTCTTGCACCTCCTTCTTCATATTCATCAGCTCTAGTGTGTAGCTTGAGCGGTTTTAACTATCGATTAAAGTGGGCTCTACTCGTATATCATCACGTGAGTCCCTAGAGTCTTTAACTCTATCTCTATCATTTGTAAGTTATACGAAATGGGTCTTTGACAATATCGCTTTTCGTACTTCAGATATCGATCTTCTACTCAACACGTCAGCTACCACGTTCGCTTTTCCAGGATGGTATGGTCAGAACATGTGCCGAAATGAGTCTCCTCTTGAGTTCTTCGAAGCTCTTCCCACAATCCTTGCTCCATTCGAATTTTGTATCTCTACGAGTCAGCTGAGTTAATGGAGTAGCGATTTAAGAAAATCTTTCCGCGAATCTCCGATAATAACCAACTAAGCCTAGAAAGCTACGTATTTCGATTACTGACTTAGGTTGCTCTCAACTGTGACTCATATCCCAATCTTGGATAGCACGTCACAATGGCATCTATCAGTTTACTACCGCACGAATATGGCGTCCCCTACGAGAGTCTGGCTTCGGTGCATTCCACAAAGGAAGTCACCAAATAAAGGCTCGGGTATCACATTCTATAGTTCGATTTTTAACTCCTAAAGTTCAATAGGAGCTATTCGATATGAGATTTTAGAAATGGATTTTGTACCGGGTTCAAAGTCGATACAAAATTCAATATCATGTTCTAGGAGTAGGCCAGGAATAAAAATGAATTTTCAATAAATATCATTTTTGAATATTATGAAATGAATTTAATATAATGTTATAGTTGTGGGTATTATTTATAAATTTTGCAAAGTACGCAAGTTGTTTTATAATATTTGATTGATCGGGGAATATTCGTTTTAACAGGGAATATTCGTACGACGGCATAATCATTGGTGGACCCCACAACAGAATTATTGTCGGATTGAGAAAACGACAAAAATATTTTTATAAAAATAACGGCGGAAGTTTTACCGTTAATACTGTTGAACTACTCGGTAGTAAAAGTACAGTAGTACGCGTAATTGCATAGTAGCATACGGTATTGATTATTGATGCTTACGTGAGAAGTCATTCAGTTTTATTCAATTATTGTCGATATTTTATATATTATTAAATCAATAATTGAAATGACAGAGTTATTAAATATTATAAATTGCAATATTAATGATGTCTAGAAGTTCTGCCAAGGAGAGGTTTGGTCACCTAATTGCGCGCCAATAGAGAGAAATCTTTATTGGAAAACCCCATCTTTCCTGAGAATGACCTGGTTGATCAATATTGTGAATTATAATAAAGGTGATAAATGTTGTTAAAATTATTAAGGTGATTTTTATGAAGTTTTGCTTATTTTATGGACCCCTATTTATCCATTTTTCAAAATAATCGGTAGAAAATTTTTAAAAGTGGGGCCCACATATGGGGGCCACATGTATTGAAAAACTAATTTTGGAAATGGGGGTGGGAGAGAGTTACGTATAGTGAAGGGAGATTATGTATATAAAGATTGTGATATGTATATATATAATATTATATGTGTGAGTGGAAAATGGTGGGAGAAAAGAAAGAGTGATAGTGATGTGTGTGAGTGAAAAGTGGTGGGTAGAGTGAAAGTGATTTTGGAGGGGTGGGGGATTGATGTAGGTTATGGGGGAGATAAAAATCAAGTGGTGTATATATAATATTTGTGACGCCCCCAAAATTAGGTATACATCACCCATCTTGGGTCGACACTTACATGGTACGTAATTTAAATACAACTTATTAACATAAGCTGTAGGTATACAATACGACATAAATCGTGAGTTTAAATACAAATATCGCTCTACTAGATATTATACAAACTCAAACAAAAAGTCCTCATTACAGTTATTATCACACTATTTTTACGAATAGTGAGGACTACTAATGCTATCTTGAGACCATCACTCGTTTCCCAGGCTTCGTCCCAAATATATTATCATTTCACAGAGAACAAAGAAAGAAAGGGTGAGCTCAACTAGCCCAGTAAGAAATATTATGACTAAGATAATGCAGAATAAATTATCAATAGTCTTCAATAATGTTAAACTGATAAAATACAATAGACAACCAGTTTAATTGCAGCGGAATATGCAATCCATTTAAAAGAGTCAAGTAGAAAATAAAGTCTACTATCTTTTAGGTTTTAAAAGGTTTTTCATCACTGTTTATAGCTGAGACTCAGCTTTAATAAATATTTCACATCATCGAATCACCCTTGCACTACGGCCAAGGATATTCTTTAGTATCACGACCACAATTATTCATGCACTACGGGCCAAGAATATTTGTGTATTCATTAATGGTCATGATCATGCCAACAACTGTCCATCAATGCACTACGGCCACTGAGGATTTTTATCACATCATTTGTAACATTACGGTCATGATTACACCGAATAGTCTCTGGTCATAATCATACCAAGTCCATCTATACACTACTTGTGCCACGATGACTTTCAAAAAATATAAACATGAGGATGATGACAATGATATAAGAATTCAATAAAACAAGTTCAAAATTATTAACGTCCAAATTTTCAACATGATCTTTGTTTTGTAGAGTAAAATTCAAGAATGATCGGAAGAATATTTCCATGAAAAGATATCTTTGGATGAAATGCAAATATCAAGGATATTCTACTAATTTCATGGAGTATAGAAGTCAAAGTTTTAACCAATTTGGGTATAATAAAGAATGGAATAACAAAAGAAATCACCATGCATGCGATGCGATAGACCACCTGAGACGGTTATTCAATGAATAATAAATAACGGAACGAATTCGGTGAAATTCACACAAGCGGGATGTTCCAATGTAATAATAAAGATGGAACCCGGATCCGGTGTAAAACACACGATAGGATATTCCAGCGAGAATAATAAAAAGATTTTACCGAGTCCCCTGTAAAACACACGCATGTGGATGTTCCAATAGAATAATAAAGATGGAACCCGGATCCGGTGTAAAACACATGATAGGATATTCCAACGTAATAATAAAGACGGAACCAGTCCTGTAAAACACACGCATGTGATGTTCCAACGTAGAATAATAAAGATTTTAACCAGTCCTGTGTAAAACACATGAGCGTGATGTTCCAACGAGAATAATAATAAAGATTTTAACCAAATCCGGTGTAAAAACACACAGACGGGATGTTCCAATGAATAATAGAAGAATGTCACCAAGTATAGGGTAAACCACTTATACAAAGTTATTCCAATGAAATAATAAGCAATGGAATAATAACAGCTTCTCTTCATGAATAAGAAAGAATAACACCCTTACATTTGGTAGGAGATTGAATCTTTACTGACGGTGTAGTAACAAAATACTCTTCTTCTTTCTCTCTTATTCTCTCTATACTTTCTCTCTATAGCTTGAATGAATTAAGTGAAAATAATGAAGCCCTAGGCCTCTATTTATAGAAGATTTCTAGCTTAGCACCGCTTAGATGTGAAAAAAGCAAGTGGCTTGACGAATCGTTTGGCCTTTGTAATGTGAAACGACAAGTGGTTCGGCCTTTGGTAAAGTAAATTACTATTAACGAAGGTAAATACTATTGACGAAGGTAAATACTATTCACAAGGGTAATTACTATTGATTTAAGGTAATTACTATATCGACGAAGGTAAATACTATTCACAAGGGTAATTACTATTGACGAAGGTAATTACTATTGACGAAGGTAAATACTATTATGAAGAGACTCTTAGATGATGACATATGAGCCCCCATAAAATAATCAAACTTACCACAAATCATTTTTTTTTCATCAACACATATTTAATCTTTCAACAATTATTAATCATTTATAACTTGTCGTCTCAATTATTGATTTAATACTATAACATATTATCACGATGATCTTGTGACAATAATTGAATCAATAATATAAGAGATATGATGCGGCAATTCTTCAGTAGTAATAATTGAGCACAAATGAGTGACTTCTCACGTAAAGCATCAATAATCAATACTGGTGTACTACTACTATCAACTACGCCAGACATTCTTGTACTTTTTACCAACGGGTAGTTCAACAGCTTTTAATCGGTAACACCTCCGTAGTTATTTTTATAAAATATTTTTGTCGTTTTCTCAATCCGACAATAATTACATTGTAGGGTCCACCAATGATTGAGCCATTGTACGAATATTCCCTAACAAAAAGAATATTCCCCGGCCAAACGAATATTTTATAACAACTTGCATACTTTGCAAAATTTATAAATATTACCCACAACTATAACATTATATCAAATTTATTCCATAATATTCAAAAATAATATTTATAGAAAAATTCATCTTTATTTATAAAAGTCGGGTCTTACAACCTCCCCTTCTTATGAAATTTACAGCCATCGAAATTAGGGTGCGTGCACGGTATGTCGAAGAGGTAAGGATACCTTGATTTCATTTCGATTCTAACTCCCAAGTCATTTCCTCAACATCGTGGTTCCTCCACAAAACTTTGACTTGAGGTATAACCTTGGAGCGTAGAATATGTTCCTTCTTATCCAAAATTTGAACAGAACCTCTTCATACGTCAAATCTTCCGCTATTTCGTCCGGTTCTAACTCAATAATATGGTTCGGGTCTTTCACATATTTACGTAACATAGATATGTGAAAAGCGTTATGAACACGAGACATATTTGGCGGTAAAAGCGAGTCTATAGGCCACGATTCCTACTCGATCGAGGATTAAAATGGACCGATGAATCGAGGGTTAAGTTTTCCTCTCTTTCCAAATCTTGTAACTCCTTTCCATGGAGCAACTCTTAACAACACATGATCTCCTATATCGAATTCCACGTCCTTTCGATGAAGATCGGCCATAACTCTTTTTTATCGATTTTGTGAGGTTTTTATACGTTGTCGGGATCGTTTAAATCTTTTCCGTAGTCATACGTACCAACTCCTGGTCCCAACAACGTTGCTTCACCCACCTCATCCCGACTTCTTTGGAGAACGACACTTTCTTCCATACAACGCTTGAATGGAGCCATGCCAATACTTGCTTGATAACTTTGTTGTTGTAGGAAAACTCCACCAATGGTAAGAACTTGTCCCAACTCCCTTGAAATCAAGGACACGAGTCTTAATAGATCTTCAAGAGTTTGAATAGTCCTCTCCATTGTCCGTCCGTCTGAGGATGATATCGCCGAAGCTAAATCGTAAATGCTGTGCCCATAGCTTTTTGCAAACTAACCCAAAATCGTGAAGTGAATCTTGGGTCTCGATCGAAACTATGGATACCGGCATACCATGCGATCTTACAATCTCGTTTATGTACATACGAAAGCAAGACGTTCAAGTGTATAAGTTTCTCGTGTCGGTAAGAAATGTGCGGACTTGGTCAACCTATCAACAATGACCCAAATCGCATCAATGCCTTGAGAAACCTTAGGAAGACCGTGAATGAAATCCATGTTAATGTGCTCCCACTTCCATTCTCCGAATTTCAAGTGGTTGCAATGGACCTTTTGGTACTTGATGCTCGCTTTAACTTCGTTGACAAGTTAGACACCTTGAGATAAATAAATATATCTCTCTCTTCATATTGCTCCACCAAAATGTATGATTTAATATCATGATACATTTTGGTACTCCCGAGATGGATTACAAATGGTGTGTTGTGTGCCTCCATCATGATATTATACTTTAAATCGTGTCGTTAGGAACACAAAAGTCCGGAGTTGACTCAAGTATTCCTTCTTCATCGATTCTTGCTTCCTAAGATAGCACCTTTCTTGCACTTTCTTCCTCATACGCATCGACTCCTCGTGTCCGTAGCTTGAAAGCGACTTTAACTTTATCAATTAAAGTCGGTTCTACTCGTATACTCGCTATCATCACATGCGTCCACAGTCTTTAATTCTATCTCCATCTTTTGCAAGTCACACAAAATGGGCGCTGCGTTGACAATATCGCTTTCGTGCTTGCATATGATTTTCTACTCAATCGTCACCTACCACGTTCGCTTTTCGGGATGGTATTGGATGGTATGATCATAATCTTTCAATGATTCAAGCCAACGCGTCGTTGTCGCATGTTGAGTTCCTTTTGAGTGAAGAAATATTTGAGGCTTTTATGATCCGTAAAGATCTCCACTTTCTCCCCATACAAGTAATGCCTCCAAATTTTAAGTGCAAAGACAACGGTTGCCAACTCTAGATCATGAGTAGGATAATTCCTCTCATATTCTTTGAGTTATCGCGAGGCATAAAGCTATTACTTTTCCATGTTGCATGAGAACACATCCCAACCCTTTGCTTCAAGCATCATCAGAGATGACAAATCCCTCCGAGCCGGATGGTATTATCGTAACAGTCTTTGAAATAAGTCTCCTCTTGAGTTCTTGAAAACTTTTCTCATTCTTCGCTCCAACCGAACTTTGTATCTTTCCGAGTCACCGAGTCGATGGAATAGCGATTCGAGAAAATCCTTCCACGAATCTCCGATAATAACCAAATAAACAGAGAGAAGCTACGTTTCTTGATTCATCGATTTAGGTTGTTCCCGACTTTGAATAGCTTCAATCTTTCTTTGGGTCAACAGATATTCCATGACTTGATACCACGTGCCCAAGGAATGCTACTTCTTCAAGCCGAACTCGCATTTCTTCAACTTGGCATAAAGCTTATATTCACGAAGCTTTTGGAGTGTCGACCTCAAGTGTTGCTCATGATCTTCACGGCTTTTGGAATAAATAAGGATGTCATCAATAAAGACGACCACAAAGTGATCTAAATATTCCTTGAATACTCGGTTCATCATATCCATGAAGGCGGCGAGAGCATTAGTCAATCCAAAGGACATGACTAGGAATTCATAATGCCCGTCTCGAGTTTCGAAAAGCCGTCTTTGGAATGTCGGTGGTTCTAATCTTCAATTGGTGATATCCGGACGAAGATCAATCTTTGAAAAGAATTTGGCTCCTTCAAATTGGTCAAACAGGTCATCAATACGTGGCAATGGATACCTATTTTTGATGGTGACGTGATTCAACTCCGATAATCAATACAAAGTCGCATACTCCCATCTTTCTTCTTCACGAATAATGAAACAGAGCACCCCAAGGAGAAGTACTAGGACGAATAAAGCCAATGTCTAACAATTCCTGCGTAGTTGGGTCTTTAACTCCACGAAGTTCAATAGAGCCATTCGATATGGGGCTTTGGAAATAGGTTTTGTCTGGGTTCAAGGTCGATACAAAATTCAATTTCACGCCTGGGGGTAGGCCGGGAAGTTCTTCTCGAATATGTCGGAAATTTATTAACAATAGGAATATCGTTTAAAACTGACGTATTTTTATTTAAATCTATGACATGAGCTAAGAAAGCTTGACATCCGTTTTTCAATAAACGAATAGCTTTATGGCTTGAGATGACCGTGATTGATTTTAATGGTTTGGTCGTTTGAATTCGCATAATAGGTTGATTAGGAATATGAAAGCTAACAACCTTACGAAAACAATCAATTTTTGCATGATAAGTAGTTAACCAATCAATCCCTAGAATCACGTCAAATGCAAGTATTTTTAATGAAATAAGATCGACGAATTAATGTGAGGTACTGATTTGAACCAAACAAGACTTATAAACGATGGGATGTAATGAAGGTTTCTCCCAATGAGTTTCCACAGATAAGTCAAAGTCTAATTTCTCCGAGTCAAATTTAATCGATGAGCGCAAGTAGGAGAAATAAAAGAATGGGTAGAACCCGGTATCAAATAAAGTATAGACTTCATTAGAGTTTATGATAAGCTTACCCGTGATGACCTCATTCAATTCCTTGCTCTTTGGGAGGTCACAACAAATGCTCTCCTCTTACTACTGGGTTTTGAATTTTTACGGGATGGCCTTTGGTGCCTCCATCCTAGGCTAATTTGTCTTCGATAAACGACAAAATCGAGCTAAGTGACCTTCTCTTCCACAATTATAACATGCTTTGGATGGCATGACGCAGCTTGGATGATGTGTCCTCTCCTCGCATTTGAAGCATATGATAGGTGGTCTTTCTCCTTCCTTAACAATGGGTCTTTGGTCTTGACGTCTTTCCATCATTGTTGAATCTCCTTTTCTTGAAATGTCCATTCTTATTGTTTTGGCCCCGATTACCACCAAGTGGTGGTTACCATATCTCGCCTGTTGATTCCCTCCACGCTTGTTGTCACCGCCTCGATGACTATTCTCATTTGGTATTACAATTTTGCCGGTTTGCTCTCTTTTAGTTCGTTGACTCATTATCGCTCCCACTAATCGAGCCCTATTTACAACATCTGAATACAAACACAGCTTTATGAGAAATAAGATGTTGACGTATCTCCCGACTTCAAACCTCTTAAAAACATTCGCGCCATTCTCTCTTCATTATCCACCAGTGGGGATTGAACCGTGATAACTCATAAAATTTTGCCTCGTATTGCGACACGGTCATATTGTTTTGTTCCAACTTGATAAACTCCACCTCCTTCATGTGGCGAATACTTTCGGAAAGTATTTGTCGTTGAACGACTCTGAACTTCTCCCAAGATATCTTGATGACAAATTGGTTGAGTCGTTTCTGGACCGATTCCCACGAAGAATCCGCCTCTCTCCATGCAACATAAAAGGCGTGAAGGGAACCTTTTGCTCCTCGGAGCATCCCAAGACATCAAATATCTTGGTAATCTGCTTTATCCATGCTTCACGCCAAGTGGTTTTGGCTCTCCTTAAACTCCGGTGGTCCCGGCTCCTTAAATTGTTTAGCGGTGACCGCGAGAGTTTTCCGTGTTTCCACCTACGTTTTGGGCGAGTCGCTCTACTTTCTTTGTTGCATAAATTGCATAAAAGCCTCTGAACATTTGATCATTCGTCATTTGGTCGGTGTTGTTGTTTGCATGAGGATTGTCGCCTTCGATGCACATTATCCTCGATTATTGATATGTCTTTGAATCAACAATCGCTGCGCTCCATTGCTATTCTCAACATTCTCAGATGTCATTTTCAGATACTGCCACAAAACAAAAGGTTAATTGACATGTAACAAATTATCCCTATCTTCTGACCAACCAATAAAATATCACATAAACTTAGGTAGGTCATACTAGCGAAGGTATTCCCGTCTCTCCCTCCTAGTACTATTCTCACATCTTAGCCAGGATCATATCCTAAGCTCGATACCAACCGTGGCGCCCCCAAAATTAGGTATACATCACCCATCTTGGGTAAACACTTATGGTATGTAATTTAAATACAACTTATTAACATAAGCGTAGGTATACAATACGACATAAACGTGAGTTTAAATACAAATATCGCTCTACTAGATATTATACAAACTCAAACAAAAAGTCCTCATTACGATTATTATCACACTATTTTACGTAATAGTGAGGACTACTAATGCTATCTTCGGACCATCACTCGTTTCCCACTCGTCCCACTATATTATCATTTCACAAGAGAACGGTGAAAGAAAGGGTGAGCTCAACTAGCCCAAGAAGAAATATTATGACTAAGATAATGCGAAATAAATTATCAATAGTCTTGATAATGTTAAACCGATAAAATACAATAGACAACCGGTTTAATTGCGGAGGAATATCACGATCCATTTAAAAGAGTCAAGTAGAAAATAAAGTCTACTATCTTTTAGGTTTTAAAGGTTTTTCATCATTTGTTTATAGTCGAGACTCGACTTTAATAAATATTTCACATCATCGAATCACCCCTGCACTACGGCCAAGGATATTCTTTAGTATCACGACCACAATTATTCATGCACTACGGGCCAAGAATATTTGTGTATTCATTAATGGTCATGATCATGCCAACAACTGTCCATCAATGCACTACTACTGACCATCGAGGATTTTTATCACATCATTTGTAACATTACTACGTCATGATTACAAACCGAATAGTCTCTCGGTCATAATCATACCAAGTCCATCTATACTTTCTACAGTGCCATGATGACTTTCAAAAAATATAAACATGAGGATGATGACAATGATATAAGAATTGAATAAAACAAGTTCAAGAATTATTAACGTCCAAATTATCAACATGATCTTTGTTTTGTAGAGTAAAATTCAAGAATGATCGGAAGAATATTTCCATGAAAAGATCTTTGGATGAAACGCAAATATCAAGGATATTCTACTAATTTCATGGAGTATAGAAGTCAAAGTTTTAACCAATTTGGGTATAATAAAGAATGGAATAACAAAAGAAATCACCATGCATGCGATAGACCACACACGACGGGTTATTCCAACGAATAATAAATAACGGAACCGGTCGGTGAAATTCACACAAGCGGGATGTTCCAACGAATAATAAAGATGGAACCCGGATCCGGTAAAAACACACGATAGGATATTCCAACAGAATAATAAAGACGGAACTAGGTCCTGTGTAAAACACATGAGCGAGATGTTCCAACAAAATAATAAAGATTTTAACCAGTCCGTTGTAAAACACACGAGACGGGATGTTCCAACGAAATAATAATAAAGATTTTAACCCGGTCCTGTAAAACACACGAGCAGGATGTTCCAATGAAATAATAGAAGAATGTCACCAAGTATAGGGTAAACCACTTATACGAGTTATTCCAATGTAATAATAAGCAATGGAATAACAACAGCAGTTCTCTTCTTCATGAATAAGAAAGAATAACACCCTTACATTTGGTAGGAGATTGAATCTTGCAAAGATGTAAGAACAAAATACTCTTCTTCTTTCTCTCTTATTCTCTATACTTTCTCTCTCTATAGCTTGAATGAATTAAGTGAAAATAATGAAGCCCTAGGCCTCTATTTATAGAAGATTTCTAGCTTAGCACCTCTTAGTGTGAAAAGGCAAGCGAGTGGCTTGACCGGTTTTGGCGCTTTGTAATGTGAAACGACAAGTGGTTCGACGCCTTTGGTAAAGGTAATTACTATTAACGAAGGTAAATACTATTGTGAAGGTAAATACTATTCACAAGGGTAATTACTATTGTGAAGGTAATTACTATTGACGAAGGTAAATACTATTCACAAGGGTAATTACTATTGTGAAGGTAATTACTATTGACGAAGGTAAATACTATCGACGTGAGAGACTCTTAGATGATGACATATGAGCCCCCATAAAATAATCAAACTTACCACAAATCATTTTTTTTTTCATCACACATATTTAATCTTTCAACAATTATTAATCATTTATAACTTGTCGTCTCAATTATTGATTTAATACTATAACATATTATACGATGATGATCTTGTGACAATAATTGAATCAATAATATAAGAGATATGATGCGTGAATTCTTCTTGTAGCAATAATTGAGCACACGGTGAGTGACTTCTCACGTAAGCATCAATAATCAATCTGCAGTGTACTACTACGCAACTACTACAGCGTATTCGCATACTTTTACCACTAAGGGTAGTTCAGCGGTTTTAACGGTAACACCTCCGCCGTTATTTTTATAAAATATTTTGTCGTTTTCTCAATCAGATAATAATTACATTAATGGGGTCCACCAATGATTGAGCCATCGTATGCGAATATTCCCTAACAAAAAGAATATTCCCACCAAACGAATATTTTATAACAACTTGCATACTTTGCAAAATTTATAAATATTACCCACAACTATAACATTATATCAAATTTATTCCATAATATTCAAAAATAATATTTATAGAAAAATTCATCTTTATTTATAAAAGTTTGGGGTCTTACAACCTCCCTTCTTATGAAATTTAGCCCTCGAAATTAGGGTACGATACTGGTATGTCGAAGAGGTAAGGATACCTTGATTTCATTTGATTCTAACTCCCAAGTCATTTCCTCAACATCGTGGTTCCTCCACAAAACTTTGACTTGAGGTATAACCTTGGAGCGTAGAATATGTTCCTTCTTATCCAAAATTTGAACAGAACCTCTTCATACGTCAAATCTTCCGCTATTTCGTCCGGTTTCTAACTCAATAATATGGTTCGGGTCTTTCACATATTTACGTAACATAGATATGTGAAAAACGTTATGAACACGAGACATATTTGGCGGAAAGCGAGTCTATAGGCCACGCTTCCTACTCGATCGAGGATTAAAATGGACCGATGAATCGAGGGTTAAGTTTTCCTCTCTTTCCAAATCTTGTAACTCCTTTCCATGGAGCAACTCTTAACAACACATGATCTCCTATATCGAATTCCACGTCCTTTCGATGAAGATCAGCATAACTCTTTTGTCGATTTTGTGAGGTTTTTATACGTTGTCGGATCGTTTAAATCTTTTCCGTAGTCATACGTACCAACTCCGGTCCCAACAACGTTGCTTCACCCACCTCATCCCAGCTTACTGGAGAATGACACTTTCTTCCATACAACGCTTCGAATGGAGCCATGCCAATACTTGCTTGATAACTGTTGTTGTAGGAAAACTCCACCAATGGTAAGAACTTGTCCCAACTCCCCTTGAAATCAAGGACACCCCAAAATAGGTCCATTCCACCCAACCTATTCTGAGTCGTCAAATACATGGTACAGAAATAACTACAACTTCATTATTACAGTTGTCGTGCAAAATACGACAACACATACTATGAGTTTAAATATAAATATTATCTTCTAGATAATATCAACACTCAAATGAAGTCCTCATTGTAATTATTGATAGACTATTTTACAGAATAGTGAGGACTACTAAAACAACTATCTTGAACCATCACTCCATACCCAGACTAGTTCCCGTTATATTCTCGCCTCCTAAGAAGAAAAATGGAACAAAAAGGAAAAGGGTGAACTCAACTATCCCAGTAAAGAATATTATGACTAAGATAATGTACAAAAAATTATCCTTAGTCTTCAACAGGGAAAAATCTTATAGAATACAATAGACAACAAGTTTTAGATCAACAACTGCAGCGGAAACAACAATTCATTAGAAAAGTTAAGTAGAGAATGAAATCTACTATCATCTATGAATTTAAAAGTCCATCATCGATATTTTGTCCCTATAACATCAATCATTATACATCTTGAATCAAATAGTCATCTTTGCACTAAAGGCCAAAGATATTAATCAGTCGGTCATGTTCATCTCAACACCTGTTCATCTTTGCACTACAGGTAAAGATATTCATAAGAAAATCAACCATCTTTGCACTACAGGCCAAAGATATTCAGTTATATCATCATTTAGGACTGAGGATGATGAAAGATATTTTAAAGAAAACGAATCCAGTGAGACAAAAGAATAAATATTAAGGATTCGTACTTTAGACAATCTAAGTTCAAAAATACTCCATAATAAACTATTGTGGAGCAGAATTCAAAAATGAAGATCAAAACATAGATCTAATCAAAGATAGGAACCATAATAGACAATCTTGGACACAGAAAAGAAAATTTAATTTTTCTGTGAATAGTGTCGTATTCGTGAATAGTAACTCCGACACTAAAAGGTAGAAATTTTTCACAAGAAATATCATCATGCTTCGTGAATAGTAACTCATGAATAGTAACTCATGAATAGTAACTCGTGAATAGTAACTCATGAATAGTAACTCGTGAATAGTAACTCTGACATGAAAAGATCAGAATTGCACAAGAAAATTTTTACCAATATTCTGGCATAATGATATTGAAAGAAATAATATCATTTTTAAAAAATAACATCCCTTACCTCAAAAGAATAGTACTTCTGGATGGAATATCAGATATAACGCTGAAGAAAACTTGCACTGTATAGCAACACTCAAGATATCAAAATACTCACAAAAATACGCTTGATAATATAGAGAGAGAAAACTTTAGTTTCTGGTGTGATTTTCAATTCTAACCTAAGCACCCTATTTATATAAAAATGCTTAGAACACCAAAGCAGAAAATTTAATAAAATAATATAGTTAAAATCAAATTTTCCTTAGCCCACCACATCAAAAACACATTTTCTACACAAAAAAATGAAAAACATGTTTAAAACAATTTTTGTAACAAAATCAATTCAGACTCAATATTTTGGAACTTCAATAATTCATAATAAATAGCCCTTTTATCTGAAAAATTCAAATCTTATGTCCATTCCATAGTAAATTTAATTCTCTACAACTTTACAGAAGAAAGTTTTTCTAAATTCCAAACAGAAATTGACCGAAATCCACATACGGAAGATTTTATAGGCTATAATCAAATTTTAGTCAAAAATGGGGTCTATCAACACACAAAACATGTGTTAAACATTTTTTTGTAACAAAATACTCTTCCTCATTTATTCATATATTACACATTCATTATAAAAATATCACCATTATTATATTATTAAAATATAATAATATATTTAAATGAATTATTTTATCAAAAAAGATAAAATATCAATTTTCAATAATTGTCACATTAAAAATTTTCTCCATCTATATCCACATAAAATAAATATTTTTCTTATCATATAAATCAATTATTAATTATTCACAAATAATATTACAGAATCACAAAACTGACAACAAGGCCGTTCCCGAAAGAGGGGGGCTTCGATAAGGATTTCTCCTTGTCGCACGCAATTAGGTGACCAAACCTCTCCTTAGACAGAACTTTCTAGACATTGCCAATAATGCTATCTAATAATATTATTCAAATAATATGAATTATTGATCTGATAATGAAAAATATTGTGTAGTGACAATTATTGAAACAACAATAATATAAAATATCAACGTAGCAATTATTGAATCAATAAAATAAAATATTGAGCATTAATTACTGTAACAATTATTGAGTAGTGTCTTCTTACGTAAGAATCAATAATTGGTGCAATACCGTGTGCTACTGTGCAACAACGCGTATTACTGTGTTTTAACCACCGGGTTTTCCAACAAAGATAATTGTAGAATAACTACGCCGTTATTTATAAACAACTTATACTTGTCGTTTTCTTCATCCAATCACTTTCCGTTATGGGGCCCACACAAGGCTGCGCCGTCGTACGAATATTCCCCGACAGCAAGAATATTCCACGACCAAATGAATATTCCCCGATAACAATGAATATTTATAACCACTTGCTTATTTAAAATATTTGCGCATTTTACCCATAACTAACCATATTAATCAAATAAACCCTTACTATTTCAAAATAATAAATAAAGAAAATTCTATTTTATTTTAAAAAAAAATTCGGGGTCTTGCACTTCTCACGTAAGCATAATCAATCAAAACCGTGTACTACTATGCAACCACACGTATTACTGTACTTTTAACACCAGGTGTTTCAACAGTTAACAGGAAAACTTTCGCCGTTATTTTCATAAAATATTTTTGTCGTTTTCTCAATACGACAATTATTCTGTTGTGGGGTCCACCAATGATTGTGCCGTTGTATGAATATTCTCTGTTAAAACGAATATTCCCCATCCAATCGAATATTATATAACAACTTGCGTACTTTTCAAAATTTATAAATATTACCCGCAACTATAACATTATATCAAATTCATTCCATAATATTCAAAAATGACATTCATAGAAAAATCATCTTTATCTATAAAAGTTGGGGTCTTACAATTGTTCTCTTCAGGAAATGAGAACGTAGGAGGGACTAGTCGGGGAACGGAGTGACGGTCCAAATGATAGCATTAGTAGTCCTCACTATTCTATAAAATAGTGTGATAATAAATGTATTGAGGACTTATTTTGAGTTTGAGTACTGTCTAGAAGACAATATTTGTATTAAAACTCACAGCTCATGTTGTATATTTAAGATTGTTTTTGTATTCTGTACCATGTATTTGGCGACTCAAAATAGGTGATGTATACCTATTTTGGGGGCGTCATGATTAATATATCAAAGCTTAGGGATATGATCCTGGGTGAGATGTGAGACAAGAAACTAGGAGGGGAGAGCGGGTAATTCCTTTGCTAGTATGACCTACCTAAGTTTATTTGGTATTTAATTGGTCGATCGTAGTATAGGGATAATATGTGATATGTTAATTAACCCTTGTTTTGTGGCAGTATTTGAAAATGACATCCGAGAATGTTGAAAATAGCAATGGAGCACAGGAGACCGTTGAGTCTCCACAGATCAATAATCAAAATAATGTGCATCAGGAAGGCGACGATCCTCATGTAAACGACAACACTGACCAAATGATGAACGATGGAATGTTCAGAGGCTTTATACAATTCATGCAACATCAGGCGAGAGCGGCTCCTGTCCAAAATGCAGGTGGGAACACTGGCAACTCTCGAAAGGTCACTGCTAAATAGTTCAAGGAGCTGGGACCACCAGAGTTTTTCTGAGAGCCAAAACCACTTAAGGCGGAGACGTGGATAAAGCAGATCAACAAGATATTTGATGTCCTGGGATGCTCCGAGGAGATCAACAAATAAGGCTTAAATATGTCATTACTTTAAACTATTGGTCATATTCTACTTTGGTAATCTACCTTTCAATTTTTTCAATTATATAATTAAACTATTAATTTTTTTTCAATTGAACTTGTCATGTCACGTCAGAAATTGTTGACGTGACTATCTCGATGGGACATAGCTCAATTGATGTGTGTAAAAAAATATAGTTTTTTATTTTGTTATTAAATATTTTGATATATTCAAGGGTAAAATCATCACACAAACAGTAAATAATCGAGAAAATTTGTATTCTTTTGAAAGTCACTATCTCTATCTTTATATTATTGAATTCCTTGATTGTGGATATTTTAACACTAGCATAGTTCGATATATATGCATAAATTAGTGAGAAATTTTTTTATTCTTCTTTAGAATAGCTACATATACAAAATATTATCCTTTTCATTTCTATTTTTGTATAATCACCAGATGAAAAGATTGTGACACGCAACGATAGTCACTAGATGAAAAGATTTCTTATTATGTGAGATGGATTGGGGCTTATGTTTTGGTGTGGAGGATTTGCTTGGGGCCTCTAGTTTAGGGTTATGAATCTTGGCTAATGGTGTTTAGGGTTTGGAAAATAGAACTGTTTGGATATGGCTGAGATGGTAATTTTCTTCGTCCCTTTCCAGATCTTGATTTGTTCTCGTCGGAATCTGGGTTATGAGCTGAGGAATCTTTGTCAACCCTAGATCTGGCGGATATGAAAATTTTTGGACTGCCAAAATCTGAAGGAGGTGATAAACACTGTGTTTAGATCAGAATAGAAGTGATATAAGTGAAGTTCTAGATGTTTGATCTCTGTACCTATTAGCATAATTTTTTCCCATTTATTTTTGGGATCAGTTGCAGTCAATGAGTTAAATTATTTGTGCTTCTGGACTGTGGTTCTCATTGTGATGCCCCCAAAATAGGTCCAATCCATCCAACCTATTCTGAGTCGCCAAATACATGGTACAGAATACAACTACAACTTTATTACTACAATTGTCGTGCAAAATACAACAACACATATACTGTGAGTTTTAATACCAACTTTAAATCATGTCCCAACTATGGACAACACCTCACATTGATACATTACATAAACGTACAGTCAATAACTGTTTTAGAAATAAAAATCTTTGGGAAGTGCTCAAGGAAACCTTCGTACATGGGAGACCATGAATCTAAGTTATGATAGATATCATATGTCCAGAGAATTATCCTTGGTTGACCCAATAGACCCCAAAGAAAAACGAGAAGATTACTATCATGTTCTTTCCAATGGTGAGTCTTCTCTTGACATGTAACTATCTCCACTATCTCCAGTTGAAAATTATATTTCAAATAAACTCCTAGATCATATAGGTAGTGTTCGTAGATATACTCAGCAAGTGGATGTGCACAACCCTGTCTTACGATAACACGAGATTGTATGTCATTAGACATCTTGTATGATAGTGGCAAAATACCCTTCCAAAGTTGGGTTCACCTCACCCTATTGTTGTTCACCAAAATCAATTATTAAGTGATGTATAATATACGACACACACATCTTAGGTCCTCAATACAATTATATATTGTATGCCATGCCATTTTATAATGTGTTGAGAAACTTTGACAGTCTCGGACCACCACACTTATTCCCTATTATCCCCGCTCGACCCAGCTACACTCTTATTACCTGAAAGGAATTGTGAAGCAAAAGGGTGAGCACAACTAGCTTCAAGAAAGAATATTATGACTAAAGATAATTAAATTATCAATAGCCTTCATCAGTAATAAATCAGAGATTTAGAACATATGGTAGATGATAAAACATTTCAACCATAGTTGCAGCGGAATGAGCAATCCATTAGAAGAGTCAAATAGACCATAAAGTCTATTATCTTCTCCATGTTAAAAGTCCACCAACATTGCTTTAACCATGTAACATTAATCAACAGATACTGTTCACAGTCATGTGAATAACTCATAATCATAATTGTAGTTCTAATTTTCTCTTCTCATCCAAGACGAAGATATTTTTCATCACATGTCTTTACCTGAAACATCAAAGATCATGGTTATACCAAATCACAGTTCCTGTTTATAATCATACTAATAACTTCATCTTTGCACTACGGGCCAAAGATATTCAACAACAGGTCATCTTTGCACTACACGCCAAAGATATTCAACAACAGGTCATCTTTGCACTACGGGCCAAAGATATTCATCAATAATTCATCTTTTCACTACAGGCCAAAGATATTAATATCTCAAAGAAATATATAATCATTTCAGAATTTAAATAAACCATAATTATAACCATGTTGATCAATTCACCTTTGCACTTGAAGCTAAAGATATTCAATTATAAATTCAATGGTCATGATCATACCATTCAACTTTGCACTACTGGCCAAAGAGAACCCATAGTCACGATCAATAATCTACCCATCTTCACACTCAAGTCAAAGAGAAATTTCTTCACCAAGATTATAAAAATGTTATACATGATAATAAAAACAATATGATCAAAATATAGATTTAATCTCAAGAGTAAGATTCATAAATCCATGATTTCATAACACCTTAATCCAAATGTTATAAATCACTTAATAATCTCATAATCTAATATTATTAATATTACCACAATATCTTAATCATTTCTTAAACTTATAAATAATTTATTTTAATTTTTTACACTTTACTAATTAATGCATTTAATCATCCTAAAATGCCAAACTCATAAGATTTCATCACCAATAACCAAAACCCTCATCAAAAGTCTGCATATACCTTATATAGGATTCCCAAGCCATAAAATCCTATTTTTCAATTTTGTTACTTCACATAACATATTTAATTCATTTACTCATAACTAGTCCATTTTCATGAAAAATACCAAATCAGTTCCAAAAATATTTTTTTCCGTGGGATTTAGCAGAATATAGTCCCATATTAAACATATATTTTTCTCGAAATTTTTAAAATTCATTTACTATTTTTCACATGGCCAAAAGCTATTAATATTTAGACATTTATCATAAATTGTACTTTTGTCCAAAAATTCCAAAATTTATAGAATATACCGATGTTATATAGATGTACTCCCAATAAAAATTTCACCAATTTTGGAGTTAACCACAAGGAGTTATAAGGGATTACTTTTAAAATAGTTTTTCCCATAAAATTCATAACTCTTAATCTATACATCCAAAAATCGCCATTTTTGGACACAATCAAGAAAACTCATCAAAATATCATTTCAAATTTTTCCAGAATTTTTGAAGATCAGAAAAATTACGAAACTGAAGAAACATAATAACCCTTAAAATCCTGTATAATCCTTTACCTCAAAAGAAAGATTACTTACGGACCAGGAATGTAAAGCCGAAGGAACCTTGCACTGAATAGAAACTCTCAAAGTATCTAAATACTCACAAAATACGCTTGATAATATAGAGGAGAAAAGAGAAAAGCTTATGTTTCTGGTGTGATTTTCAATTCTAACTTAGCCCTCTATTTATATGAAAATGTTAGCACGCCGAAGCAGACTTGACCTGCTACCTGATGTGTGACGCCCCCAAAATAGGTATACATCACCCATCCTGAGTCGTCAATAACATGGTACAGAAACAACTACAACTTTATTAATACAACATATAAACTATGAGTTTAAATACAAATATTGTCATCTAGACAATATCTATACCTAACTATGTCCTCAATACAATTATTGATATATTATTTTACAAAAATGGTGAGGACTACTAAACAACTTCTAGAATCATCATTCCATACCCCGACTAGTACTCGCTACATTCTCGCCTCCTAAGAAAAATTGAACAACAAGGAAAAGGGTGAGCTCAACTAGCCCAGTAAAGAATATTATGACTAAGATAATATAGAGCAAATTATCGTTAGTCTTCAACAGGGAAAAATCTGATAAAATACAATAGACAACAAGTTTCGGATCAATATTCGCAATGAAATAATAATTCATAGAAGAGTTACGTAGAGAATGAAATCTACTACTATCTATGAATTTAAAAGTCCATCATCAATATTTTATCCCTGTAACATCAATCAATATGTATCTTGAATCAAATATTCATCTTTGCACTGCAGGCCAAAGATATTCATCAGTCGGTCATGTTCATCTCAACACCTGTTCATCTTTGCACTACGACCAAAGATATTTATCATAAAATCATTAATCTTTTGCACTTCTGAGCCAAATATATTCAATAATATCATCATTTAGGACTGAGGATGATGAAAAATATTTTAAAGGAAACGAATCCAGTGAAACAAAAGAATAAATATCAATGATTCGTATTTCAACTATTTCATGTCCAAAAATACCTCATAAATAATCATAGTGAAGTAAAATTCAAGAATGATCAAAACATGGATACAATCAAAGCTAGTATCCATAATAGATATTTTGGACGAAAAGGAAAATTTTCATTTTTGATGAATAGTGTTGTATTAATAGTGAATAGTCAAAGTATATGTGAATAGTAACCCCATACACAAAAAAAGTTCCAAATTTGATTAAAATGTTCAAACCAATTTTTTTCAGATAATGATATTGAAGAAATAATATCATATATGAAGAAAATAACATCTCTTACCTCGAAAAGATAGTACTTACTAGTTGAAACAGGATATAGGCTATGACTTGAACTTGCCGTATAACAACACTCAAAGTATTAAAATACTCACAAGAATACGCTTCGATATATCGAGAGAAAGAGAGATTTCATTTTACGGTGTGATTTTCAATTCTAACCTAAGCACCCTATTTATAGGAAAATGCTTAGAACACCAAAGCAGAAAATTTAATAAAATAATAATATACTTTTCTTAATTTCCTTAGCACACCTCACCAGCTGATTCAACCATTAACATGTGCCACTCAAATGGAAAAAATGTTTTCCTTGATAAAAATAAATAAAACTTCTAAAAATCAATTATTTCGGAACTTCAATAATTCACAAAAAATAGCCCTTTTGTCAGAAAAATTTGAACCACATGTCCTTTCCATAGGAAATTTCTTTCTCTACAACTTTGCAGAAGAAATTTTTTCCAAATTCCAAATAAAAATTGACCGAAATCCACAAACGGGCGATTTTACAAGCTATAATCAAATTTCGGTCAAGAATTGGGGTCTACCGACACACAAAACATGTGTTAATCATTTAATGCCACAAAAATACTCTTCCTCCTCATATACTCATATATCTCACATTCATTGTAAAAATATCACCATCAATATATTATTAAAATAATATATTTAAATGAAATATTTTATCTGAAAAAGATAAAATATTAATTTTCAACAATTGTCACATTAAAAAAAATTCTATCTATATCCACATAAAATCAATATTTTCCTCATCATATAAATCAATAATTAATTATTCACAAATAATATTACAGAATCACATTACTGACAACCAGGCAGTTCCCAGGAAAGAGGGGGCTTTCCAATAAGGATCTCTCCTTACTAGCGTGCAATTAGATGACCAAACCTCTCCTTAGACAGAACTTTCTAGACATTGCCAATAATTTTATCTAATAATATTATTCACATAATATGAATTATTGCTCCGATAATAGAAAATACTGTGTAGTGACAATTATTAAAACAATAGTAATATAAAATATCAACGCAGCAATTATTGAATCAATAAAATAAAATACTAAACAGTAATTACTGTAAAAATTATTGAGTAGTGCCTTCTTACGTAAGAATCAATAATTGGTGTAATACCATGTGCTACTGTGTTTTAACCACCGGGTATTCCAACAGTATTAACGGTAACAACTACGTCGTTATTTATAACCAACTTATTCTTGTCGTTTTCTTTATCCAATCGCTTTCCGTTATGGGGCCCACACAAGGTTGTGTCGTCGTACGAATATTCCCCGACAGTAAAAATATTCCACGACCAAACAAATATTCCCCGTCAACAATGAATATTTTAAAACCACTTGCTTGTTTGAAATAATTGTGCATTTTACCCATAACTTACCACATTAATCAAATCAACCCTTACTATTTCAAGATAATAAATAGAGGAAATTTAATTTCATTAAATAATAAGTTGGGGTCTTACAACCTCCCCTCCTTATGAAATTTCGTCCTCGAAATTGACGTACGTATCTGGTGTTTGGAAAAGGTGAGGATACCTCGCTTTCATTTCCGTTTCCAACTCCCAAGTCATTTCCTCTATAGCATGGTTCCTCCACAAAACTTTAACTTGTGGTATGACCTTTGTGCGTAGGACATGCTCCTTCGTATCCAAGATCTTGATAGGTAACTCTTTGTGCATTAAGTCTTCGGCTATCTCGTCTAGTTCTAA
This sequence comes from Panax quinquefolius, assembly GCA_020205615.1. Classification (NCBI taxonomy): domain Eukaryota; kingdom Viridiplantae; phylum Streptophyta; class Magnoliopsida; order Apiales; family Araliaceae; genus Panax; species Panax quinquefolius. Next base: position 26,209,075 of record CM035154.1, read on the forward strand.
CTCAATAACGTGGTTCGGGTCTTTCACATATTTATGAAGTACAGATATGTGAAACATATTATGAACACGAGATATACTCGGAGGTAACGCGAGTCTATAGGCTACATTACCTACTCGGTCAAGAATTTGAAATGGACCAATAAATCGTGGATTAAGCTTTCCTCTCTTCCCGAATCTTGTAACTCCCTTCCATGGGGCAACACACAACAATACATGATCCCCAATAATAAATTCCACGTCCTTTCGATGAAGATCCGCATAACTCTTTTGTCGATCTTGTGCCGTTTGTATACGTTGTCGAATCATTTGGATCTTTTTCGTAGTCATACGTACTGAACTCGAGTCCCAACAATGTTGCTTCACCCACCTCGTCCCAACATACTGGAGAGCGACACTTTCGTCCATACAATGCTTCAAATGGGGCCACACCAATGCTTGTTTGATAACTGTTGTTGTAGGAGAATTCCACCAATGGTAAATACTTATCCCAACTCCCTTTGAAGTCTAGGACACAGAGTCTTAATAAATCTTCAAGAGTTTGAATAGTCCTCTCTGATTATCCGTCCGTTTGAGGATGGTATGCCGAACTAAATCGTAAATCCGTGCCCATAGCTTTTTGCAAGCTAACCCAAAATCTTGAAGTAAATCTTGGGTCACGATCCGAAACTATGGATACTGGCATGCCATGCAATCTCATAATCTCATTTACATACATATGAGCAAGACGTTCAAGGGAATAAGTCTCCCGTATCGGCAAGAAATGAGCAGACTTGGTTAATATATCAACAATAACCCAAATAGCATCGATGCCTTGAGAAATCGTAGGAAGACCCGTAACAAAATCCATGGTAATGTGTTCCCACTTCCATTTCGGAATCTCAAGTGGTTGCAATGGACCCTTAGGTACTTGATGCTCCGCCTTTACATGTTGACAAGTTAAATACCTCGAGATAAACTTGGCAATCTCTCTCTTCATATTGTTCCACCAAAATGTATGTCGAATATCACGATACATTTTGGTACTTCTAGGATGGATCGCAAATGGTGTATTGTGTGCCTCCATCATAATCTTGTACTTCAAATCAGAGTCATTAGGAACACAAAGTCTGGAGTGGACTCGAATTATTCCTTCTTCATCGATTCTCGCTTATGGAATAGCACCTTCTTGTACTTTCTTCTTCATACGCATCAGCTCCGGGTCGGTGGCTTGAGCAACCTTAACTTTTTCTATTAAAGTTGGCTCTATGCATATACTTGACATTATCGCACTCGTTCCTGCATATGATCTTCTACTCAACCCGTCAACTACCACGTTCGCTTTTCCAGGATGGTATTGAATAGTGTGGTCGTAATCTTTCAACAACTCGAGCCAACGTCGTTGCTACATGTTGAGTTCCTTTTGAGTGAAGAAATATTTGTGGCTTTTATGGTCTGAATATATCTCCACTTTCTCCCCATATAGATAGTGCCTCCAGATCTTTAGCGCGAAGACGACTGCTGCCAACTCCAGATCATGAGTAGGATAATTCCTCTCATATTCTTTAAGTTGTCACGAGGCATAGGCTATGACTTTCCCACGTTGCATGAGAACACTTCCTAACCCTTTGCCCGAAGCATCGCTGTAGATAACAAATCCATCCAAACCAGATGGTATTGTTCGAACAGGTGCTGAAATGAGTCTCCTCTTAAGCTCTTGGAAACTCTTCTCGCATTCATCGCTCCATTCAATTTTTGTATCCTTTCAAGTCAGCTGAGTTAATGGAGTAGCGATTCGAGAAAATCCTTCCACGAATCTCCGATAATAACCAGCTAAGCCGAGAAAGCTACGTACCTCGGTCACCGACTTCGGTTGCTCCCAACTTTGTATTGCTTCAATCTTCGTTGGGTCGACAGATACTCCATGTTTAGACACCACATGCCCAAGGAATGCTACTTCCTCAAGCCAGAACTCGCATTTCTTCAACTTGTTATATAGCTTGTTTTCACGAAGCCTTTGGAGTACCAACTTCAAATGGTGCTCATGATCTTCACGACTTTTGGAATATATGAGGATGTCATCAATAAAGACAACAACGAACCGATCCAAATAATCCTTGAATACTCGGTTCATCATATCTATGAAAGCCGCAGGAGCATTAGTCAATCCAAAAGACATTACTAAGAATTCATAATGCCCGTACCGAGTTCTAAAGGCAGTCTTTGGAATATCCTCAGTTTTAATTTTCAACTGATGATATCCAGAACGAAGATCGATCTTTGAAAAGAATTGTGCTCCTTGCAACTGGTCAAACAGGTCATCAATACGAGGTAGCGGATACCTATTCTTGATGGTAACATGGTTCAATTCCCCGATAGTCAATACAAAGTCGCATACTCTCGCTTCTTTTTCTTCTTTATAAATAAAAGGAGAACCCCAAGGAGATGTACTAGGGCGAATGAAACCGATGTCCAACAACTCCACGTATTTGGACCTTTAAATCTCAAGTTCAATAGGAGCCATTCGATATGGGGTTTTAAAATGGGCTTTGTACCAGTTCAAGATCAATAAAGAATTCAACTTCACGTTACGGGGTAGGCCGAAGTTCTTCAAGAAACACGTCGAAATTTACTAACAACAGGAATATTATTCAAATCTGACGTGTCTTTATTCAAATCCATAACATGGGCTAAGAAAGCTTGACATCCGTTTTTCAATAAACGAATAGCTTTATGACTAGATATGACAGTGATTGATTTTAATGGTTTAGTTGCTTGAATTCGTACAACAGGTTGGTTAGGAATATGAAAACTAACAACCTTATGAAAGCAATCAATTTTGGCATGATGAGTAGTTAACCAATCAATCCCTAAAATCACATCAAAAGCAAGTATCTTTAAATAGATAAGGTCAACAGGTAAGGTGATGGTGCTAACTTGAATCAAACAAGATTTATAAACAGTGGATGTGATGAAAGTTTATCCTAAAGGAGTCTCCACAGATAAATCAAAGTCTAATTTCTACAGAGTCAAGTTTAAACGTTGAGCACAAGCAGGAGAGAAAAATAAATGGGTAGCACCGGTATCAAGTAAGGTATAAACTTCGCAAGAATTAATGATTAGTTTACCCGTGATCACCTCGTTTGGATTCCTCGCATTTTGACCAGTCACGATAAATGCCCTTCCAGGAACCGTTGACTTTGACTTTTTTGGGACAGCCTTTTGAGTCACCGTCCCCCCTGGACTTGATTTCGCTACCGTACAATCTCGAGCGATATGTCCTTCCTTTCCACAATTATAACATACCTTAAACTGTTGTGGACAGTTTGGACTGATATGTCCTTCTTTCTTGCATTTGTAGCATACGACCGGTGGTCGTTCTCCTCCCTTAGAACTAGTTGCTGATGGCGCTAACGTCTTCACATGGTCGTTGTTGAATCTCATCTTTTTAAAATCTCCTCTCGACTTGCTTCTTCTATTCTCATGGCCATGACTACCACCAGAGTGGTTACCATTTTTGTCCGTCTTTTTCTTTCTCCACTGGTTATCGTTATTCTGTTGACTGCTATCTCCAATATGATCCTGGTTGTGATCCCTCGGTTGACCGTACTCGTTATCTCGCTCTAACAATTGAGCTCTGTTGACAACATCTGAATAGAGAGAAAATTTATGAGAAACGAGATACTGACGTATGCCGGGTTTCAAACCTCTCAGAAACATCCGCGTCATAAGTTCCTTATTCTCCACCAAATGATGTGCAAACCTGGATAACTATGCAAACTTTGCCTCGTACTGGGACACCGTCATGTTATTTTGTTCCAGTCTAATAAACTCCACTTCCTACATATAACGGATACTTTCAGGAAAGTACTTGTCATTGAACAGTTTCTGAAACGTCTCCCAAGACATGCTGAGTGCGGTTGGATGGGTACGCTTCACAGATTCCCACCAGTAATTTTGTAAGACCCCGAATTTTATGAAATAAAAGTATTCAATTTTTCTATTCAGTAAATGGTTAAATTGATAAAAGTTAAAGTTAAGGGTGATATATGAAATTTTTTTTCAAAATACGCAAGGGGGTATAAAGTATTCATTATTGTCGGGGAATATTTGTTTGGTCGTGGAATATTCTTTCTGTCGGGGAATATTCAATGCAATACCAGCGATATTTGTGGGCCCCATAATGTAATAAGCGTCGGATGAAGAAAAACGACAAAATTAAGTTTTTATAAATAACGACGTAATCGTTCACAATTAACACCGTTGGAATACCCTATTGGTAAAATAAAAATAATACTGGCGTTGTTGCACGCGAGCACACGGTATTACATAAAGATTTTCAATTATTGATTCTTACGTGAGAAGGCACTACTCAATAATTATTACGATGAATTACTTGCTCAATATTTTATTTTATTGATTCAATAATTGTCTTTGTGTTGATATTTTATATTATTGTTGTTCAATAATTATCAACGCATGATATTTCCCATTATCGGATCAATAATTCATATTATTTGAATAATATTATTAGATAGCATTAGTGGCAATGTCTAGAAAGTTCATCAAGAGAGAGGTTTGGTCACCTAATTGCGGCCAAGAAGAGAGAAATTCTTATTGAAAGCCCCTCTTTCTGAGAACGGCTGGTTGTCATAAATGTGATTACGTAATATTATTTGTGAATAATTAATTATTGATTCATATGATAAGAAAATATTTATTTGATGTGGATATAAATGATGGATTTATTTATGTGGTTATAAGTGAAGGAATTAATGATGAGGTGTTTTATCAAGATTTGTCGAAATGGAGAACAAAATATGGGATTTTCAGAAAAATTAGTTTATTACTTGATTTTGTAAAATCCATAACTCTTTGTGTATAATGAGTTAAGAGATGAGCCATATATCAAAAGAAAGCCCTAGAAGTAAGCTAACTGTAGAAATTTGAATCACCCAAAAATTCTTTGTAGATATTTCGTGGTGAAATTTTGAATGAAATCTGATCTCAAGGACTAATAGTCCTAAAAATCGTTGTTCTTCACTATATTAAGTGAGTTATAAATTTTGATCCGACCGTTGGATCGTTGTAATTTTTGGATATGTTATACATATATAAGTTGAGTATATGTCCACAAATTTTGAACCGTTAAAAATGAACGTATGATTTGTTATGAATTTTAAGAGGTAACTGATTCGGAAATTAGGTTTTGGTGGAAAATTCTAGAATTGAGTGGGCCCCACTCTTGGTTGTTGGGGAAGATGGCTGATTTTTGGTGGGTGGAATAGTAGCAGGTAAATCCATCAGGTTGCAGGTTAAGTCTGCTTCGGCGTGCTAACATTTTCGTATAAATAGAGGGCTAAGTTAGAATTGAAAAACACACCAGAAACAAGTTTTCTCTCTTTCTCTCTCTATATTATCGAGCGTATTCTTGTGAGTATTTTGAGTATACTTTGAGTATTGTTAGACGGTGCAAGTTTCCTTCAGCACTATATCCGGTGTTTCAACTAGAAGTCTTGTCTTTTCGAGGTAAGGGATGTTATTTTCTTCTCGGATGATATTATTTCTTCAATATCATTATCTTTGAAATATTAGTTGGAACTTTTTATCAAATTTGGAACTTTTTCATGTCGGGATTACTATTCATGAGTTACTATTCACGAGTTACTATTCATGAGTTACTATTCACGAGTTACTATTCACGAGTACTATTCATGAAGCGTGAAGATGTTTTTTGTGGAATTTCTATCTTTTGGTGTCGGAGTTACTATTCACGATACTGGCCTTATTCACGTATCTGACTATTCACGAATCTTAAGACTATTCATAGAAAAATGAAAATTTTTCTTTTCGTCTAAAATATCTATTCTGGATACTAGCTTTGATTGTATCCATGTTTTGATCATTCTTGAATTTTACACCACTATGATTATTTTTGAGGTATTTTTGGACGTGGATAAAACCAATGCAAAGATGAATGATTTACGAAGAATATCTTTGGCACAGTAGTCTGAAAGATGAACAGTGTTTAAATGAACATGACCAACTGATGAATATTTTAGCCAAGATGGTGCAAAGATGAATTATTGATGAATATCTTTTGCTCGTAATGCAAAAGACGACACATGTTGAATATCTTTAGCCAGGTGGTGCAAAGATGAATTATTGATGAATATCTTTTGCTCGTAATGCAAAGATGACTTGTTGTTGAATATCTTTGCTTTGTAGTGCAAAGATGAATTATTGATGAATATCTTTGGCTTGTAATGCAAAGATGACCCGTTGTTGAATATCTTTAGCTTTGTAGTGTAAAGATGAACTGTTGATGAATATCTTTGGCCCGTGGTGCGAGATGAATTTATTAGTATGATTATGAGCAGAACCGTGATTTGGTATAACCATGATCTTTGATATTTCGGTAAAGACAAGTGATGAAAATTATCTTTGTCTTGGATGAGAAAAGGAATTTAGAACTACAATTACGATTATGAAGTTATACACGTGATTGCGGACGAGAATTGTTGATTGATGTTACAGGATAAAACATTGTTGGTGGATTTTAACATGGAGAAGACAATAGACTTTATAGTCTATTTGACTCTTCTAATGGATTGCTCATTCACTGCAACTATGGTTGAAAAGTTTTATCATCTACCATATGTTCTAAATCTACGATTTATTCTTGATGAAGACTATTGATAATTTATTTATCTTTAGTCATAATATTCTTTTCTTGAGCTAGTTGTGCTCACCCTTTTGTTTCACAATTCCTTTCGTAATAATAAAAGTGTAGTTTGGGTTGAGCGGGGATAACAAGGAATAGAATCGGTGGTCTATAGTTGTTGAGGTTCTCCTAAAGAGTATGAAAATAATTTTATTGAGGGCTTTAGTGTGTTGTATTTTATACATCATTTAATAGTTATTTTGGTGAATTAAATAGGGTGAAAGCGAACCCAATTTTGGAAGGGTGTTTTGTCACTATCATACAAGATGTCTAATGACATACAAACTCGTGTTATCATAAGACATGGTTGTGCTCATCCACTTCTTGAGTATATTTACAAGCACTACCTATATAATCTTGGTGTTTGTTTGGAGTATAATACAAAATTAGAGACAATGGAGATAATGATATGTCAAGAGAAGACTCGCCATTGGGAAGAATATGATAGTAATCTTCTCGTTTTTCTTTGGGGGTCTATTAGGTCAACCAAAGATAATTACGTAACCATATGATATCTACCATAACCTAAAAGCATGGCCTCCCATGTACGAAGGTTTCCTTGAGCACTTCCCAAAGATTCTAATTTCTAAAACAGTTTTTGACTATACCTTTATGTAAGGTGTCATTGTAACGTACATACGCTTGATATATTTTTGTATCCAAACTCACAATGAAATGTGTTGTTGTATTTTGCACGACAATTGTTGTAATAAAGTTGTAGTTGTTTTTCTGTACCATGTATTTGGCGACTCAGAATGGGTTGGATGGAATGGACCTATTTTGGGGTTGTTACAATTTGCCTCATTACAGACATAAAAGTAGCGAATGGAACCTTTTGTTCTTCCGTGCATCCAAAGACATCGAATATCTTGGTAATTTGTTTGACCCACATCTCCGCCTTAATCGGATCCGGCTTTCCCCAGAATTCTGGTGGTCCCAACTCTTTGAACTGTTTGGCCGTGATAAATCGTGCGTTGTTATCATTTCACACCAGTATTTTGTGCACGAAGTCTCCTCGTCCGATTTTGCATGAACTGCAAAAACTTCTAAACATCCTGCTGCTCATCATCTCGCTTTCAATGGCGTTGTTCACAGGAGGAACATTGCCACCGCTTTCACGTTCTCCTCATTGATGAGTACAAGCGCTCCATGGTCTCATTTACTCCGCTGTTAACATTCTCAGTCGACATTCTCAAATACTGCCATAAAACAAGGGTTAATTAAAGAAATCAACATATCACATAATATCCCTATATACTGACCAACTAACAAATAAGCTTAGGTAGGACACACTAGCGAAGGATTTATTCGTCTCTCCCCTCCTAGTTCTATTCCTAGATCTCCTCCAGAGATCATATCCCTAAGCTCTGATACCAACTGTGACACCCCCAAAATAGGTATTCATCACCCATCCTGAGTCGTCAATAACATGGTACAGAAACAACTATAACTTTATTAATACAACATATAAACTGTGAGTTGAAATACAAATATTGTCATCTAAACAATATCTATACCCAACTATGTCCTCAATACAATTATTGATACAATTTTTTACAAAAATGGTGAGGACTACTAAAACAACTTCTAGAACCATCATTCCACACCCCGACTCGTACTCGTTACATTCTCGCCTCCTGAGAAGAAAAATGGAACAACAAGGAAAAGGGTGAGCTCAACTAGCCCAGTAAAGAATATTATGACTAAGATAATATAGAACAAATTATCGTTAGTTTTCAACAGGGAAAAATCTGATAGAATATAATAGACAACAAGTTTCAGATCAATATTCGTAGCGGAAATAATAATTCATAGAAGAGTTACGTAGAGAATGAATTCTATTATTATCTATGAATTTAAAAGTCCATCATCAATATTTTATCCCTGTAACATCAATCAATATTCATCTTGAATCAAATATTCATCTTTGCACTACAGGCCAAAGATATTCATCAGTCGGTCATGTTCATCTCAACACCTGTTCATCTTTGAACTACGGGCCAAAGATATTCATTATAAAATCATTTATCTTTGCACTACAGGCCAAAGATATTCAATAATATCATCATTTAGGACTGAGGATTATGAAAAATATTTTAAAGGAAACGAATCCAGTGAAACAAAAGAATAAATATCAAGGATTCGTATTTCAACTATTTCATGTCTAAAAATACCTCATAAATAATCATAGTGAAGTAAAATTCAAGAATGATCAAAACATGGATACAATCAAAGCTAGTATCCATAATCAATATTTTGGACAAAAACAAAAATTTAATTTTTTGTGAATAGTGCCGTATTCGGGAATAGTACTGTATACGTGAATAGTAACCTCGACATTAAAAAACAAGAATTTCACAAGAAAAATCTTACCAATAATCCGGCATAATGATATTAGAAGAAATAATATCATTTTTTTTAAAAATAATATCCCTTACCTCGGAAAGACAAGATTTCGACTAGAATCTCAATATAGTCTTTGAAGGAACTTGCACCGTATAGCAACACTCAAAGTATCAAAATACTCACAAGAATACGCTCGACAATATAGAGAGAGAAGATTTCAGTTTCTGGTGTGATTTTCAATTCTAACCTAAGTACCCTATTTATAGGAAAATGCTTAGAACACCAAAGCAGAAAATTTAATATATATTAATATATTTATCTAATTTTCCTTAGCCCACCTCTAGACATCTGATTTTAGCACTTTGCACATGTTAATGATGTCCACAAAATACAAAAAAATGTTTTTTATCAAAAAAATAAATAAAACTTCCAAAAATCAATTATTTCAGAACTTCGGAACTTCAATAATTCATAATAAATATCCCTTTTATCAAAAAAAATCGAACCACGTGTCCTTTCTATAGAAAATTTCATTCTCTACAACTTTGCATAAGAAAGTTTTTCTAAATTCCAAACAGAAATTGACCAAAATCTACAAACGGACGATTTTACGAGCTATAATCAAATTTTGGTCAAGAATTGGGGTCTACCGGCACACAAAATATGTGTTAATCATTTAATGCAACAAAAATACTCTTCTTCCTCATATACTCATATATCCCACATTCATTGTAAAAATATCACCATTATTATATTATTAAAATAATATATTTAAATGAATTATTTTATCAGAAAAAAGATAAAATATTAATTTTTAACAATTATCACATTAAAATTTTCTCCATCTATATCCACATAAAATCAATATTTTTCTCATCATATAAATCAATAATTAATTATTCACAAATAATATTACGTAATCACAATATCGACAACCGTGCGCTTCAGGAAGAGGGGCTTTCCAATAAGGATCTCTCCTCATCAAGCAGCAATTAGATGACCAAACCTCTCCTTAGACAAAACTTTCTAGACATTGCCAATAATATTATCTAATAATATTATTCAGATAATATGAATTATTGTCTCGATAATAGAAAATCTTTGAAATGACAATTATTAAAACAACAAAGAATATAAAATATCAACGCAATAATTATTGAATCAATAAAATAAAATACCTTTGAATAAGAATTATCGTAATAATTATTGAGTAGTGCCTTCTTACGTAAGAATCAATAATTGTGTAATACCGCATGTATACTTCGTTTTAACCACCGGATATTCCAACAATGATAATCTGTGAATAACTACTACTGCGCTATTTATAACCAACTTATTCTTATCGTTTTCTTCATCCAATCGCTTTTCGTTATGGGGCCCACACAAGGTTGCGCCGTCGTACGAATATTCCCCGACAGTAAAAATATTCCACGACCAAACGAATATTCTCCGTCAACAATGAATATTTTAAAACCACTTGCTTATTTGAAATAATTGCGCATTTTACCCATAACTTACCACATTAATCAAATCAACCCTTACTATTTCAAGATAATAAATAGAGGAAATTTAATTTCATTAAATAATAAGTTGGGGTCTTACATTAGGTCCTCAATACAATTATATATTGTATGTCATGCCGTTTTATAATGTGTTGAGAAACTTTGACAGTCTCGGACCACCACACTATTCCCCTGTTATCCCCGCTCGACCCAGCTACATTCTTATTACTTGAAAGGAATTGTGAAGCAAAAGGGTGAGCACAACTAGCTCAGTAAAGAATATTATGACTAAAGATAATTAAATTATCAATAGCCTTCATCAGTAATAAATCAGAGATTTAGAACATATGGTAGATGATAAAACTTTTCATCCATAGTTGCAGCGGAATGAGCAATCCATTAGAAGAGTCAAATAGACCATAAAGTCTATTATCTTCTCCATGTTAAAAGTCCACCAGCAATGATTTAACCATGTAACATTAATCAATGATTCGCTTCACAAATCCATGTGAATAACTCATAATCATAATTGTAGTTCTAATTTTCTCTTCTCATCCAAGACGAAGATATTTTTCATCACATGTCTTTACCTGAAACATCAAAGATCATGGTTATACCAAATCATAGTTCCTGTTCATAATCATACTAATAAATTCATCTTTGCACTACAGGCCAAAGATATTCATTAACAGTTCATCTTTGCACTACATGCCAAAGATATTTAATAACAGTCATCTTTGCACTACGGCCAAAGATATTCAACAACAGTCATCTTTTACTACTGTGCCAAAGATATTCATCAATAATTCATCTTTACACTACAAAATGAAGATATTAATATCTCAAAGAAATATATAATCATTTCAGAATTTATATAAACCATAATTATAACCATGTTGATCAATTCACCTTTGCACTTGAAGCTAAAGATATTCAATTATAAATTCAATGGTCATGATCATACCATTCAACAATTCAACTTTGCACTACTGGCCAAAGAGAACCCATAGTCACGATCAATAATCTACCCATCTTTACACTCAAGTCAAAGAGAAATTTCTTCACCAAGATTATAAAAATGTTATACATGATAATAAAAACAATATGATCAAAATATAGATTTAATCTCAAGAGTAAGATTCATAAATCCATGATTTCATAACACCTTAATCCAATTGTTATAAATCACTTAATAATCTCATAATCTAATATTATTAATATTACCACAATATCTTAATCATTTCTTAAACTTATAAACAATTTATTTTAATTGTTTACACTTTACTAATTAATGCATTTAATCATTCTAAAATGCCAAACTCATAAGATTTCATCACCAATAACCAAAACCCTCATCAAAAGTCTCAGATATACCTTATATAGGATTCCCAAGCCATAAAATCCTATTTTTCAATTTTGTTACTTCACATAACATATTTAATTCATTTACTCATAACTAGTCTATTTTGATGAAAAATATCAAATCAGTTCCAAAAATATTTTTTTTTCTGGGATTTAGCATAATATAGTCCCATATTAAACATATATTTTTCTCGGAATTTTTAAATTCATTTACTATTTTTCACATGGCCAAAATTGCCGAATATTTAGAAATTTATCATAAATTGTACTTTTGTCCAAAAATTCTGAAATTTAAAGAATATACTGATGTTATATAGATGTACTCCCAATAAAAATTTCACCAATTTTGGAGTTAACCACAAGGAGTTATAAGGGTTTACTTTTAAAATAGTTTTTCCCATAAAATTCATAACTCTTAATCTATACATCCAAAAATCGCCATTTTTGGACACAATCAAGAAAACTCATCAAAATATCATTTCAAATTTTTCCAGAATTTATGAAGATCAGAAAAATTACGAAACTGAAGAAACATAATAACCCTTAAAATCCCTTATAATCCTTTACCTCAAAAGAGCAGTACTTCTGACCGGAATGTAAAGCCGAAGGAACCTTGCACTGAATAGAAACTCTCAAAGTATCTAAATACTCACAAAATACGCTTGATAATATAGAGAGAGAAAGAGAGAAAGCTTATGTTTCTGGTGTGATTTTCAATTCTAACTTAGCCCTCTATTTATATGAAAATGTTAGCACGCCGAAGCAGACTTGACCTGCTACCTGATGGCTTTACCTACTACTATTGCCACCCACCACATTTGAATTAGAATTTCAGCACATTTCTTCACCAACCATAGGTGGGGCCCACACATTCCAGAATTTTCCACCAAAATGATAAATTCTGAAACTTCAACAATTTCTGAACCAGTCGCCTCTTAAAATTCATAACAATTTATACGTTCATTTTTAACGATTCAAAATTTGTGGACATATACTCAACTTATATATGTATAACATATCCAAAAATCACAACGATCCAATGGTCGGATTAAAAATTATAACTCACGCAATATATCACAAGAACACAAAAATACTGATAAAACACCTCAACATTAATTCCTTCATTTATAACCAAAAAAATAAATCCATCATTTATATCCACATCAAATAAATATTTCCTTATCATAAAAATTAATAATTAATTATTCACAAATAATATTACAGAATCACAATTATGACAACCAGGCCATTCCTAGGAAAGAGGGGGCTTTCCAATAAGGATTTCTCCTTACTGGCGCGCAATTAGGTGACCAAATGTGACGCCCCCAAAATAGGTATACATCACCCATTCTGAGTCGCCAAATACATGATACAGAAAATAACTACAACTTTTATTATTACAATTGTCGTGCAAAATACGACAATACATACTGTGAGTTTAAATACAAATATTGTCTTCTAGACAATATCCACACCCAGATAAAGTCCTCATTATAATTATTGACACACTATTTTACAAAATAGTAAGGACTGCTAAACAACTGTCTAGAACCATCATTCCACACCCCGACTACTTCCCGCTATGTTCTCACTTTCTGAGAAGAAAAAAATGGAACAAAAAGGAAAAGGGTGAGCTCAACTAGCCCAATAAAGAATATTATGATTAAGATAATATACAACAAATTATCCTTAGTCTTCAACAGGGAAAAATCTGATAGAATATAATAGACAACAAGTTTTAGATCAACAACTGCAGTGGAAACAATAATTCATTAGAAGGGTTAAGTAGAGAATGAAATCTACTATCATCTATGAATTTAAATGTCCATCATCAATATTTTATTCCTGTAACATCAATCAATATACATCTTGCATCAAATATTCATCTTTTGCACTACGGCCAAACATATTCATTTGTATCACCAGTTGGTCATGTTCATCTCAACACCTGTTCATCTTTGCACTACGGGCCAAAGATATTCATCAGGTAATCATTCATCTTTGCACTACATGTCAAAGATATTTGTGAGACCCCAAATTTTACGAAATGAAAGTATTCAATTTTCTTATAATTATTCTATTTAGTAAATGGTTAAATTGATAAATGTTAAAGTTAAAGGTGATATGGAAAATTTTGCAAAGTAAGCAAGTTGTTATAAAATAATTGGTGGTAAAATACGCGTGGTTGCAAAGTAGCACACGGTATCGATTATTGATGCTTATTTGAGAAGTCACTCAGCTATACTCAATTATTGCTACAGTAATTGCTGCATCATATCTCTCATATTATTGATTCAATTATTGTCACAGTATCTTCTGCATTATATGTTATATTATTAAATCAATAATTAAGACGACAAAGTTGTTCATATTATTAAATTACAATATTTACAATGTCTAGAAGTTCTGTCAATGAGAGGTTTGGTCACCTAATCATTGCGCCCAATAGGGAGAAATCCTTATCGAAAGCCCCTCTTTCCGGGAACAACTGGGTTGTTAAATATTGTGAGTTATAATATTAATGATGAATAAGCTCGTGTTGATTAAAGATGAATTTGATAATTTTATTGTGTTGGGATTATTTGTGTTAGTAAAAATTGACATCTATTCTGATGATAATTGATGTCTGGAGGTTATATTGTTCAATCGGGTATTCGGGACACTTTTTTATGTCAGAGTTACTATTCATGGGTTACTATTCATGAGTTACTATTCACGAGTTACTATTCACTCTAGTATTGTGCATTCGGGTATTTGGGTACAATATTATTCCATGAGGAGATGTGCTAATTTTTCAGACCATTGGTTGAAGTTATAATAGTGAATCAATATGGACCGCTGGTGGAAAGTTATAATAGTGAATCAATATGGACCGCTGGTGAAAAAGTTATAATAGTGAATCAATATGGATCGCTGGTTTAAAAGTTGGAATAGTGAATCAATATGGACCGTTACTTTAAGTTTTAATAGTAAATCAATATGGACAGTCCGTTTAAAAGTAAATCAATCTGGACCGTTCATGAATTAGTTACAATTCATTCCATTCTTCTATAAATAGAAGCTCATTCCTTCATTATTTCTTATGAATTCACTGAAACTCTTGAGAGAGAAATTATAGAGAGAAAGAAGAAGAGTATTCTGCTACTTCACTACTTCACTACTCCAGTATCCAACTTCTTCTAAGGTAAGGGATATTATTTGTTGTATTCGTAAGGGTGTTATTCTTTCTTATTCATGAAGAGAACTTCATTATTTCATTCTTTATTATTCGTTGAATAACTCAGATACGCCACATACCCTATACATAACCTCGTATACGCCAGATACCCTATACTTGGTGAAATCCTTCATTATTTCATTATTTATTATTTTGTTGAATAACTCAGATACGCCAGATACCCTATACATAACTCGATATGCCAGATACCCTATACTTGGTTAAATCCCTCTGTTATTCCATTCTATATTATTATATTGGAATAACTTATTTATGCAAAGTACCGCATACATGGTGAAATTCTTCTATTATTTCATTCTATATTATTATGTTGAATAACTCATGTTTATGCAAGCACCGCATACACGGTGAAATTCTTCTATTATTCCGCTCTTTATTATTCGTCGAATATCCTCGCTGCGGTCGCAATTTCACTTTGACTCGGTTCCATTTATTATTCTTTTAGAATAACCTATATACGCGGATTACCGTATACCTTGTGATGTCTGTTGTTATTCCATTCTTTAATATTCTCGCCGAATATCACATGCATCTCGTTCTGCCGGACTTCGGTTCCATTCTTTATTATTTTGTTGAGAATAACCTGTCGATGCGATCTATCTCATGCATGGTGATTTCTTCTGTTATTCCATTCCTTATTATTCTATTGGAATAACCTGTCTATGTGGATTACCACATGCATGGTGAATGATCCTTTGTATTTCATTCCTTATTAAATTGTGGAAATGAACTGTTTACGTGGATTATGATGAAAGTCATAATAAAAGCATTGGAATGATGAAAATCATGGGTATATATGGTATTAGTAAGTGTTATGATGAGTTACATTGGTTATTATGTGAAAACATGAAAGTTTCTTAGAAATCACAAAGGGTTGAAAATCAGATTTTGGTGAAAACGGAACATGAAATTCAATTGACCATATCTCCTATTATATTTCGAGTTTTTGAGTGAGGTCAAGTTCTAGAGTTAGGTCTATAAGTTTTGTAACTTATCCAAGTGGAATCACTGGAAAAGGTGTTGTAGATTTTCGTGTGGACTGATTTTAGCAAAGGAGTCAAAAGCTGCCAATACCGAAAAAGCGACTGCCCATGTTTTTAAAAGGGATGTTTTGGCCACTTAATTTGTGAGAAAAATTCTGGCCTTCTGGGACATGAAAGTCTATGGTATAAAGTACCTCTTGTCCAAAAATGAGCTCATTCCGACTTAAAATGAGCAAGTTATGACTATTTCAATATTTAGGTTTTTCCGACGAAAAACGCTATAACCGAAGTTCTATAACTCCGATGACCATGAAATTTAAATTGGAAGATCACGTTAACATGTGTAAGATCCTGCCAAGATTTGGGGATTTATGGAGTTAAACTTGAGGTAGCTAATTTCTTAAGGAATTAATTAGAAATTGATTTTTGAAAAATAGTAAATTAACTTTAAAAATTCCGAGAAATATATATTTTCATTATGGGATTATATTATGCTAAATCCTAGAAAATAAATATTTTTTTGAACTGATTTGGTATTTTTCATGAAAATTATCTAGTTATGAGTAAATGAGTTAAATATGTTATGTGAAGTAACAAAATTAGAAAATAGAATTTTATGACTTAGGAATCCTATATAGGGTATATGCATGTTTTTGATGAGGGATTTGATCATTGGTGATGATATCTTATGAGTATAGCATTTTTGAATGATTAAATGCATTATGTAGTAAAGTGTAAATAATTGAAATAAATTTTTTATAAGTTTAAGAAGTGATTAAAATATTGTTATAATATTAATGTTAGATTATGAGATTATTAAGTGATTGATAACATTGGGATATTCTTGAACCTCGGATAAATTATATTATAAATGTTTAATATTTATCCTTTATCTCATTTGATTGATTATTTATATCATTGTCATGATCCTCATGCTTATATTGTGTTGAAAGTCATCTGTGGCTTACATGCATAGATGGACTTGGTATGATTATGACCAGGGATTATTCGGTATAATCATGACCGTAATGTTACAAATGATGTGGTAAAAGTCATCTTTGGCCTGTAGTAGTGCATAGATGGACTTGGTATGATTATGACCGATTGTTTTGGTCTAATCATGATCGTAATCGAAAACACGAATATCCTCGGCCCATAGTGTATAGATAATTCATGGTCATGATACTATTAAGTCGAGTCTCAAAGATTATTGGTTTTATAATTTGTATATCTTTTGGCCCAGAGTGCAAAAAGATGAACTGTTGTTATTGGTTATATGAATTGATATCTTTGGTCAGAAGTGCAAAGATGAATTTATTAGTATGATTATGAGTAGAAATTGTGATTTGGTATAACCATGATTTTTGATGTTTCAGTGAAGATAGGTGATAAAATTATCTTCATCCCGGTGCGTGCGAAAGAATTCAAATCACAATTATGATTATGAGTTATTCATATGATTGTGATGTGAATTGTTGATTTATGTTACAAGGATAAAACATTATTGGTGGACTTTTAACTTGGAGAAGATAATAGACCTCGATGGTCTATTCGACTCTTTTAATGGATTGCTCGTTCACCGCAACTTTGGTTGAAAAGTTTTATCATCTACCATATGTTCTAAATCTTTGATTTATTATCGATGATTTAATTATCTTTAATTAGTTTAGTCATATTCTTTATCGTATAGTTGTGCTCACCCTTTTGCTTCACAATTCCTTTCTGTAATAAGAGTAAATTAGCCGAGTCGAAAGTGGGATAACAGGAAAATAGTGAGATGGTCCGAGACTGTTGAAGTTTCTCAATACATTATAAAATGGCATGACATGCAATATATAATTGCATTGAGGACCTAAGATGTATGTGTCGTATGTTATACATCACTTAATAATTGATTTTGGTGAACAACAATAGGTTGATGAGAACCCAAATTTGAAAGGGTGTTTTGCCACTATCATACAAGATGTCTAATGACATACAATCTCGTGTTATCATAAGACAGGGTTGTGCACATCCACTTGCTGAGTATATCTATGAGCACTACCTATATGATCTTGGAGTATATTTAAAATATAATTCTCACTTGGAGACAACTGAGATAATTATATGTCAAGAGAAGACTCATCATTGGAAGGAACATGATAGTAATCTTCTTATTTTTCTTTGGGGTCTATTGGATCAACCAAGGATAATTCTCTGGGCATATGATATCTATCATAACTTAGATTCATGGCCTCCGATATACGAAGGTTTCCTTGAGTACTTCCAGAGATTTTAATTTCAAAAACAGTTATTGACTGTACTTTTATGTAATGTACCATTGTAAGGTTATGGTCGACGCACCATGAGAGTTACATATATTTGTATTGAAACTCACAGCTTATCTGTTGTCGTACTCTGCACGACAGTTCAACAGTGGTATAAATGAAGTTGTAATTGATTTTTATAGTATAATATCTGGCGACTCAGAATGGGTCGGGTGGACCTATTTTGGGGACGTCACAATATTCATCAAGTTTCACCATTAAAGACTGAAGATGATGAAAAATATTTTAGAGAACGAATCCAGTGAGACAGAAGGACAAATATTAGGGATTCGTATTTCGATTTATCCAAATTCAATAATTCTTCATAATAACCAAGTGTGAAGTATAATTCAAAAATAAAGATCAAAACATGGATACAATCAAAGATAGTAACCATAAAAGACATCTGGAAGAAAAAGAGAAAATTTCATTTTTCGGTGAATAGTGTCGTATTTGTGAATAGTGTCGTTTACATGAATAGTGTCGTATACGTGAATAGTAACCCCGACACAAAAAGTTCCAAATTTGATTAAAAGTTCAGATTAATACTTCGGCATAATGATATTACAAGAAATAATATCATATATGAAGAAAATAACATTCCTTACCTCAAAGAATCAGTACTTCGGAAAGAAAGGTCGAAAGTGATATTGAATGAAACTTGTACTGAACAGCAACTCTTAAAGTATATAAATACTCACAAAATACGCTCCATAATATAGAGAGAGAAAGAAAGAAAGCTTATGTTTCTGGTGTGATTTTCAATTCTAACTTAGCCCTCTATTTAAAAGAAAATGTTAGCACGCCGAAGCAGACTTGACCTGCTACCTGATGGCTTTACTTGCTACTATTGTCACCCACCACATTTGAAATAAAATTCAGCACATTTCTTCACCAACCACAAGTGGGGCCCATTCAATTCTAGAATTTTCCACCAAAATCATTTATAAACCTAATTTTTGAATCAGTCACCACTTAAAATTCATAACAAATCATACATTCATTTTTAACGGTTCAAAATTTGTGGACATGTACTCAACTTATATATGTATAACATATCCAAAAATCACAACGATCCAACGGCCGAATTAAAAATTATAACTCACGCAATATATCGTAAAAATACAGATTTGATTTTTAATATCTCCATTCCGACAAAGATACTGATAAAACACCTCAACATTAAATCCTTCAATAATAACCACATAAAATAAATAAATCCATCATTTATATCCGCATCAAATAAATATTTCCTTATCATATAAATCAATAATTAATTATTCATAAATAATATTACAGAATTACAATTATGACAACCAGGCCGTTCCCAGGAAAGAGTGGGCTTTCCAATAAGGATTTCTCCTTACTGGCACGCAATTAGGTGACCAAACCTCTCCTTAGACAAAACTTTCTAGACATTGCCAATAATGTTATCTAATAATATTATTCAAATAATATGAATTATTGATCTAATAATGGAAAATACTGTGCAATGACAATTATTAAAATAACAATAATATAAAATATCAACATAACAATTATTGAATCAATAAAATAAAATATTAAAAAGTAATTACTGTAACTCTGAGACCCCAGATTTTATAAATAAAGATTTAAATTTCTCGAAATAATTTTTTAATATTATGGTGTGAATTTGAGATAATATTATAGTTGTGGGTAGTATTTATAAATTCTGCAAAGTATGCAAGTTGTTATATTATATTCGATTGGTTAGGGAATATTCGTACAACGGCGCAATCATTGGTGGACCCCACAACAGAATTATTGTTGGATTGAGAAAACGACAAAAAATATTTTATTAAAAATAACGGCGGAAGTTTTACTAATTGATATTTGAACTACTTTCAGTAGTAAAAATACAAGAATACGTGTGGTTGCATAGTAGCACATGGTATTGATTATTGATGCTTATGTGAGAAGTCACTCGCTTTGATTCCATTATTGTCGATTAATAATATGAATTATTATAACGATGATGACGCTTTTGTTTTATTCAGATTATTAATGTAATAAAATGTAAACATCTTTTATATAAAATGTAATACTTTATTAAAGTTATTCTATAAATAGAATATATTATATTTTATTATGCATAGTGTTTTTATAGTAGTGTTGCATAGTGTTTGCATAGTAAAATCTTTTTATATAAATAGAATATATTATATTTTATTTAAAAGATTTTGCTTTAAATATGGACCGTCGATTAAAGTAAATCAATTTGGACCGTTCATGGATTAGTTACTATGCATTCCATTTTCCTATAAATAGAAGCTCATTCCTTCATTATTTTCTTACGAATTCACTGAAACTCTAGAGAGATAAACTGTAAGAGAGAAAGAAGAAAAGTTTTCTGCTATTTAACTTTCTTTTCCTATATCCAGTTTCTGTTACGGTAAGGGATATTATTCTTTTATATTCATGAAGAGAACTGTTGTTATTCCATTACTTATTATTCTGTTGGAATAACCTGTATACGCAGAATACTCTATACTTGGTGACATTCTTCTATTATTCTGTTGGAATATCCTGTCATCCTATCTTTTTACGGACCGGTTCCGCTTTTATTATTATTCAACATTATTCCGCTTAGAATATTCTGTTCA
This sequence comes from Panax quinquefolius, assembly GCA_020205615.1. NCBI lineage: Eukaryota > Viridiplantae > Streptophyta > Magnoliopsida > Apiales > Araliaceae > Panax > Panax quinquefolius. The sequence continues at coordinate 26,230,136 of CM035154.1, forward strand.
GGCTTTACGCCGACTGGTTCCGCTCTTTATTATTCTCGCCTTTTATTATTCGCCGAATATCCTGTGTGTGTGTTTTACACCGGACCTGGTTCCATTATTTATTATTTCGCACTTATTATTCTGTTGGAACATCCTGTCGGTGTGAATTTCACCTGACCTAGTTCCGTTATTATTATTCTGTTGGAATAACCTGTCTATGTGAAGTACCGCATGCATGGTGATTTCTTTTGTTATTTCATTCGTTATTATACTCAGTTGGATAAAATTTTGACTTCTATACTCCATGAAATTAGTAGAATATCCTTGATATTTGCGCTTCATCCAGTATTTTTCATGGAAATATTCTTCTGAGCATTCTTGAATTTTACTCTACAAAGAAGTATCATATTGACAATTTGGACGTTATTAGTTCCTGAATAAATTAATTCGTAAACTTGTTTTATTGAATTATTATGTCATTGTCATCATCCTCATGTTATATTATGTTAAAAGTTATCTTTGGCTTACGTGCATAGATGAACTTAGTATGATTATGACAAGGGATCATTCGGTATAATCATGACCTGTTATAAATGATGTGATAAAAGTCCTCAGTGGCCTGTAATGGATTGATGGATAGTTTTTGGTATGATTATGACCAGTGGTGATTCGGTATAGTCATGACCATTGATGATTTGATGAAAATCCTTGACCGTGGTATAGGGATGATTAGATATTGTGGTTTATTCATTAAACTGAGTCTCAATGATAAAAATTGATGAAAACCTTTTAAATTATAAAAGATAGTAGACTTTATTCTCTATTTGACTCTTCTAATGGATTGATTGTTTCGCTGCAGTTATACTTGATAGTTATTATATTTTATCAGTTTAACACTGTTGAGGGCTAACGATAAATTATTCTGCATTATCTTAGTCATAATATTTCTTACTGGGCTAGTTGAGCTCACCCTTTCTTTCACTGTTCTCTTCAGGAAATGAGAACGTAGCCAGGACTAGTCGGGGAATGGAGTAACGGTACAGATGATAGTATTAGTAGTCCTCACTATTCTGTAAAATAGTGTGACAATAAATGTAATGAGGACTTATTCTAAGAATGGATATTGTCTAGAAGACAATATTTGTATTTAAACTCGCAGCATATGTTTTGTCGTATTATACACGACTGCTATATTATTAGGTTGTATTTGAATTTTTTTACCATGTATCTGGCGACTCAAGATGGGTGATGTGTACCTAATTTTGGGGGCGTCACAGTTGGTATCAAAGCTTAGGGATATGATCCCTGGCTAAGATGTGAGACAAGAACTAGGAGGGGAGAGACGGGGAATTCTTTCGCTAGTATGACCTACCTAAGTTTTTTTGTTTTTTTTTGGCATTTAATTGGTCGGTCAGAGTATAGGGATAATATTTGATATATTAATTAACCCTTGTGTTGTGGCGGTGTTTGAAATGGCAAATTGAAAATATTCACAATGGAGTGAATGTGACCGTTGTGACACCTTTAATCACTAATCGTGTTAATGCAAAGGTCGACGAAGAACAAATTAGAGATATCTACGTAGTGGATGAAGAACTAATAGTTGCACCTGAGCTAGTTGCAGAGGTAGTAGCTGAGAGTGAGGAAGAAGAGGAAGAAGAGGAACCTGAGGAGAATTGGTTAGAAGGAGTTTATGATCAAAACTTAGAATTACAAAATCATGTTCGTGAGCTAGAAGAACAGGTTAAAGAACGGCAAACGGTCGTGGAACAAAGAGATGCAACAATTCAAAATTGGGTTACCCGATATGTGATGCTCGAACAAAATCACGCTTTGGCAGGGTGTAAGATATTAAAGTTAGAATCGAGAATTCAAAATCAAAGATCACCGAAAGAAGAAAAACAACCGAACGAAGGAGAATAGATGATGCATGGGTAAAAGTCGCACGACGCGTTGATAGTGTAGAAAATACGTCCGATCCAATAAAGCCAAAATAGATGAAATGAACTTTGCTTTTGGACAAACAATTGAGAACCCAACATCGAATTCGAATTACCACATGCATAGCGGTCAACTCGAATTCGATATGGATCGAGAATAATGATTCAAATCATGGATCAGGAATGTAAAGAAGCACTTAAGGGTGGAATGTAACCTATAGTAAAGTCAAACTTGGTAGTTTAAGCGAGAGCGTTTGTCGAGAAACCCGAACGAAGTTATTACGGGTAAGTTAATTATAAACTATTGGGAAGTCTATACTTTATTCGATACAAGTTCTACCCACTCTTTTATTTTACCTAGTTGTGTTCAATGTCTAAATTTGACTCCGAAAAAATTAGACTTTGATTTATCTATTGAAACTCAGTTGGGAGAAACCTTCGTTACCTCCACTGTTTATAAATCTTGTTGTTTCAAATCAACACTTTCAAGTTACCTGTCGATCTTATCTCTTTGAAAATACTTGCCTTTGAGGTGATTTTTGAAAACGATTGATTAACTACTCATTATACTTTTTGTAAGGTTGTTAGCTTTCATATTCCTAACCAACCTGTTATACGAATTCAACGTAACCAAACCCTAAAGTTAATCACTGTTATATCAAGCCATAAGTAAAGAGCCCCGATCCTCTCGTTCTTGACTTCCTTGTGTGGAATGCACCGAAGCCAGACTTTCTGTAGGCGACGTCATGAATGACGATGACAAGTTGATAGGTATCATTGTGAGGTGCTATCTAGGTTAAGGGATAGAAGTCACAGTTGGTATCAATGTAACGTACTATCCAAGTCTTGGATGAGAGTAATAGTTTTGAATGATATTTCTATCATTAATAAATTTCTTGACGTATTCTTGAAGACTTTCTAGCCTACCCTAGAGCGTGAAATCAAATTTTGTATTGACCCAGTACAAAAACCCATTTCTTAAACCCTCAAATATTTCTTCAACTAAAAGGATCTGTTTACGTGGATTATGATGAAAGTCATAATAAAAGCATTGGACTAATGAAAATCATGGGTATACGTGGTATTAGTAAGTGTTATGATGACTTATGTTGGTTATTATGAGAAAACATGAAAGTTTCTTAGAAATCACAAAGAGTTGAAAATCAGATTTTGTGAAAAACGTAACATGAAATTCAATTGACCATATCTCTTTATATATTTTGAATTTTTCAGTGTGGTCAAATTCTAGAGTTAGATCTATGAGTTTTGTAGCATCTCCAAGTGGAATCACTGGAAAAGGTGTTGTAAATTTTCGTGTGGACTGATTTTAATAAATGATGAAAAAGCTGGAAATTTCAAAAAGCTACTGATTTTATTTTTAAAAGGGCATTTTCGGCCACTTAAATTATGAGAAAAATTCTAGCCTTTTGGGAAATGAAAGTATATGTTATAAAGAACCTCCTGTCCAAAAATGAGCTCATTCTAACTTAAAATGAGCAAGTTATGACCATTTCAATATTTAGGTTTTTTCGACGAAAAATGCTATAACCGGAGTTCTACAACTCCAATGACCATGAAATTTAAACTAGAGGCTCAAATTAACATGTGTAAGGTCCTGCCAAGATTTGAGAATTTTTGGAGTTAAACTTGAGGTAGCAAATTTCTTAAGGAATTAATTAGAAATTGATTTTTGAAAAATAGTAAATGAATTTTAAAAATTTCGAAAAATATATATTTTCATTATGGGACTATATGTTGCTAAATCCCAGAAAAGAAATATTTTTGGAACTAATTTGATATTTTTCATAAAAATAGTTTGGTTACGAACATATGAGTTAAATATGTTATGTGAAGTAACAAAATTGGAAAATAGGATTTTATGGCTAGAAAATCCTATATAGAGTATATGTATATTTTTGATGAGGATTTGATCATTGGTGATGATATCTTATGAGTATGGCATTTTGAATGATTAAATGCATTATATGGTAAAGCGTAAACAATTGAAATAAATTGTTTATAAATTTAAGAAGTGATTAAAATATTGTTATAATATTAATGATATTAGATTATAAGATTATTAAGTGATTGATAACATGGGGATATTCTTAAATCTCGGATAAATTACATTATAAATATTTAATATTTATCCTTTATCTCATTTGATTGATTCTTTATATCATCGATATGATCTCCATGCTTATATTATGTTGAAAGTCATCTCGTGGCTCACGTGCATAGATATGACTTGGTATGATTATGACCAGGGATTGTTCAAAGATAATCATGACCATAATTGAATACACGATTATCTTTGCACGTAGTGCATGGATAATTACACGATGGTCGTGATACTAATGAACACATGATTATCTTTTTTCGCACGTAGTGCATTGATAATTCGTGGTCGTGATACTAAAGAATATCATCGGCTTCAGAAAGGCGGATGATTCGATGATGTGGATTAATTATTGAAATGAGTCTCAAAGAATGAAATATTAATTCATGGATGTGGTAAAAGTCATCTTCGTCAGGTAGTAGTGCATTGATGGACTTGGTATGATTATGACCAGGATTATTCGTTATAATCATGACCAGATTGAAAACACGAATATCCTCGGCCAAGAAGTGCATGGATAATTCGTGGTCGTGATACTATTAAGTCGAGTCTCAAAGATTATTGGTTTTATAATTTGTATATCTTTGGCCCGAAGTGCAAAAGAAGATGAATTGTTAATGAATATCTTTGGCGGATTGCAAAGATGAATTTAATATTTTTAACGATAAAGGTATTTAAGGTATCCTCACCTCTTTATCATACCAGGTACGTACCCTAATTTCGAGGGCGAAATTCTATAAGGAGGAGAGATTGTGAGACCCCAGATTTTATAAATAAAGATTTAAATTTTCTCGAAATAATTTTTTAATATTATGGTGTGAATTTGAGATAATATTATAGTTGTGGGTAGTATTTATAAATTCTGCAAAGTATGCAAGTTGTTATATTATATTCGATTGGTCGGAGAATATCGCTTTAGCGAGGAATATTCGCATAACCACAAGATTCATCATCGTTAAGTGGACTCCACAATGTAATTATTGTTGATCGAGAAAACGACAAAAATATTTTATTAAAAATAACGGCGGAAGTTTTACCGCTGATACTTTGTTGAACTACTCCCAGTAGTAAAAGTACGATGTACGTGTGGTTGCATAAGAGCACACGGTATTGATTATTGATGCTTATGTGAGAAGTCACCGGTTTGATTCCATTATCACGATTAATAATATGAATTATTATAACGATGATGACGCTTTTGTTTTATTCAGATTATTAATGTAATAAAATGTAAACATCTTTTATATAAAATGTAATACTTTACTAAAGTTAATCTATAAATAGAATATATTATATTTTATTATGCGATATAGTGTTTTTGCGATAATTGTTGCATATAAGTTTTGATAGTAAAAAATCTTTATATATAATAGAATATATTATATTTTATTTAAAAGATTTTGCTTTAAATATGGAACGTCGAAAGACCCCACTTTTTTATAAATAAAGATGAATTTTTCTATAAATATTATTTTTGAATATTATGGAATAAATTTGATATAATGTTATAGTTGTGGGTAATATTTATAAATTTTGCAAAGTATGCAAGTTGTTATAAAATATTCGTTTGGTTCTGGGAATATTCTTTTGTTAGGAATATTCGCATAATGGCTCAATCATCGGTGGACCCCACAATGTAATTATTGCTCTGATTGAGAAAACGACAAAAATATTTTATAAAAAATAACTACGGAGGTGTTACCGCTAAAACCGCTGAACTACCCTATGGTAAAAGTACAAGAATACGCTGTAGTCGCATAAGAGCACACTCAGATTGATTATCGATGCTTACGTGAGAAGTCACTCACTATGCTCAATTATTGCTACAAGAATTCACGATCATATCTCTTATATTATTGATTCAATTATTGTCACAAAGATCATCTCAGATAATATGTTATAGTATTAAATCAATAATTGAGACGACAAGTTATAAATGATTAATAATTGTTGAAAGATTAAATATGTGTTGATGAAAAAAAATGATTTGTGGTAAGTTTGATTATTTTATGGGGGCTCATATGTCATCATCTAAGAGTCTCTTCATCAATAGTATTTACCTTCACAATAGTAATTACCTTCGTCAATAGTAATTACCTTGTGAATAGTATTTACCTTCATCAATAGTAATTACCTTCAATCAATATAGTAATTACCTTGTGAATAGTATTTACCTTCATAGTAATTACCTTCAATAGTTATTTACCTTAGTATTTACCTTCACAATAGTATTTACCTTTAATTACCTTTACCAGACGCCGAACCACTTGTCGCTTCACATTACAAAAGGCCGAACCACTTGTCGCTTTTCATTACAAAGGCCAAACCACAAGCCTTTTCACACTTTTTCACACGGTCAAGCTAAGCTAGAAATCTTCTATAAATAGAGGCCTAGGGCTTCATTATTTTTCACGAATTCATTCAAGCTATAGAGAGAAAAGTATAGAGAGAATAAGAGAGAAAGAAGAAGAGTATTTTGTTACTACTACATCGCAGCAAAGATTCAATCTCCTACCAAATGTAAGGGGTGTTATTCTTTCTTATTCATGAAGAGAACTGTTGTTATTCCATCGCTTATTATTCTCGCTGGAATAACTCGTATAAGTGGTTTACCCTATACTTGGTGACATTCTTCTATTATTCTCGCTGGAACATCCTATACTGTGTTTTTTACCCGACCGGTTTCTTTTTATTATTATTCTGTTGGAACATCCTCGCTCATGTGTTTTACACCCACTGGTTTTTTATTATTCTCCTGAACATCCTGGTTTTTTAACACGGACCGGTTCCGCTTTTATTATTCTCGCTGGAATATCCTCGTCTCGTGTGTTTTACACATCGAATTCGGTTCCATCTTTATTATTCTCATTGAACATCCTGCTCGCAGGTTTTTACCCGACCGGTTCCGCCTTTTATTATTCTCGCTGGAATATCCTATCTCGTGTTTTACACCGGATCCGGGTTCCATCTTTATTATTCTCGTTGGAACATCCTCGCTTGCGGTGAATTTCACCCGACCGGTTCCGTTATTTATTATTCTCGCTGAATAACTCGTCTCTGCAAGGCCTATCGCATGCATGGTGATTTCTTTTGTTATTCCATTCTTTATTATACCCAAATAAGTTAAAACTTTGACTTCTATACTCCATGAAATTAGTAGAATATCCTCGATATTTGCGCTTTCATCCAAAGATCTTTTCATGGAAATATTCTTCCGATCATTCTTGAATTTTACTCTACAAAACAAGATTATGTCGATAATTTGACGTTAATAATTCCCCGGATAAAATAATTCTTGAACTTGTTTTATCAATTCTTATATCATTGTCATCATCCTCATGTTTATATTTTTTTTGAAGTCATCTCGTGGCTCAGTAGTGCATAGATGGACTTGGTATGATTATGACCAGAGACTATTCTTGTAATCATGACCGTAATGTTACAAATGATGTGATAAAAATCCTCAAAGGGTCAGTAGTGCATCGATGGACAAATTGTTGGTATGATCATGACCATTAATGAATACACAAATATTCTCGCCCGTAGTGCATGAATAATTGTGGTCGTGATACTAAAGAATATCCTCGGCCAGTAGTGTGTAAGTGATTCGATGATGTGAAATATTTATTAAAGTCGAGTCTCAAATATAAACAAGGATGAAAAACCTTTTAAAACCTAAAAGATAGTAGACTTTATTTTCTACTTGACTTTTTAATGGATCAGATATTCCACCGCAGCTTAAACCGGTTGTCATTGTATTTTATCGCTTAACATTATCAAGACTATTGATAATTTATTCTCGCATTATCTTAGTCATAATATTTCTTCCGGGCTAGTTGAGCTCACCCTTTCTTTCACCGTTTCTCTTCGTGAAATGATAATATAGCCGGACGAAGCCTGGGAAACGAGTGATGGTCCTCAAGATAGCATTAGTAGTCCTCACTATTCTCGAAAAATAGTGTGATAATAATCGAATGAGGACTTTTTGTTTGAGTTTGTATAATATCTAGTAGACGATATTTGTATTTAAACTCACGCTTTATGTCGTATTGTATACACGACGCTTATGTTAATAAGTTGTATTTAAATTCTCAGACTATGTAAGTGTCGCACCCAAGACGGGTGATGTATACCTAATTTTGGGGCGCCACAGCTTGGTATCGTAGCTTAGGATATGATCCTCGCTAAGATGTGAGAATAGTACTAGAGGGAGACGGGGAATACCTTCGCTAGTATTTACCTACCTAAGTTTATGTGATATTTTATTGGTTGGTCGTAAGATAGGGATAATTTGTTACATGTCAATTAACCTTTTGTTTTGTGGCGAGATTCAAAATGACATCCGAGAATGTTGAGAATAGCAATGGAGCGCAGCGATCGTTGATTCACCACATATCAATAATCGTGATAATGTGCATCGTAAGGCGATAATCCTCATGCAAACAACAACACCGACTAAAATGATGAATGATCAAATGTTCGTGAGGCTTTATGCAATTTATGCAACAAAGAAAGTAGAGCGACTCCTCGCCCAAAACGTAGGTGGAAACACACGAAAACTCTCTCGCGGTCACCGCTAAACAATTTAAGGAGCCGGGACCACCGGAGTTTAAGGGAGCCAAAACCACTTCGCTAAGCATGGATAAAGCAGACACAAGATATTTGATGTCTTGGGATGCTCCGAGGAGCAAAAGGTTCCTTTGCGCTTTTATGTCATGCGCGAGAGGCGGATTACGGTGGGAATCCAGAAACGACTCAACCAAATTGCATCAAGATATCTTGGGAGAAGTTCCAGAGTCGTTTCAACGACAAATACTTTCCCGAAAGTATTCGCCATACGTGAAGGAGGTGGAGTTTATCAAGTTGAAACAAAACAATATGACCGTGTCGCAATACGAGGCAAAATTTATGAGTTATCACTATTTATATTCCACTCACTGGATAATGAAGAGAGAATGGCGCGAATGTTTTTAAGAGGTTTGAAGTCGAGATACGCCAACATCTTATTTCTCATAAACCGTGGTTTGTATTCGATGTTGTAAATAGGGCTCGCTTAGTGGAGCGCGATAATGAGTCAACGCAACTAAAAGAGAGCAAATTTTAAAAAATTATAATACCAATGAGAATAGTCATCGAAGCGGTGACAACAAGCGTGAGGGAATCAACAAAGCCAGATATGGTAACCACTTCGGTGGTAATCGTACCAAACAATAAGAATGGACATTTCAAGAAAAGGAGATTCAACAATGATGGAAAGACGCCAAGACTCAAAGACCCATTGTTAAGGAAGGAGAAAGACCACCTATCATATGCTTCAAATGCGAGGAGAGGGACACATCAAACAAACCAAGCCATGCCATTCAAAGCATGTTATAATTATGGAAGAGAAGGTCACTTAGCTCGATTTTGTCATTTTATCAAGACAAATTCAGCTAGGATGGAGGCACCAAAGGCCATCCCGTAAAATTCAAACCCAGAAGTGCAAGGAGAGCATTTGTTGTGACCTCCCAAAGAGCAAGGAATCCGAATGAGGTCATCACGTAAGCTTATCATAAACTCTAATGAAGTCTATACTTTATTTGATACCTGTTCTACCCATTCTTTTATTTCTCCTACTTGCGCCATCGATTAAATTTGACTCGAGAGAAATTAGACTTTCGACTTATCTCGTGGAAACTCCGCTGGGAGAAACCTTCATTACATCCAATCGCTTATAAGTCTTGTTTGGTTCAAATCGGCACCCTCACATTACCTCGTCGATCTTATTTCATTAAAAATACTTGCATTTGACGTGATTCTAGGGATTGATCGGTTAACTACTTATCATGCAAAAATTGATTGTTTTCGTAAGGTTGTTAGCTTTCATATTCCTAATCAACCTATTATGCTAATTCAAACGACCAAACCATTAAAATCAATCACTTGGCCATCTCAAGCCATAAAGCTATTCGCTTATTGAAAAACGGATGTCAAGCTTTCTTAGCTCATGTCACGATTTAAATAAAATACGCCGCTTTTAAACGATATTCCTATTGTTAATAAATTTCCGACGATTCTCAAAGAACTTCCCGCCTACCCCCTGAGCGTGAAATTGAATTTTGTATCGACCTTGAACCCTAAGACAAAACCTATTTCCAAAGCCCCATATCGAATGGCTCCTATCAACTTCGTGAGTTAAAGACCCAACCGCAGGAATTGTTAGACATCGGCTTTATTCGTCCTAGTACTTCTCCTCGGGGTGCTCCTGCTCTATTCGTGAAGAAGAAAGATGGGAGTATGCGATTTGTATTGATTATCGGGAGTCAATCACGTCACCATCAAAAATAGTATCCATTGCCACGTATTGATGACCTGCTTTGACCAACAGCTTGCAAGGAGCCAAATTCTTTTCAAAGATCGATCTTCGCTCCTTGATATCACCAATTGAAGATTAGAACCACCGACATTCCAAAGACGGCTTTCGTAATCCCCAGACGGCATTATGAATTCCTAGTCATGTCCTTTGGATCGACTAATGCTCCTCGCCGCCTTCATGGATATGATGAACCGAGTATTCAAGGAATATTTAGATCACTTTGTGGTCGCCTTTATCGATGACATCCTTATTTATTCCAAAAGCCGTGAAGATCATGAGCAACACTTGAGGTCGACACTCCAAAAGCTTCGTGAATATAAGCTTTATGCCAAGTTGAAGAAATGCGAGTTCGCTTGAAGAAGTAGCATTCCTTGGGCACGTGGTATCAAGTCATGGAATATCCGCTGACCCAAAGAAAGATCAAGCTATTCAAAGTCGGGAACAACCTAAATCAAAGGACCAAGCACGTAGCTTTCTCTTAGAATGGGTTATTATCGGAGATTCGTGGAAGGATTTCTCTCGAATCGCTATTCCATCGACTCAAATTGACTCGGAAAGATACAAAGTTCTATTGGAGCGAAGAATGTGAGAAGAGTTTTCAAGAACTCAAGAGGAGACTTATTTCAAAGACTGCTCGGCAATACCATCCGCCTTGAGGGATTTGTCATCTACAAAGGATGCTTCGGCAAAAGGGTTGGGATGTGTTCTCATGCAACATGGAAAAGTAATAGTTTATGCCTCATGACAACTCAAAGAATATGAGAGGAATTATCCTACTCATGATCTAGAGTTAGCAAACCGTTGTCTTTGCACTTAAAATTTGGAGGCATTACTTGTATGGGGAGAAAGTGGAGATCTTTACTTGATCATAAAAGCCTCAAATATTTCTTCACTCAAAAGGAACTCAACATGCGACAACGACGCTGGCTTGAACTGCTGAAAGATTATGATCATACCATCCAATACCATCCCGAAAAGCGAACGTGGTAGCCGACGATCGAGTAGAAAATCATATGCAAGTACGAAAAGCGATATTGTCAACGCAAAGGCCCATTTTGTGTGACTTGCAAAGGATGGAGATAGAATTAAAGACTCTGTGGACGATGTGATGATAGCGAGTATACGAGTAGAACCGACTTTAATTGATAAAGTTAAAGTCGCTCAAGCTACGCACTGAGCCGATGCGTATGAGGAAGAAAGTGCAAGAAGGTGCTATGCCAAGCAAGAATCGATGAAGAAGGAATACTTCGAAATCAACTCCGCACTTTGTGTTCCTAACGACCCCGATTTAAAGTATAATATCATGATGGAGGCACACAACACACCATTTGCAATCCATCTCGGGAGTACCAAAATGTATCATGATATTCGCCATACATTTTGGTGGAGCAATATGAAGAGAGAGATAGCGCTACTGCTTATCTCAAGGTGTCTAACTTGTCAACGAAGTTAAAGCGAGCATCAAGTACCAAAAGGTCCATCAGAACCACTTGAAATTCCGTAATGGAAGTGGGAGCACATTACCATGGATTTCAAGCACGGCCTTCCTAAGGTTTCTCAAGGCATTGATGCGATTTGGGTCATTGTTGATAGATCGACCAAGTCCGCTTCATTTCTTACCGATACGAGAAACTTATACACTTGAACGCCTTGCTCAGATGTACATAAACGAGATTGTAAGATCGCATGGTATGCCGGTATCCATAGTTTCGATCGAGACCCAAGATTCACTTCACGATTTTTGGGTTAGTTTGCAAAAAGCTATGGGCACAGACTTCACGATTTAGCTCGGCATATCATCCTCGCATTTTACGGACAATGGAGAGAGGACTATTCAAACTCTCAAGATCTATTAAGACTCGTGTCCTTGATTTCAAGGGAGTCGGGACAAGTTCTTACCATCGGTGGAGTTTTCCTACAACAACAGCTTATCAAGCAAGTATCGGCATGGCTCCATTCAAGCGCCAGTATGGAAGAAAGTGTCGCTTCTCCAAAGATGCCGGGATGAGGTGGGTGAAGCAACGTTGTTGGGACCGAGTTGGTACGTGATCTACGGAAAAGATTCAAACGATCCGACAACGATATAAAAACCTCACAAAATCGATAAAGAGTTATGCCGATCTTCATCGAAAGGACGGGAATTCGATATAGAGATCATGTGTTGTTAAGAGTCGCTCCATGGAAAGGAGTTACAAGATTTGGAAAGAGAGGAAAACTTAACCCTCGATTCATCTCGGTCCATTTTAATCCTCGATCGAGTAGGAACTGTGGCCTATAGACTCGCTTTTACCGCCAAATATGTCTCGTGTTCATAACGCTTTTCACATATCTATGTTACGTAAATATGTGAAAGACCCGAACCATATTATCGAGTTAGAACCTGATTTAAATAGCGGAAGATTTGACGATGAAGAGGTTCCTGCTCAAATTTTGATAAGAAGGAACATATTCTACGCCCCAAGGTTATACCTCAAGTCAAAGTTTTGTGGAGGAACCACGATGTTGAGGAAATGACTCGGAGTTAGAATCAAATGAAATCAAGGTATCCTTACCTCTTCGACATACCAGTGTATCGCACTCTAATTTCGAGGGCTTAAATTTCATAAGAAGGGAGGTTGTAAGACCCCAAATTTTATAAATAAAGATGAATTTTTCTATAAATATTATTTTGAATATTATGGAATAAATTTGATATAATGTTATAGTTGGGGTAATATTTATAAATTTTGCAAAGTATGCAAGTTGTTATAAAATATTCGTTTGGTCTCTGGAATATTCTTTTGTTAGGAATATTCGCATAATGGCTCAATCATCAGTGGACCCCACAATGTAATTATTGCTTGATCGAGAAAACGACAAAAAATATTTTATAAAAATAACTACGAGGTGTTACCGCTAAAACCGCTGAACTACCCGGTGGTAAAAGTACAAGAATACGCTGTAGTCGCATAAGAGCACACACAGATTGATTATCGATGCTTACGTGAGAAGTCACTCACCATGCTCAATTATCACACAAAGAATTGCCGCATCATATCTCTTATATTATTGATTCAATTATTGTCACAAGATCATCTCAGATAATATGTTATAGTATTAAATCAATAATTGAGACGACATAAATGTTATAAATGATTAATAATTGTTGAAAGATTAAATATGTGTTGATGAAAAAAATGATTTGTGGTAAGTTTGATTATTTTATGGGGGCTCATATGTATCATCTAAGAGTCTCTTCATCTATAGAGTCTCTTCATCAATAGTAATTACCTTCACAATAGTAATTACCTTCATCAATAGTAATTACCTTCGTGAATAGTAATTACCTTCACAATAATAATACCCTTCAAATACCTACCTTCGCAAGTAATTACCTTCACAATAGTATTTACCTTCAGCTAATAGTAATTACCTTTACCAATACGTTCGCTAATACTAATTACCTTTACCATTACAAAGGCCGAACCACTTGTCGCTTCACATTACATTACCAACCACTTGTCAAACACAACTTTTCAAACCAAGCCACAAGCCACTTTTTTCACACTAAGAAAAGTGCTAAGCTAGAAATCTTCTATAAATAGAGGCCTAGGGCTTCATTATTTTTCACTTAATTCATTCAAGCTATAGAGAGAGAAAGTATAGAGAGAATAGAGAAAAGAAGAAGAGTATTTTGTTACTACACCGCCGCAGATTCAATCTCCTACCAAATGTAAGGGTGTTATTCTTCTTATTCATGAAGAGAACTGTTGTTATTCCATTGCTTATTATTCTCTGGAATAACTCAGTATAAGTGGTTTACCCTATACTTGGTGACATTCTTCTATTATTCTGCTGGAACATCCTCGTCTGCAGGTTTTACACCCCGGTTCCGCTTTTTTTTATTATTATTCGCTGAACATCCGCTCCGTGTTTTTACACCGACTCGTTTCGCTTTTTTATTATTCGCTTGAACATCCGCTGCATGTGTTTTACACCTCCGGTTCCGCTTTTTTATTATTCTCGCTGAATATCCTATCTGTGTTTTACACCGGATCCGGTTCCATCTTTATTATTCTCGCTGGAACATCCGTCACGTTGTTTTACACCGGACCGTTCCGCTTTTATTATTCTTCTTGAATATCCTATCTGTGTGTTTTACACCGGATCGGGTTCCATCTTTATTATTCTCGTTGAACATCCTCGCTTCGGCGTGAATTTCACCGACCGTTTCGTTATTTATTATTATTCGCTGAATAACTCGTCTGCGCGGGTCTATCGCATGCACGGTGATTTCTTTTGTTATTCCATTCTTTATTATACCCAAATGGTTAAAACTTTGACTTCTATACTCCATGAAATTAGTAGAATATCCTCGATATTTGCGCTTTCATCCAAAGATCTTTCATGGAAATATTCTTCCGATCATTCTTGAATTTTACTCTACAAAACAAAGATTATGTTGATAATTTGACGTTAATAATTCCTCGGATAAAATAATTTTGAACTTGTTTTATTGAATTCTTATATCATTGTCATCATCCTCATGTTTATATTTTTTTGAAAGTCATCTCGTGGGCTCAGTAGTGCATAGATGGACTTGGTATGATTATGACCAGAGACTATTCTTGTAATCACGACCGTAATGTTACAAATGATGTGATAAAAATCCTCGTTAATCAGAGTGCATCGATGGACAAATTGTTGGCATGATCATGACCATTAATGAATACACAAATATTCTTGGCCCGTAGTGCATGAATAATTGTGGTCGTGATACTAAAGAATATCCTCGGCCAGAAAGTGTGGGGTGATTCGATGATGTGAAATATTTATTAAAGTCGAGTCTCAAATATAAACAAAGGATGAAAACCTTTAAAACCTAAAAGATAGTAGACTTTATTTTCTACTTGACTTTTTAATGGATCGCATATTCACCGCAGCTAAACCGGTTGTCTATTGTATTTTATCGCTTTAACATTATCAAGACTATTGATAATTTATTCTACATTATCTTAGTCATAATATTTCTTCGGCTAGTTGAGCTCACCCTTTCTTTCACCGTTTCTCTCTTGAGAAATGATAATATAGCCGGGACGAGCCTGGGAAACGAGTGATGGTCCTCAAGATAAGATTAGTAGTCCTCACTATTCTCGTAAAATAAAGGTGATAATAATCAGAATGAGGACTTTTTGTTTGAGTTTGTATAATATCTAGTAGATTTATATTTGTATTTAAACTCACGCTTTATGTCGTATTGTACACCATACGCTTATGTTAATAAGTTGTATTTAAATTCTCGTACCATGTAAGTGTCGACCCAAGATGGGTGATGTATACCTAATTTTGGGGCCTATACTTGGTGACATTCTTCTATTACTCATTTGGAATATCCTCATGCATCATGCTATCTGTAGAACACAGTTACTTTTAATTATTCATCATTACTGTTGGAATATCCTGTCTGAGCTTTATGCCGGACCTGGTTCCGTCTTTATTATTCTTGAAAGTAGTATGCACACAAGCCAATCATGTTTGATGATAAAAGCATATACTTTGTAACAATCTTATTCATTTATTAATAAAAAGTATTAATTTATTAAAGGCTTTTAATTATCTACATGATCTTTCGCTTTAAAATATGTGATAAACCCATAGTTTTAAGCAATGCTTTTAGAATAATGATGATGATCATTCTAATGAGATCTAAATTCTTAAAAAGCTTAAAACTAAAATAGTTCCCAATCATTGGATTACTAAATTGGGGATTAGTGAATCCGGATAGATTGGTACATATATTGCTTGCTCATTGGATGAGGATGATTGATCTCACGATCATTTGTGTGGAGACACTAAAGCAAGTATGTAGGTGCTTATTAGAGAATAAGTTACATCGAACGTGGCTCGCTAAGGAATACCTAATGGAGTTTTATTTGCTGTCAATAGGAATTCTCAGTAGTGATAGTAGTACAAGTAATCCTTAGACTTGAGATCATCATAGTATCTTGTGTATGATGAGTTATACTTTGACTTATTCCTTAAGACCCTTAGGGTATATCAAAGGGTATGCTTGGGTATAATAAGTTGTACATGGAGATAATGTATGATCAATAAAGAATCTACCACTTCTAATAAAAGAAGAGAAATGTCCTATGTGATTCGATAAATGACAACCCAAAGAGTCCTTGGTTAAGGCGTAATGAAATTAGAAAGGAGTTTCTAATTTGCATTATTTGAGTTGTGCATTTAAGGATCGAAATACATATAATTAAATAAAATAAGACTTGACAAAATTCCATGTCTTATATTTAATCGGGACATCAGATGGTGGAAGGATTGAATTGTGGGTAACTATTTACTCAAAGGTTCTTTTATGATTAATGTTGAAATCTATATTATCTGGAAAGTCGTTGATCGCTAGGGGGGCTTATCCCTATTGTAGAATAAATATTATTTATTTAAATAAATTAATTGTTTAATTTATTTATTTAAATAAGATTAGAATTGTTCTAATTGATTTATTCACAACCGGTTTAATATGGAGAACCTAAAGGGTCACACCATAAAAGGAAGAATAATTATTTAAGAAGTTAATGGCATAATCGTAATAATATGTTAAGTATATTTAATTTAATCTATGGTGATAGAATAAATTAAATAGCTTAATATTTATTATTTAATATTTTAGAAATATTAAATATAAATTAATAAGAGGAGTCTTATTAATATTATTACAATTATTATTATTTTAATTTCTAAAAGAGTTTAGGAATTAATTTAATATAAGTACTTCATTTATTCCTAATAAGATTAGGAGGTTAAATTAATTAAAAGAGTTTAATTAATTATCCCTAATAAGATTAGGGAGCTTAATTAATTAAAAGAATTTAATTAATTAAATAAAACCCAATTCCTTAATTGTTAAGGTGGGTTGCCCACATCTATTAATAAGAAGGAGTCTTATTATGGGTGGTATGGGTTGTTGACTTTAATAACAAAGTACGTAATAATTCCAAGTTGTTGGGAGTATGCCTTTTCTATAGAGATAGAAAACTAGGGTTAGCCATAACACCCATCTTCTTGAATTTTATTCTTCCTCGGTGGATCACCTCTGAGGCCAAACACATGGGTGGCTAACGCCGATCAAAGGAAGGAACCAAACCCGTGTAGATTCAAGTTGAACGCGAAAAGGATTGGAGGTGAACTTGTACCGAGGAAGCTCGATCTTCAAGGGTATGATTTTATTCTTTATCTTTTCGCTTAATTAATAATTATGCATAAAGGGTGATCCGGTATATGGTTTGTAAATTTTTAAACTCGATTTTACACGCTTAAGCATAATTTTTGCAATTTGATCATGCCCATAGAATATTACAAAACCTAACAAAGGGTATCAAAGCCAAACCTTTATGTAAATTATTAATTGTTCAAATTTGATATGTATATTGATATGTGTTTAGAACAATTTAATTGGGCATTTTTTTTATTGTATAAAATTTAATAAAGAAATCAAAAAAAAAAAATTGAATAAACACGGAAGTTAGGAATTATTATTTTTTTAAGTGCATCAACTGACCTTGACCACGTGATTGGATGGCCACCAAAGAGAATCCTACCGACTTTCCATGTTCCTTTTTAAAATTGATTTCTAAGCGGTTTATTTTATTTTTTTATTTTGAGAAGCACGGTTTTATTTTCATGAAGCATGTGATCTATTCAAAAGTTACAGAGATTAGCAAGGAATGGGATTGCATTTTTTTTAGCGAGAAATGGGCATGAAGCATGTAATTTATATATATACTATATATTACTATATATATATATATATATATATATATATTTACCGATATTTATATATTATATATATATATTATATATATATATATATATATATATATATATATATATATAATTTTATACTTAAAATAAAATATTTATTTTAATTTTAAAATAAAAGGTTTATTTTAATCTTAAAATAAAAGAATTTATTTTAATTATAAAATTAAATTTCATGCTAACTAATTAGAGTTGAAATTGGATTCCATGATAACTAATTGGAGTTGAAATTGATTCTATTTTATTTTTCCTTAAATAAAGGAGTTTATTTTGATATGAAATTAGATTTCATATTATTCAAAAAATAAAAGAGTTTATTTGTGAATAGAAAAAGAATCGTAATTTCCTTAAATAAAAGAGTTTATTTAAATATGGAATAAGATTTCATATTATTCAAAATAAAGGAGTTTATTTGTGAATAGGAAAAGAGAATCCATGTTTCCTTAAATAAAGGAGTTTATTTAGATATGAAATAAGATTTCATATTATTCAAAATAAAGAAGTTTATTTGTGAATAGGAAAGAAAATCCGTATTTCCTTTAATATTTTTTTTACATGGAATTGATTCCATAATTAATTAAAATAAAAGAGTTTATTTTAATTAAAGATTTTTTTATATACATGGAATTGGATTCCATAATTAATTAAAATAAAGGAGTTTATTTTGATTAAAGATTTTGATTAAAATAAAATACTTTATTTTATTCAAAATAGGATAAATTAAAATAAAATAGTTTTATTTTGATTTAAATTTGGATTTAAATAAAGGAGTTTATTTTTATTCAAAATTAGATTTTATACTAACTAAATTTGCCCATTAAATGATATCAATATATATATTAAATGTTTATTATTCATAAGATGAATGTTATTTATCGATGCATATGATGATGTGTATGATAATAAATGGGATTGATTATGGACTATCGACCAAATGCGATTGATTTTATTTTAGTTGGATGCATGAATGTATGGGTTTTATTAAATGGGGTCTCACAGACTGCCTTCTTCTAATTTTTTCTTAATGTAAATTCTATCTCTCTCCTATGTACTTCCCTCGATCACGATCAAGGTTTCTATTTATTTTAAATAGTTTTGTAATAGGAATAGTTAGAATTAATTTTGAAAATTGGAGATCAAAGGAGCAAGGAGAGCGCGAAGACCCGCTTTGTAATGGAGCCCGGTTTAAATGTAATAGTTATATTTAAATATTATTTCTTGCACCCTAGGGTTTGACCTTTTGGTTCACTTGGTGGCTCTAGTGAACCAAACTAGAATAAAAGTCCATAATCAATCCGGTAGAATATAGTATTCTATATGTGCATGCTTATACTATATATATATTATATATTATGCAAACATGCTTCGCATGTTCATTAATATGACGCGTATTTTATATATATATGTACGCATACGCTAAAACAAGATGAGACAAATTAATAACAAACCCCTCAATTTTTTTTTATATTAAGTCCTAAGCGCTCAAAGATATTTGGAATATCGAACGTCGCCTTTCTAGCATGATAAAATTAATAGAGTATTAAATATTTAATATGAGTTTGTTGTGTCACCACAAGGCAAGTATTAAGTATTTAAGATGTTAATTTATCACATTTGATGCTTATAAAGAAAATTGAACAATATTGTTTTGTTGTGTCACCACAAGGATGATATTTTTCTTTTTGAATATATGGAGTGCTAGGTCGGACTTAACTTGGATAATTTTGATTCTGGATGTGCCACCACTGATCAAAATAATCTAAGAGGCAAAATACAAGGAGTTGCATAGTTGATGTAATTGACAAGAGTTGTCTACCTATTTATTTATATATAGTTTGTTGTGTCACCACAAGGCTATATATACATTTGAAATGGGATCCTTATTCTCACTAGCAAATCTTTAATTAGATTTTGCCTAACTATATAAGTGAGGGTAATATAGTTTGAAGAAAATAGTGGGAGATACCAATTTAAAACAAGACCTAAATTATTTTGGTAATTAATAAAAGAATGTATGTTAAAATGTTGTTAATTACAAATTCATTTACGTAATTTTACAATGTCTAAAATTACTATCATCACATGAAGCATATTAGATGCTAAATTAACTGCACCAATTAAACGGATTGGTTAAGGAATTTGAGAATAGTTCTCATGGATGAAAAGCTATCTTATGTCCTTAATACGCTTATCCCTGCAATGGTTGCAGACAATGCCTCTGAGGAAGAGATTGCTACTTTTAGAAAGTGGCAAGATGATGCACAGTTGGCTCAATGCATCATGCTCGCATCCACGAGTAACGAGCTTCAAATACAAAGATAAAACTATGGATGCTCCTACTATATTCCTACACATCAAGTAGTTGATGGTGAGGAAAGTAGGACTGATAGATATCAGATATCTAAGGAGCTCTTCCGATCTAGAATGGCCAATGGCACTATAAGATGCATGACTAAAAAGTTCTTAACATAATCAATTTGATTGATCAATTAGACAAACTGGTTTTGTCATGGATGGAGAGTTGAGCCAAGATTTGATCTTGCACTCACTCCCTGAACTCTTTTCATAATTGTTGTGAATTTTTCATATGAACAAGCTAGATATCGCCTTTGGCGATTTGCTTAACATGTTGAAAAATGATGAGAGTCACTTTCCAACCAAGAAAGACCATGTCTTACTGGTAGGGGCCAAAGGATCTTCTGAAAAGAAGAACGATTCAAAGAAGGTATATAGAAAGGCAAAAACAAAGGATAATAAGAACAAAATCGATACTGGATAGCAAAAGGAGTTTGCTTCCACCGCAATAAGCCCGACACCGGAAAGAAATCTGAGAAGAAGCATCTTGCAGAGGCTAACCAAAGAAGCTTAGTGAAGTTTCGGTTACAAATACAAATTTTTGTCATGATTGAAATAAATTTTTCTTTAAGTCAAGGTTCTACTTGGGTATTGATACCGACTTTTGGTTATCATAAATATAGATTTATGAAGGGACCAAGCGTAGTAGAAAGTTAAACAAAGATAAGTAATCCTATGTGTGGAAAATGAAGCAAAGGTTGCGCATTAGCTATAGAAACTTATAGTTTAACAATGCTTACGGCAAATCTATTAAGTCAATAAGTTATTGTATTCCAGCTTCTTGTTAAAAATATTATTTTCATTTTATTGTTGGACAATGAAAACTTTTGGTATTATAATTAAGAACAATTGTTGTTCTATTTATAATAATAATGTTTTGTATAGAAATCGAATATTACTTAATAAATTTTGTATACTGACTTACATGAAAATAATTTTGTAAATTGAACAAATTAGTATAAGAAAAGGAGATGATCATTCAAAGAGTTGAATGTGTGTATTTGCTAAATATAAGTGTGAATTATTCAAAGGTTCAAAGAATTCGAAAATGAAACAAATTGACAAAGTATTAAGATTCTTTGATTAGATCAAGGAATAAATACTTGTGAAATAAGTTTCTAGATCATCTCAAATGTTTTTTCATAATGGACGCCTCGATAATGCAATAATTGATTGATGTATCCGAAATGAAAAATCGTACCTTGTTGGACATGGTGCGGTCCATAATGATTTTACCGACATTCCAAAGATCCTTCTCGGGATAATGTCCTAGAAATGGTCGCATATCTCACGAAAATGGTAACCTCAAAATCCTACCCCAAGACTCCATAAAAGTTATGGATGTGGAGGATTCCTAATCTTAAGTATGTTAAGATAAGGGTTGTCCAACTTATGTGAAAAGGTTTCAAAGGATAAGCTTGGGACAAGATTTGACAAGTACAATTTGTGGGACATCCTAAAGTAAGTTTAGGGTATATGTTCTATAATCCTACTTAGCAAAAGGTGTTTGTTACGAAACACGCCGCTTCTAAGATAAAGATGTTTATCATTAAAAGGGGCTAGTGGGAGGATAATAGATCTTGAAGAGTTCAAGAACCACAAAACACTATAAGTCAAATAAGAGGAACTCAGAGATCGACCTATTGTACCACAAATCAATCAGAATCCGAATAGTATCAAGATACCTAGAGGTATGGATTCATCATGGATGATGATGATGAGGTACATCATAAAGATGATGATCCAGATTACATACGATGAGGTAAGAGTTCTAGTGTATACAAAAGGGTCAATGGGAGTATCGTGACATTCCTAGTATTATATGTTGATATACTACTACGATAAGGAATGACATACCAATGCTACAATCAAGAAAGATAAAGTTGTCTCAAAGATTCCTCCATGAATGATTTGGAAGAGTATCTTAATTGGGGATATAAATCTATATAGATAGATTTAAGAGGATGCTCGACTTAACCCAAGGAACGAACGATATTCATTTGATGCTAAAGTCGTTTAGCATGGCAAACTCCAAGAGATGTTTCATGTCGATGAGCTATGGAGTGTATTTCTCTTAATAGTCCCCATAGACTCCAAAGAAGAGAGATCGCATGAATGACAATCATGTATGCAATGAAATATACGAGACCTGATGTTGATCACTCATATTCTCGAGAAGATCACCGTAAGACGTTGAAAAACATCTTAAAGTTCTTAACCCAAGACTAAGGATGTGAGCATATTCATGGTGGGTCCGAAATTAAAACTAGAGGGCTTTACGTACTCAAGTTTTCGTAGATGCACTCAAGATGATCGAAAAATCCACTTTAAGGTAAAGTGTTACCTTGAACAAAGGTGTAGTGAATTGAAAGGTTCCAAACAAAGAAAGAGTTGCCGGGTTTAGTGATAAAGACAAAGTATATAGCTATAAATGAAGTCGCAAGTTGATTGTTTGGATTAAAAGTTCATTACGTAACTAGGAATAGTTCCTAAGTCTCATCTTTGATCTAAACATGTGTCAGGCACTTTCATTTGATTATAAGAATCATTGAAAGAGGGGAAATCACTATAGAGATAGTGGACTCTCATGAACAACATTACATATCCATTAACTAAAGCTTATCCAACAAAGCAGGATAATCGCCACTTAGAGAGAAGAAGAGTTAAGAGTATAAGATACCATGACGATTGGCTTTAGTGCAAGTGGGAGATTGAAAGTAGTATGCACACAAGCCAATCATGTTTGATGATAAAGCATATACTTTGTAACAATCTTATTCATTTATTAATAAAAAGTATTAATTTATTAAAGGCTTTTAATTATCTACATGATGTCGTTTTTATAATATGTGATAAACCCATAGTTTTAAGCAATGCTTTTAGAATAATGATGATGATCATTCTAATGAGATCTAAATTCTTAAAAAGCTTAAAACTAAAATAGTTCCCAATCATTGGATTACTAAATTGGGGATTAGTGAATCCGATAGATTGGTACATATGCTTGCTTGCTCATTGGATGAGGATGATTGATCTCATGATCATTTGTGTGGAGACACTAAAGCAAGTATGTAGGTGCTTATTAGAGAATAAGTTCACCGAACGTGGCTCGCTAAGGAATACCTAATGGAGTTTTATTTGCTCACAATAGGAATTCTCAGAGTGTGATAGTAGTACAAGTAATCCTTGACTTGAGATCATCATAGTATCTTGTGTATGATGAGTTATACTTTGACTTATTCCTTAAGACCCTTAGGGTATATCAAAGGGTATGCTTGGGTATAATAAGTTGTACATGGAGATAATGTATGATCAATAAAGAATCTACCACTTCTAATAAAAGAAGAGAAATGTCCTATGTGATTCGATAAATGACAACCCAAAGTAGTCCTTGGCGGCGCGTAATGAAATTAGAAAGGAGTTTCTAATTTGCATTATTTGGAGTTGTGCATTTAAGGATCGAAATACATATATTAAATAAAATAAGACTTGACAAAATTCCATGTCTTATATTTAATTGGGACATCAGATGGTGGAAGGATTGAATTGCATTTTAAATTATTTACTCAAAGGTTCTTTTATGATTAATGTTGAAATCTATATTATCCGGAAAGTCGTTGATCGCTAGGGAGGCTTATCCCTATCAGAGAATAAATATTATTTATTTAAATAAATTAATTGTTTAATTTATTTATTTAAATAAGATTAGAATTGTTCTAATTGATTTATTCACAACCTATTAATATGGAGAACCTAAAGGGTCACACCATAAAAAAGGAAGAATAATTATTTAAGAAGTTAATGGCATAATCATAATAATATGTTAAGTATATTTAATTTAATCTATGGTGATAGAATAAATTAAATAGCTTAATATTTATTATTTAATATTTTAGAAATATTAAATATAAATTAATAAGAGGAGTCTTATTAATATTATTACAATTATTATTATTTTAATTTCTAAAAGAGTTTAGGAATTAATTTAATATAAGTACTCTCATTTATTCCTAATAAGATTAGGAGGTTAAATTAATTAAAAGAGTTTAATTAATTATCCCTAATAAGATTAGGGAGCTTAATTAATTAAAAGAATTTAATTAATTAAATAAAACCCAATTCCTTAATTGTTAAGGTGGGTTGCCCACATCTATTAATAAGGGGAGTCTTATTATGGGTGGTATGGGTTGGTGACTTTAACAAAGTACGTAATAATTTCAAGTTGTTGGGAGTATGCCTTTTCTATAGAAATAGAAAACTAGGGTTAGCCATAACACTCATCTTCTTGAATTTTATTCTTCCTTGGTGGATCACCTCTAGAGGCCAAACACATGGGTGGCTAACGTTGATCAAAGGAAGGAACCAAACCCGGTGGATTCAAGTTGAACGCGAAAAGGATTGGAGGTGAACTTGTACCTGAGGAAGCTCGATCTTCAAGGGTATGATTTTATTCTTTATCTTTTCGTTTAATTAATAATTATGCATAAAGGGTGATCCAGGTATATGGTTTGTAAATTTTTAAACTCTGATTTTACACGCTTCCGCATAATTTGTGCAATTTGATTGCGCCCATGAATATTACAAACCTAACAGTGGTATCAAAGCCAAACCTTTATGTAAATTATTAATTGTTCAAATTTGATATGTATATTGATATGTGTTTAGAACAATTTAATTGGGCATTTTTTTTTATTGTATAAAATTTAATAAAGAAATCAAAAAAAAAACGTGAATAAACACGGAAGTTAGGAATTATTATTTTTTTTAAGTGCTCATGCAACCTTAACCACGTGATTGGATGGCCACCAGCAGGAATCCTACTGACTTTCCATGTTCCTTTTTTAAAATTGATTTCGTGCGGTTTATTTTATTTTTTTTATTTTGAGAAGCACGGTTTTATTTTCATGAAGCATGTGATCTATTCAAAAGTTACAGGATTAGCAAGGAAATGGGATTGCACGGATTAGCAAGGAAATGGGCATGAAGCATGTAATTTATATATATACTATATATTACTATATATATATATAGTATATATATAAATTACCGATATTTATATATTATATATATTACGTTTAATATATATATATATATATATATATATATAATAATTTTATACTTAAAATAAAATATTTATTTTAATTTTAAAATAAAAGTTTATTTTAATCTTAAAATAAAAGAATTTATTTTAATTATAAAATTAAATTTCATGCTAACTAATTAGAGTTGAAATTGGATTCCATGATAACTAATTGGAGTTGAAATTAGATTCTATTTTTCCTTAAATAAAGGAGTTTATTTTGATATGAAATTAGATTTCATATTATTCAAAAATAAAAGAGTTTATTTGTGAATAGAAAAAGAATCGTAATTTCCTTAAATAAAAGAGTTTATTTAAATATGGAATAAGATTTCATATTATTCAAAATAAAGGAGTTTATTTGTGAATAGGAAAGAGAATCCATGTTTCCTTAAATAAAGGAGTTTATTTAGATATGAAATAAGATTTCATATTATTCAAAATAAAAGAAGTTTATTTGTGAATAGGAAAAAAATCCGTATTTCCTTTAATATTTTTTTTACATGGAATTGATTCCATAATTAATTAAAATAAAAGAGTTTATTTTAATTAAAGATTTTTTTATATACATGGAATTGGATTCCATAATTAATTAAAATAAAGGAGTTTATTTTGATTAAAGATTTTGATTAAAATAAAATAGTTTATTTTATTCAAAATAGGATAAATTAAAATAAAATAGTTTTATTTTGATTTAAATTTGGATTTAAATAAAGGAGTTTATTTTTATTCAAAATTAGATTTTATATTAACTAAATTTGCCCATTAAATGATATTAATATATATATTAAATGTTTATTATTCATAAGATGAATGTTATTTATTGATGCATATGATGATGTGTATGATAATAAATGGGATTGATTATGGATATCGACCAATGCGATTGGATTTTATTTTAGTTGGATGCATGAATGTATGGGTTTTATTAAATGGGGTCTGCGTGACTTCTCGCTTCTCTAATTTTTTTCTTAATGTAAATTCTATCTCTCTCTATGTACTTCCCTCGATCACGATCAAGGTTTCTATTTATTTTAAATAGTTTTGTAATAGGAATAGTTAGAATTAATTTTGAAAAATTGGAGATCAAAGGAGCAAGGAGCGCAAGAAGACCCGCTTGTAATGGAGCCCCAAGTTTAAATGTAATAGTTATATTTAAATATTATTTCTTGCACCCCTAGGGTTTGACCTTTTGGTTCACTTGGTGGCTCTAGTGAACCAAACTAGAATAAAAGTCCATAATCAATCCGGGTAGAATATAGTATTCTATATGTGCATGCTTATACTATATATATATTATATATTATGCAAACATGCTTCAGCATGTTCATTAATATGACGCCGTATTTATATATATATATGTAAATGCTACGCTAAACAAGATGAGACAAATTAATAACAAACCCCTCAATTTTTTTTTATATATTAAGTCCTAAGCGCTCAAAGATATTTGGAATATCGAACGTCGCCTTCTAGCATGATAAAATTAATAGAGTATTAAATATTTAATATGAGTTTGTTGTGTCACCACAAGGCAAGTATTAAGTATTTAAGATGTTAATTTATCACATTTGATGCTTATAAAGAAAATTGAACAATATTGTTTTGTTGTGTCACCACAAGGATGATATTTTTCTTTTTTTGAATATATGGAGTGCTAGGTCTGGACTTAACTTGGATAATTTTGATTCTGGATGTGCCACCACTTGATCAAAATAATCTAAGAGGCAAAATACAAGGAGTTGCATAGTTGATGTAATTGACAAGAGTTGTCTACCTATTTATTTATATATAGTTTGTTGTGTCACCACAAGGCTATATACATTTGAAATGGGATCCTTATTCTCACTAGCAAATCTTTAATTAGATTTTGCCTAACTATATAAGTGAGGTAATATAGTTTGAAGAAAATAGTGGGAGATACCAATTTAAAACAAGACCTAAATTATTTTGGTAATTAATAAAAGAATGTATGTTAAAATGTTGTTAATTACAAATTCATTTACGTAATTTTACAATGTCTAAAATTACTATCACTAAGAAGCATATTAGATGCTAAATTAACTGCATCAATTAAATGGATTGGTTAAGGAATTTGAGAATAGTTCTCATGGATGAAAAGCTATCTTATGTCCTTAATACGCTTATCCCCTCGCAATGGTTGCGCATAATGCCTCCGAGGAAGAGATTGCTACTTTTAGAAAGTGGCAAGATGATGCACATTAGCTCAATGCATCATGCTCGCATCCACGAAAGTAACGAGCTTCAGCGTCGATAAAAACTATGGATGCTCCTACTATATTCCTACACATCAAGTAGTTGATGGTGAGGAAAGTAGGACCGATAGATATCGAGATATCTAAGGAGCTCTTCCGATCTAGAATGGCCAATGGCACTATAAGATGCAGACTAAAAGTTCTTAACATAATCAATTTGATTGATCAATTAGGACAACCGGTTTTGTCATGGATGGAGAGTTGAGCCAAGATTTGATCTTGCACTCACTCCGGACTCCTTTCACAATTGTTGTGAATTTTTCATATGAACAAGCTAGATATCGCCTTTGGCGATTTGCTTAACATGTTGAAAAATGATGAGAGTCACTTTCCAACCAAGAAAGACCATGTCTTCTTGGTAGGGGCAAAAGGATCTTCCGAAAAGAAGAACGATTCAAAGAAGGTATATAGAAAGGCAAAAACAAAGGATAATAAGAACAAAATCGATCACGAGATAGCAAAGGAGTTTGCTTCCACCGCAATAAGCTCGGACACCGGAAAGAAATCTGCGAGAAGCATCTTGCGAGAGGCTAACCAAAGAAGCTTAGTGAAGTTTCATATAATACAATTTTTGTCATGATTGAAATAAATTTTTCTTTAAGTCAAGGTTCTACTTGGGTATTGGATACCGACTTTGGTTATCATAAATATAGATTTATGAAGG
Source organism: Panax quinquefolius (assembly GCA_020205615.1). Classification (NCBI taxonomy): domain Eukaryota; kingdom Viridiplantae; phylum Streptophyta; class Magnoliopsida; order Apiales; family Araliaceae; genus Panax; species Panax quinquefolius. Next base: position 26,258,719 of record CM035154.1, read on the forward strand.
GACCAAGCGAAGTAGAAAGTTAAACAAAGATAAGTAATCCTATGTGGAAAATGAAGCAAAGGTTGCACGCATTAGCTATAGAAACTTATAGTTTAACAATGCTTACGGCAAAATCTATTAAGTCAATAAGTTGTTATTGTATTCCAGTTCTTGTTAAAAATATTATTTCCATTTTATTGTTGGACAATGAAAACTCTGGTATTATAATTAAGAACAATTGTTGTTCTATTTATAATAATAATGTTTTGTATAGAACTGGAATATTACTTAATAAATTTTGTATACTTGACTTACATGAAAATAATTTTGTAAATTGAACAAATTAGTATAAGAAAAGGAGATGATCATTCAAAGAGTTGAATGTGTGTATTTGCTAAAATACAAGTGTGAGTTATTTGAAAGGTTCAAAGAATTCAGAAATGAAACAAATTGACAAAGTATTAAGATTCTTTGATTAGATCAAGGAATAAATACTTGTGAAATAAGTTTCTAGATCATCTTAAATGTTTTTTTCATAATGGACGCCTCCTGATACGCAATAATTGATTGATGTATCTGAAATGAAAAATCGTACCTTGTTGGACATGGTGCGGTCCATAATGATTTTACTGACATTCCAGTATCCTTCTGGGATAATGTCCTAGAATGGTCGACATCTACTTAAAATGGTAACCTCAAAATCCGGCCCCAAGACTCCATAAAAGTTATGGACAGGGAGGATTCCTAATCTTAAGTATGTTAGGATAAGGGGTTGTCCAACTTATGTGAAAAGGTTTCAAAGGATAAGCTTGGGACAAGATTTGACAAGTACAATTTGTGGGACATCCTAAAGTAAGTTTAGGGTATATGTTCTATAATCCTACTTAGCAAAAGGTGTTTGTTACGAAACACGCTGCCTTCTAAGATAAAGATGTTTATCATTAAAAGGGGCTAGTGGGAGGATAATAGATCTTGAAGAGTTCAAGAACCACAAAACACTATAAGTCAAATAAGAGGAACCTGTAGATTGACCTATTGTACCACAACCGAATCGTAAATCTGAATAGTCTCAAGATACCTAGGAGGTATGGATTCATCATGGATGATGATGATGATGAGAGGTACGATCATGTAGAAGATGATGATCCAGCTTACATACGATGAGGTAAGAGTTCTAGTGTATAAAAGGTCGATGGGAGCATCGTGACATTCCTAGTACTATATGTTGATATACTACGGATAAGGAATGACATACCAATGCTACAATCAGTAAAGATAAAGTTGTCTAAAGATTCCTCCATGAATGATTTGGAAGAGTATCTTAATTGGGGATATAAATCTATATAGATAGATTTAAGAGGATGCTCGACTTAACCCAAGGAACCAAGGAACGTATATTCATTTGATGCTAAAGTCGTTTAGCATGGCAAACTCCAAGAGATGTTTCATGTCGATGAGCTATGGAGTGTATTTCTCTTAATAGTCCCCATAGACTCCAAAGAAGAGAGATCGCATGAGTGATAATCATGTATGCAATGAAATATACGAGACCGATGTTGATCGGTCATATTGAGAAGATCAACATAAGACAAAGAAAAACATCTTAAAGTTCTTAACCTACTAAGGATGATGAGCATACATGGTGGGTCCGAATTAAAACTAGAGGGCTTTACGACTCAAGTTTTTCGAATGCACCAAGACGACCGAAAATCCACTTTAAGGTAAAGTGTTACCTTGAATAAAGGTGTAGTGAATTGAAAGGTTCCAAACAAAGAAAGAGTTGCCGGTTTAGTGATAAAGACAAAGTATATAGCTATAAATGAAGTCGCAAGTTGATTGTTTGGATTAAAAGTTCATTACGTAACTAGGAATAGTTCCTAAGTCTCATCTTGGATCTAAACATGTGTTGTGGCACTTTCATTTGATTATAAGAATCATTGAAAGAGGGAAATCACTATAGAGATAGTGGACTCTCATGAACAACATTACATATCCATTAACTAAAGCTTATCCAACAAAGGGGATAATCGCCACTTAGAGAAGAAGAGTATAAGATACCATGACGATCGGCTTTAGTGCAAGTGGGAGATTGAAAGTAGTATGCACACAAGCCAATCATGTTTGATGATAAAGCATATACTTTGTAACAATCTTATTCATTTATTAATAAAAAGTATTAATTTATTAAAGGCTTTTAATTATCTACATGATGTTTGTTTTTAAATATGTGATAAACCCATAGTTTTAAGCAATGCTTTTAGAATAATGATGATGATCATTCTAATGAGATCTAAATTCTTAAAAGCTTAAAACTAAAATAGTTCCCAATCATTGGATTACTAAATTGGGGATTAGTGAATCCGGATAGATTGGTACATATGTCTTGCTTTGCTCATTGGATGAGGATGATTGATCTCATGATCATTTGTGTGGAGACACTAAAGCAAGTATGTAGGTGCTTATTAGAGAATAAGTACACCTAACGCATTGGCTCGCTAAGGAATACCTAATGGAGTTTTATTTGCTGTCAATAGGAATTCTCAGAGTGATAGTAGACAAGTAATCCTTGACTTGAGATCATCATAGTATCTTGTGTATGATGAGTTATACTTTGACTTATTCCTTAAGACCCTTAGGGTATATCAAAGGGTATGCTTGGGTATAATAAGTTGTATATGGAGATAATGTATGATCAATAAAGAATCTACCACTTCTAATAAAAGAAGAGAAATGTCCTATGTGATTCGATAAATGACAACCCAAAGAGTCCTTGGCGGCGAGCGTAATGAAATTAGAAAGGAGTTTCTAATTTGCATTATTTGAGTTGTGCATTTAAGGATCGAAATACATATGATTAAATAAAATAAGACTTGACAAAATTCCATGTCTTATATTTAATTGGGACATCAGTATGGTGGAAGGATTGAATTGTACAAGTAACTATTTACTCAAAGGTTCTTTTATGATTAATGTTGAAATCTATATTATCTCGAAAGTCGTTGATCGCTAGGAGGCTTATCCCTATTGTAGAATAAATATTATTTATTTAAATAAATTAATTGTTTAATTTATTTATTTAAATAAGATTAGAATTGTTCTAATTGATTTATTCACAACCTAGGTTTAATATGGAGAACCTAAAAGGTCACACCATAAAAAAGGAAAAATAATTATTTAAGAAGTTAATGGCATAATCGTAATAATATGTTAAGTATATTTAATTTAATCTATGGTGATAGAATAAATTAAATAGCTTAATATTTATTATTTAATATTTTAGAAATATTAAATATAAATTAATAAGAGGAGTCTTATTAATATTATTACAATTATTATTATTTTAATTTCTAAAAGAGTTTAGGAATTAATTTAATATAAGTATTTCTCATTTATTCCTAATAAGATTAGGAGGTTAAATTAATTAAAAGAGTTTAATTAATTATCCCTAATAAGATTAGGGAGCTTAATTAATTAAAAGAATTTAATTAATTAAATAAAACCCAATTCCTTAATTGTTAAGGTGGGTTGCCCACATCTATTAATAAGAGGAGTCTTATTATGGGTGGTATGGGTTGTTGACTTTAACAAAGTACGTAATAATTCCAAGTTGTTGGGAGTATGCCTTTTCTATAGAGATAGAAAACTAGGGTTAGCCATAACACCCATCTTCTTGAATTTTATTCTTCCTTGGTGGATCACCTCAGAGGCCAAACACACGGGTGGCTAACGCCGATCAAAGGAAGGAACCAAACCCGGTGGATTCAAGTTGAACGCTAAAAGGATTGGAGGTGAACTTGTACCGAGAGAAGCTCGATCTTCAAGGGTATGATTTTATTCTTTATCTTTTCGCTTTAATTAATAATTATGCATAAAGGGTGATCCGGGTATATGGTTTGTAAATTTTAAACTCGATTTTACACGCTCAGCGTAATTTGTGCAATTTGATTGCATACCATGAATATTACAAACCTAACAATTACGCCTTTTATTATTCTATCTAATATCCTGTGTGTGTGTGTTTTACACCGACTGGTTCCATTATTTATTATTCCGCACTTATTATTCTCGTTGGAACATCTTGTTGGGTGTGAATTTCACCGACTCCCGTTCCGTTATTATTATTCGTTGGAATAACTCGCATCATGCAAAGTACCGCATGCATAGTGATTTCTTTTGTTATTTCATTCGTTATTATACTCAGTTGGTTAAAATTTTGACTTCTATACTCCATGAAATTAGTAGAATATCCTTGATATTTGCGCTTCATCCAATATTTTTCATGGAAATATTCTTCTGAGCATTCTTGAATTTTACTCTACAAAGCAGTATCATGTTGACAATTTGGACGTTATTAGTTCCTGAATAAATTAATTCGTGAACTTGTTTTATTGAATTATTATGTCATTGTCATCATCTTCATGTTATATTATGTTGAAAGTTATCTTTGGCTTGCGTGCATAGATGAACTTAGTATGATTATGACCAGGGATCATTCGGTATAATCATGACCTGTTATAAATGATGTGATAAAAGTCCTCAGTGGCACAGAATGCATCGATGGATAATTTTGGTATGATTATGACCGTGGGGTGATTCGGTATAGTCATGACCATTGATGATTTGATGAAAATCCTTGGCCGCGTGGTACGTGAATGATTAGATATTGTGGTTTATTCATTGTTTGAGTCTCGATAATAAAATTGATGAAAACCTTTTAAATTATAAAAGATAGTAGACTTTATTCTCTAATTGACTCTTCTAATGGATTGCTTGTTCACTGAAGTTAAACTTGATAGTTATTATATTTTACCGCTTTAACAATCGCTTGAGGGCTAACGATAAATTATTCTCGCATTATCTTAGTCATAATATTTCTTCTTTGGACTAGTTGAGCTCACCCTTTCTTTCACCGTTCTCTTCGTGAAATGAGAACGTAGCCGTGACTAGTCGGAAATGGAGTAACTATCCGTATGATAGTATTAGTAGTCCTCACTATTCTCAGAAAATAGTGTGACAATAAATGTAATGAGGACTTATTCGAGAATGGATATTGTCTAGAAGACAATATTTGTATTTAAACTCACAGCATATGTTTTGTCGTATTATACACGACTGCTATATTATTAGGTTGTATTTGAATTTTTTACCATGTATCGGGCGACTCAAGATGGGTGATGTGTACCTAATTTTGGGGGCGTCACAGTAACAATTATTAAGTAGTGCCTTCTTACGTAAGAATCAATAATTCAAAATATCGTCCAATACCGTAAAACTACTTGTGCAACCACGCCAGACATCGTATTTTAACCACCGGGTATTCCAATAGTGTTAACGATAACAACTACGCCGTTATTTATAAAAACTCAAACTTGTCGTTTTCTTCATCCGACAGTTATTCTGTTATGAGGCCCACGAATGGTTGCGCCATCGTACGAATGTTCCCCGACAACAAGAATATTCCACGACCAAACGAATATTCCCCAACAAAAAATGAATATTTTATAACCACTTGCTTATTTTATAAAATTTGCACCTTTCACCCATAACCAAAGTATTTTATCAAATTAACTCCTTATTATTTCAAGATAATAAATAGAGAAAATTTAATTTTTATTCATAATAAGATGGGGTCTTACACCAAACCTCTCCTTGACAGAACTTTCTAGACATTGCCAATAATGTTATCTAATAATATTATTCAAATAATATGAATTATTGATCTGATAATGGGAAATACTGTGTCGTGATAATTATTGAAACTACAATAATATAAAATATCAACGCAGCAATTATTGAATCAATAAAATAAAATATTGAACAGTAATTACTGTAACAATTATTGAGTAGAGCCTTCTTACGTAAGAATTAATAATTTAAAAATAATGTGCAATACATCGTGTGCTTTCTTTTGTGCAACCACGCCAGACATCGTATTTTAACCGTGGGTATTCCAACAAAGTTGTTAATTCAGAATAATCAAGTCATTATTTATAAAAACTCAAACTTGTCATTTTCTTCATCCGGCGCTTATTCATTATGGGGCCCATAAATGATCGCTCAAGGCTGTCAGTATTTAATATTCCCCAACAACAAGAATATTCCACGACCAAACGAATATTCCCGGCGAAATGAGTATTTTATAACCACTTGTGTATTTTTGAAAATTTTACATATATCACCCTTAACTTTAAACTTTTATCAATTTAACTATTTACTGAATAATATTTATAAGAAAAATTGAATACTTTTATTTCATAAAATCCGGGGTCTTACACTCATGTTCTGTTATTTCTTAATCTTTTCATGTTCAGTTTATCGATGGTAATGATTTTGGCTGCTGTTATGTCTTATTTGGTCATTATAGTTGTTTCCCCATTTGTCTGATATGGGGTGTTTTAGTTTCACTTAAAGCATTTCCATTATGGTTTCATGGTTTATTGTGTATCTAAAGAATGATCTGATTTGGCCTGCTTGATTTTGGGGCTTGAACTTTGATGGATTTTGATGGTTTAATGCTTTTGATTGTTGAGTGACGATTTTACCATTGAATATATCAAAAATGTTTAATAAAAAATAACAAATTATTTTTTTTACACACATCAGCTGAGTTATGCCCACCTAGACAACCACGTTAGCAATTTTTGACGTGACAAGCTCAATTGAATGAAAATGAAAAAAATTAATAGTTCAATCATCTAATTGACAAAAATGAAAGGTAGATCACCGAAGTAGAATATAACTTATACTTTAGGTTAGTGAAACATATTTAAGTTTGCAAATAATTACATATGTTTTTTTTATAATGTGGGTTTTCCAACACCAGTCAGACTAATTTCCCAGTTCGGACTAGCCTTTTCTTTGAACCAGCTTGTGCTGACGATCCGTGGCCCCATGAACATTTCTGCCTTGACAATTGTTGCAAGTGGGAGTCGAACCTAAGATTTTCGGGTTTACGGCTTATCCGAGAACTATTTTAAACCACTGCGCCAACTGCTACGGTTAATAATTACCTATGATTTATTCAAAGTTACTTACCTATAGTTTAAAAGTGACCTTTTGACCGTCTGTAGTTGCAAAAATATAGCATACTTTCACTCTATTAGTAACGACGTTAACAAAAGTTAACGGATTGTGTCAAAACTTTTTTTGCACTTTGTATATATGTATAGATATTAAGATGGTTCTAAATAGACATAATATTATTAGTAAGTAGTATATAATTCAACAAATTACTAATTAAATAAATATTCAATAATTTAATAACACTGTTACCTTTTTAAAATTTAATTAAATATTTATCACACATTTAAATAATTTTCATAATACACCATTATTCATGTATCATAATAAACTATTATACATGTCGCCCGTGCTTCAGACGGGCGGATAAGATTGTTTGAATAAGAATATAGGGCAAAAGGTGAAAAAAAGCCCCTGATATTTACACGGATGTCCCACTTCCACCCTAAACTATTTTTTTTTTCAAAAGTACCCTTAACGTTTCAAAAAGAAGGTCACCTGTGCACTTGCCGTTAACAGAAGACAAACGGGGTTAAAATGTAATGACGTGGCAGGCTTAAATTAGGGCAAAGGTTCAAAAATGTCCCTGATTTTTATACGGATGTCCCACTTCCACCCTAAACTAATTAGAATAATATCATATCAAACATATTCTAAATAAAATAATATATATCATTTAATCAAAACAAAAAATACAAAAATTCAAAATAAAAAAAGCATAACATATTTACATCATTTAATTAAAATAATAAAATTCAAATTACATCATTAAAATATTAAAATCATAATACTAAATACTAATTGATATAAAATACTAAAAGATGTAAGACCCCGAATTTTATGAAATAAAAGTATTTAATTTTCCTATTTAGTAAATGGTTAAATTGATAAAAAGTTTAAAGTTAAAGGTGATATATGTAAAATTTTCAAAATACACGCAAGTGGTTATAAAATACTCATTTACGTTGGGAATATTCGTTTGGTCGTGGAATATTCTTGTTGTTTGGGAATATTCAAATGCGACAAATGCGATCATTTGTGGGCCCCATAACAGAATAAATGTCGGATGAAGAAAATGACAAGTTTGAGTTTTTATAAATAAACGGCCAGAGTAGTTACCAAGATTATCTTGTTGAAATACCCATGATTAAAAACACAAGAATATGCGTGGTTGCACAAAGAATAACTCAGATTGCACAATATTTTTGAATTATTGATTCTTTCGTAAGAAGGCAATACTCAATAATTGTTACAGTAATTACTTTTCAATATTCTATTTTATTGATTCAATAATTGTTACGTTGATATTTTATAGTATTGCTATTTCAATAATTGTCACTGCACAATATTTCCCATTATCAGATCAATAATTCATATTATTTTAATAATATTATTAGATAGCATTATTGGCAATGTCTAGAAATTTCTGTCAAGGAGAGGTTTGGTCACCTAATTGCGCGCCAATAAGGAGAAATCCTTATCGAAAAGCCCCCTTTTTCCTAGGAACGGCCTGGTTGTCATAATTGTGATTCTGTAATATTATTTGTGAATAATTAATTATTGATTTATATGATAAGAAAATATTTATTTGATGCGGATATAAATGATAGATTTATTTATGTGGTTATAAATGAAGGAATTAATGTTGAGGTGTTTTATCGGTTTTTTTTTTGAAAGGAGGTATTAAAAAATTAAACCAAAGGATCTTGTGTGATATATTATGTGAGTTATAATTTTTAATCGACCGCTGGATCGTTGTGATTTTTGGATATGTTATACATATATAAGTTGAGTATATGTCCACAAATTTTGAACCGTTAAAAAATGACGTATAAATTGTTATGAATTTTAAGAGGTGTTGTTTGAAATTATCAAGTTTTGGAATTTATCATTTTGGTGGAAAATTCTAGAATGTGTGGGCCTCACTTATGGTTGGTGAAGAAATGTGCTGAAATTCTAATTCAAATGTGGTGGGTGGCAATAGTAGCAGGTAAAGCCATCAGGTAGCAGGTCAAGTCTGCTTCGGCGTGATAATATTTTCCTATAAATAGAGGGCTAAGTTAGAATTGAAAATCACACAAGAAACATAAGCTTTCTCTCTTTCTCTCTCTATATTATCAAGCATATTGTGTGAGTATTTAGATACTTTGAGAGTTGCTATTCAGTACAAGGTTCCTTCGGCTTTACATTCCGGTCAGAAATACTGCTCTTTCGAGGTAAGGGATTTTAAGGGTTGTTATTTTTTTCATGTTTTGTAATTTTTCCGACCTTCAAAAATTCTGGAAAAAATTAAAATGATAATTTGGTGAGTTTTCTTGATTGTTTCCAAAAATGGAGATTTTTGGATGTTTAGATTAGGAGTTATGGATTTTATGAGAAAAGACTATTTTAAAAGTAAACTCTTATAACTCCTTGTGGTTAACTCCAAAATTGGTGAAATTTTTATTGAGAGTACATGTATATAATATCAGTATACCCTGTGAATTTAGGAATTTTTGGACAAAAGTACAATTTATGATAAATGTCTAAATATTCGGCAGTTTTGGCCATGTGAAAAATAGTAAATGAATTTTAAAAATTTCGAGAAAAATATATGTTCAATATGGGACTATATTCTGCTAAATCCCAAAAAAGAAATATTTTTGGAACTGATTTAGTATTTTTCATGAAAATGGACTAGTTATGAGTAAATGAATTAAATATGTTATATGAAGTAAGAAAAGTGGAAAATAGGATTTTATGGCATGGGAGTCCTATATAAGGTATACGAAGATTTTTTATGAGGGTTTTGGTTATTGGTGATGAAATCTTATGAGTTTGACATTTTAGGATGATTAAATGCATTAATTAGTAAAGTGTAAACAATTAAAATAAATTATTTATAAGTTTAAGAAATGATTAAGATATTTTGATAATATTAATAATATTAGATTATGAGATTATTAAGTGATTTATAACATTTGGATTAAGGTGATATGAAATCATTGATTTATGAATCTTACTCTTGAAATTAAATGCAGTTGTTGATCATATTATTTTTATTATCATATATAACATTTTTATAATCCCGGTGATGAAATTTTTTCTTTAACTTTAGTGTAAAGATGGGTAGATTATTGGTATGATCGTGACTATGGGTTCGCTTTGGCCAGTAGTGCAAAGTTGAATCGTTGACTGGTATGATCATGACCATTGAATTTACAATTGAATATTTTTAGCTTAAGTGCAAAGGTGAATTGATCAACATGATTATAATTATAGTTTATATAAATTCTTAAATGATTGTACGTTTTTTTGAGATATAAATATCTTTGGCCTGTAGTGCAAAGATTAATTATTGATGAATATCTTTGGCCCGTAGTGCAAAGATGAATTTATTAGTATGATTATGAACAGGAACTGTGATTTGGTATAACCATGATCTTTGATGTTTCAGGTAAAGACAGGTGATGTAAATTATCTTTGTCTTGGGTAAGAAGAGGAATTTAGAACCACAAATATGATTGTGAGTTATTCACATGATTGTGGACAGGAACTATTGATTGATGTTACAAGAATAAAATATTGTTGGTGGACTTTTAACATGGAGAAGATAATAGACTTTATGGTCTATTTGACTCTTCTAATGGATTGCTCGTTCCGCTGCAATTATGGTTGAAAAGTTTTATCATCTACCATATGTTCTAAATCTCTGATTTATTACTGATGAAGGCTATTGATAATTTAATTATCTTTAGTCATAATATTCTTTCTTGAAGTTAGTTGTTTCACCTTTTGCTTCACAATTCCTTTCGGTAATAAGAGTGTAGCTAGGTCGAAATGGGATAACAGGGAATAGTGTGGTGGTCCGAGATCACAAAGTTTCTCAACACATTATAAAATGGCATGACATACAATATATAATTGTATTGAGGACCTAAGATGTGTGTGTCGTATATTATACATCACTTAATAATTGATTTTGGTGAACAACAATAGGGTAAGGTGAACCCAACTTTGGAAGGGTGTTTTGCCACTATCATACAAGATGTCTAATGACCTACGAGTTATCATAAAACAGAGTTGTACACATCCACTTGCTGAGTATATCTACGAGCACTACCTATATGATCTTGGAGTTTATTTGAAATATAATTTTCAACTGGAGACAGTGGAGATAGTTATATGTCAAGAGAAGACTCGCCATTGGAAGGAACATGATAGTAATCTTCTCGTTTTTCTTTGGGGTCTATTGGATCAACCAAGGATAATTCTCTGGACATATGATATCTATCATAACCTAGACGCATTGCCTCCTATGTACGAAGGTTTCCTTGAGCACTCCCCAAAGATTTTAATTTCTAAAACAGTTCTAGATTGTACCTTTATGTAAGGTATCACTGTGAGGTGCTGTCCATAGTTGAGACATGAGTCACAGTTGGTATTAAAACTCACAGTATATGTGTTGTTGTATTTTGCACGACAATTATAATAATGAAGTTGTAGTTGTTTCTGTACCATGTAATTGGCGACTCAGAATAGGTTGGATGGATTGGACCTATTTTGGGGGCGTCACAAAAGATATAAAAATATTAAAAGATATAACGTTGATGACGTTATTTAAAACTAAAAGATATAAAAATATTAACGTTATTTAATACTAATTAGTATTTTATATCAATTAGTATTTTAACGTTATTTTATATCAATTAGTATTTTAACGTTATTTTATATCAATTAGTATTTTTAAGACTGGAGTATTATGATTATTTTTAAAATTCAAAAGCTGGAGTATTATGATTATTTTATTAATTTTTAATACTAATTTTAAAATCATATCAATTTAAAAATATTTTAGTATTATCAATTTTAAATCTGAGTATTATCAATTTTTAAAATCATATCTATTTTTAATATTTTAGTAATTTAAAAATATTATTTAGTATTATGATTTTTAAAAGCTGGAGTATTATGATTATTTTAATGATGTAATTTGAATTTTTGTTGTTTTGATTAATTAACAAAATAATTTGAATTTTAGTATTTTTAAATTTGATTTTTTTAGTATTTAATATTTTTTAATTAGTATTTGATGTAAATATGTTATGTTTTAAATTTTAGTATTTTGATTAAATGATGTAACTATGTTATACAACTTATTTTATTTAATTAGTTGTTTTGATTAGTTAACAAAATAATTTGAATTTTATTATTTTAATTAAATGATGTAAATATGTTATGCTTTCTTTATTTTGAATTTTTGTATTTTTTGTTTTGATTAAATGATATATATTATTTTATTTAGAATATGTTTTATATGATAATATTCTAATTAGTTTAGGGTGGAAGTGGGACATCAGTATAAACATCATGGACATTTTTGAACCTTTGCCATAATTTAAGCCTGTCATATCATCATATTTTAATCCCGTTTGTCTTCTGTTAATGGCAAGGACACGGGTGACCTGCTTTTTGAAATGTTAAGGGTACTTTTGGAAAAAAAAATTAATTTAGAGTAGAAGTGGGACATCCATATAAACATCAGAGATTTTTTTGCACCTTTGCCCTATGAATATATGCAATTTCATTACATAGAGTAGCAAAGTTGCCAAAATTCCTCTATTTCCTTTTTAACATGTGCTTGATGAAGACATTGTGATTTTTATGAAAATAATAAATATTTTGTTTAATACGTTAACAAACAAAAATAGAAAATAATATTACCTTCATTCTAAAGTATATTATTATTATTAATTTTTGAAAGTTAATTTTAGATATTTTAAATTTAAAATTGAGATTGTTCATTTAAAATCATTAGAAAATAAATCTTATAATGAGTTGTATCAATTAAAATTAAAAGAATTCAATTTAATTTTGAATTTAAAATGTCTTAGTTTGACTTTAAAAAATCAATATTCTTAATTTTGAAATGGATTGAGTAAATTAAATTAAATAGCATTTACCTTGGAGAAAAAAATTCAAAGTATTTTGGTATGATTTTTCTAAGTAATGGATTAAGAACTAAACTAATTCAATCAAAGGTTTATATAGGATAATTTGTGGATAAAAATGACATTTTAAAAAAATAGACATTAAAACTATACTCACTTGCTCTTAGATAAGTGGAGTTCACTCTCCATTAATTTGGATGGAATTGAGTTAATTTGCTATATTCATAAAATTAAATATAATTAAAAGTTCACTTTTAAACTATAGATTGTTATAAGTAATTTTTGAATCAATCATAGGTGATTGTTGGGTCGTGATATTTTATCTCTTTGGGCCGAATATATTGGGCTTATTCTTTTTTATTCTATTGGGCCTTTATTATTGAATTATGAAAATCATTAAGCCCAATCATTATATCATTTTCATTTCAAACTTATAAGGCCAAGATTGAATCGATGAGATCAATCCTTTAGACATTTTAAATATCTACAATCTTTGACTGTAATGATGAAAAAAGCATGTCGGTTGACTAAAGAACACCATGCATTAATGTGGATGGGATCATAACCGTATGCGGTGGAAAAGCGATGACCAAAAGCAGTGGATACACTACATGCAGTCGGCAGGACCCATCGGGTAAAGGGGAATGTGTCAGGTAGTAGTGGGTGGCACAGTAATTCAGGCAAGGAGGGTATAACTTGACAAGGAAGTCTCTACCAAGAGGTACGTTCTCAGACACTTCTTCATTTAGAATCAGATATTCACAGAGAATTATTATCATCTCTTGATATCAATACACTAGGCGATATAGCCTCCGTTTTCTATAAACCTTGTGAATTCACATACTGATTCTCACTTTGAGCTATCCCCGTGGAACCGCCGTCGAAGCTTGTGGTGTTTATTGTGTTTACGTTGCAGGATCAGGACGTTTTAGGTGATTGGGACGTGACGAAAGATCTTGGCGTTAACATTGGCGCTAGAAGGAGGGCTCTTTTCAATCACAATTGTTTAAATTTGTTTCGAAAGATGATGAGGAGTAGAGATGGAACACCTAAGGCGAAGCGATGGTACATTAGTTCATCAACGCCTCGTATTTCAATAAAGGATCGCTTGGGTCCTTCTAAAAGTGCTTTCGTGAGAACCGGCTTCTAAAACAATTCAGAAGAACTTCGTCCGAAGATCCATGGTGGAGTCAGACGGAAGTTAGTTTTCAACGCTGATAAGGGGCGTGATCCCAATCCGGAACGGGTAGGCGGTTCACCAACCAGGACTCATCGCCGAAGTGGTCAAGAGGACCGAGCTACCAAATTGGCGAGGATGGCGGACGAAGCGGATAAGGCTTTGGAGGTTCTGTTAAGACAAAGGGAAGATATAGCCGAACAGATGCTTCGGGTGAATGAGTTGAGAGACGAAGCATCTAGTCATTTTCATTCCGAAGGACGAAGTAGGCATAAGGAAGTATCCCGTCGGAAGGGTAAGGAGCCGGAACATTCTATGCATGTGTCCAGGGATCATTCTCGTAGTAGGAGGAGATCGAGGAGCAGAACGCCTTCGGCCTCGAAGAAGGCACTGACAGTTGTTAGATCAATTCATCGTGACGATGAAAGACGAAGAAGCAGGTCGAGAGAAATTATACCAGAAATCCGAAGGGGAGAATACCATCACAATCGTTCTCATCATGAGGATGAAATTTTACGACCTAGTAAATCAAGAAGTCCGTAAAGGCGATGAGATCGGCAGGGAGGGGTCGATCCATTCCAAAGCCTAGTGCCGCCCAGGAAAAGGAGATCTCATCACAACCCGAAGGTGTTGATTTTCTGGTAAGAGAGTTGAAAGAACTCCGAAAACAATTGGCTGACGTCCAACAGGTGAAAGATACTTCTGGAAAGAAGGCGTCCCCTTTTTCCTCTGATATTCTCCGGGAGAAAGCGGATGCTACTAAAAATTACCTCGCGTGGAAAGCTATGATGGGTCGGAGATCCTTATGACCATAGTCGAGCGTTTGGCCAACTAATGGATTACTATGACTTTCTTGATCTTCGCTAAATGTCACACTTTTGTCACTACTTTGAAAAAGATGCGAGACGATGGATGGGGACTTTACCATCGGATTCTATCTCCTCGTGGACCGAACTTTGTGATAAGTTCCATGCCCGCTTTTTGGCAATGAAGAAGGGGAAGCTTCTGAGTTCTTTAGCAGACAAGTCCGTGATTCACTGATGAATCTTTAGGCCAATATGTAAAGAGGTTTAGGGAAGCGGTCGGACGGTGTCCGATCTTAATGATCTCAAAGTGTTGTTGGATTATTCGAAATGGGTTTGGATCTGTTAAATCGGAGAAATTGGTAAAGAAATTGATGTTTCACCATCCGAAGAGCTAGCGAAGAAGCCTTTGACAAGGCGAGGGCTATATTGTTGTGGAAGAGGCTATGAATAGATCTGAAGAATCCTTCTTTGAGCCAATTAAAGGAGGTAGAGGTTCCCAAGACTAATGTTGATCGAGAGAAGAGGGGAGGATACAACCAAAGGCGGAAGGTAGTTCAAGAAAATACAATAACTTCGTGGCGACAAAGGCGATCGTGCACTGTTCCTACCCCAAGGTTAATAAGGTTTACACCCAGATTGAATACTGAGAGAGGTCGATAATTTTAGATCGGATCCGAAACCAAATTTCTTTGAACCACCTCGTGATAATTACAAAAGCGGGACATGGCAACCCTCGCAAATATTGTGGTTATCATCAAGTCACTTTGGTCGTGACACTAATGAATGTTGTAATTTAAAGGATTTTGTAGAAAACAAGATTAAAAGTGGCTTCTTTGATTCATATATGTGGTGAGAAAGACCGTCGAAGATCAAAGAGGTTATCAATCGTCTGATTCAAACAGTTCAATACCACTTTATTCAAAATGCTCCACCACCGCCAAGGCAAGTCGTTTGATGTAATAAGCGGGTGGGTCTGTTGGGAAATTAGTAGGGAAGAAGAGGAGGTCTTATCTTGATTCAGTTATGTCAATAACAGATGCTACTCTGAAGGTTGACAGGCCTTTCCCAGGAACTGTTATTTCATTTACGGATGCGGATTATCCTTCGGAGCCCATTGAACCATATGAAGGGCATTGGTGATCACAGCCTGCAGTGGGCTCGGTGGATGTGAAACGCATGATGATAGATAACGGATCTTCGGTGGACATTCTTTATGCCCATGCTTATCAAAGAATGCATCTCGATGGGCACAAAATGGAGGTCGGACAGGAGGCTCCTCTATATGGTTTCGTGACGATCCATCAAAGTAGTAGCACTATATGAACTCCTGTCATCTTGACCTGACCCCGTGAAGTGGAAATAACTTGTAAATTTTATGTTGTGCATGTGGATTCGACTACTAACGCCATTTTGGGAAGACCTACGTTGTGACTCTTGATTTGTAACTTCCATCCCACATTTCAAAATCAAGTTCCCCAAAGACACGTGGAGTAGGAGAGGTGATGGGAGACTTGGATCTGGCCCAGAGATGTTATCGGAATTCTGTCATTTCATCCGGAATGGGGGTCAGTAAACAAATAAAGACGATGGCAATTGAAATCGAACCCTTCACCGAGAGCAGTTCAGAACCGTTGGTAATCCCTGCTGGGGGGACGGAGGAAATTGAGTTGGTCGTCGAAAAGCCGGATAAGACAGTGAGGATTGGTTCGGGTTTGCCAGAACCTCTTCGGACGAATCTTATGGAACTCTTACGATGCTATGTTGATATTTTTGCATGGGAGCCACAAGATATGCACAGAGTTAAGCGGGAAGGTTCTTTGAGCATAAAGCGGAAATAGATCCTTGAAGAAGCGGTTAAATCGGAAAAGAGGCGGATATTTGCTCGAGCGTCGTCAAAGGATCATCGATGAAGAGGTTGCAAAATTCTTTGTTCTGTGACTTCATTTACTGAGATTGATTACCGGAGTGGATAGCAAATGTAGTATTGGTGCGAAGCATAATGGAAAGTGGCGAGTTTGCATCGACTACACCGACCTCAACAAAGCTTTGTCAGAAGGACTTTTATCCTTGCCCATATCGATCGATCTCATCGATGCCACTTGGGGTATGCATTATTAAGTTTTATGGATGCTTTTTCAGGTTATCATCAAATATCCATGTGCAAAGAAGACATTCCAAAAAAATACGTTTATTACACAGATTCGGTGTATGCGTACAAAAAAAAAATGACTTTTGGCCTCATTAATCTTTGGAGCTACCTATCGAGAGGATGATGAACTTTATATTCGATGAGCAATTTGGGGAGGAACATGGAGGTTTATGTAGATGATATGATTGTGAAGAGTATGCAAATTCGAAACATTTGGACGATCTAGAGGAGTGCTTTCAAACTATTCGTCATCGACAACTGCGACTCAACCCGACCAAATGTACTTTCGGTCTTGGTGCTGGAAAGTTTCTGGGTTATCTGGTCAGTCAAAGGGGCATCGAAGCCAATCCAGAGAAGATCCAGGCCATCCTCGACATGAAGACTCCTCAGTCATTCAAGGACGTTCAACGTCTGACTGGTAGGATTGCGGCTTTAAGAAGGTTTGTCGCCAAATCTGCAGAGAGATGTCTTCCTTTCTTTGATACATTGAAGGGACCGAAGAATGCGAAGACGTTCCAATGGACTTCCAAGTGTGAAGATGCTTTCCAAGGTATAAAGACGTATCATCTTTCGGCTCCTTTATTAGTCAAGCTGTCCCCAATGAGAGACTTTATATTTGTACCTTGCGGCCAGTTCCTTAGCAGTTGGAGCAGTTTTGATTCGGGAGATCAGTGGGAAGCAGCATCCGGTCTATTACATTAGCCACGTCCTACGAGATGCTGAAACCAGGTATCCTAACATTGAGAAATTTGCCTTTGCTTTAATAATTGCCAGTAGAAAGCTTCGACAGTATTTTCAAGGTCGACTCCTGGTCGTCTACACGGATCAACCATTAAAGAAGGTGATGGGTAAGCCAGAGGTCTCGGGTAGACTAGCAGCATGGACTATGGAGTTATCTCAGTTTTTTATCGAGTATCATCCCCGAACTGCCATCAAAGGTCAAGCCTTGGCTGACTTTATGGTAGAATGTTCGTTCACCGGCGAATCTGGAGTTCTGGGAAGTTGAATCTTCCGATCGAAGCGATGGTCGTTATTCGGCAAAGGTCGGAAAAGGCGTGGGCGTTATATGCGAATGGATCCTCGATGGTGTTAGTGGGCGAGAATTATTCTAATAAGTCCGGAGGGATTTAAGGTCCAGCAGGCCATCAGATTCGGGTTTAAAGCAACGAATAATGAGGCTGAGTACGAAGCAGTGTTAGCAGGTGTCCGATTAGCGAAGAGTCTCGAAGTCCAACGATTAATTATCTATAGTGATTCTCGGTTGGTCGTTAAACGACTATCGGGAGATTATGAAGCTTCGGGGGACGAATGATCAAATATCTGGCGGAGTTAAGAAACCAACTTTAATTTTTTGCTTCGTGCGAGTTTGAGGTATATAAGCGCGCACGACAATTCTCTGGCGATGCTTTGTCGAAATTAGCCCTTCTACGGATCTGGATGTCTTTCATGGATCGGTGTATTTGGAAATTTTGCAGCAGCCGAGTGTTCAGCATGAAACAGTGATGTGCATCGAACGAACAAACTGTTGGATGACCCCCTACATCGAGTATTTGGCAGATGGCGTCCTTCCTTCGGATCAAATGTTTGTGAAGAAGATCAAGTACAAGAGTACTAATTTCAGTCTTATTGATGGGGATCTTTATCGATTGGCATTTTCCTCACCATTATTGAAATGTTTGGTTCCGTCCGAAGCCGAGTATGCTCTTCGGGAAGTTCATGAAGGGATTTGCGGTGATCATATGGCTGCCAAGTCTTTGGCACATAAAGTACTTCGACAAGGTTACTATTGGCCGACAATTTTCAAAGAAGCTACAGAGTACGTCAAGAAATGTGACAAATGCCAACTCAATAGTCCGGTCCCACATCAGCCACCGGAAGAGTTATACTCGATTCTATCTCCTATACCCTTCGCTGTCTGGGGGGTGGATATATTGGGACCGTTACCTAAAGCTAAAGGTCAGGTTAGCTTCGTCATAGTTGCTATTGATTATATGACTAAGTGGGTAGAGGCGAAAACCACTTGATCGATAATGTGAGCAGAGTGCTTAAAGTTTATAAAGAGTGCATGTGGTGTTTAACCGGGATCCCTAAGGTATTGATATCGGACAATGGGCGCTTGATTCGTGGGTTCAAAATTTGAAGAATTTTTGAGCGATTTGGGGATTCAACACAAGAAGACTTACGTGGCTCATCCACGGTCGAATGGGCAAGTTGAGGTGACCAACGGAATGACTGCTTTGAATGGAATAAAGCGTGGATTGGATGAAGCTAAGGGAGATGGCGGAAGAATTCTTTGGCGTCTTTGTGGGCATACCAAACTACGCCGAGGACTACTACGGAGTTAAGCCCTTCCGTTGGCCTATAATGCGATGCCTTAGTCCCGGTCGAAATCGGATCTCCAAGTCTTGAATAAGTCGATTCAAAGAAATCTACAATGATGAAGGGTGAAGGCTAACTTGGACCTACTTTAGACGAAGTCGGAGGAAGCTTTAATCAAATTGGTACGCTTATCAACGAAGGGTGGCCAAACATTATAACAAGGGCGTCAAACTTCGTAGATTCGAAGTGGGAGACTTCGTTCTCAGAGAAGCCGAAGCTTCTACACCTCAAAACACGGGAAAGCTAATGCCAAATTGGGAAGGGCCATATGAAGTAATCGAAGTACCAAAGCCAGGTACTTATCGATTAAAGGCACTTGATGGTTCCGAGATCAAGAATACATGGCATGCTGGCAGGCTTCGAAAGTATTTTCAATAAAGTTTAAGTCGGGTTTATCGAGTCTGTACCTGTTGTTTGATATCAATAAAGATCACTTTTCACAAATTATCATTTGGTCTTATTGGTGGTCCTGATGGTCCCGATGGTGTAAGGAGGTATGGTAGGACTCCTTTTGGCCATTCGATGGTAGCCCCGTGTCCTTTTGGTCCTATATTGATCTTATCGGTGGTAATTGATCTTATCGTGGTCGATGGTCATTGGTCAGATTGGTCCGATGGTGTAAGGAGGTATGGTAGGACTCATTTGGCCCATTCGATGGTAGCCCCGTGTCCTTTTGGTCCTATATCTGATCTTATCGGTGGGTAAGTCGATGGTCACTATTAGGTCCGATGGTCACTATGGTGTAAGGAGGTATGGTAGGACTCATTGGCCCATTCGATGGTAGCCTCGGATCCTTTTGGTCCTATATTGATCTTATCGAGGTGGTAAGTCGATGGTCATTATTAATCTTTATGTCTTTGTTCTTATCATTTTGTCGTCCAAATTTACTTCACGTATGATGATCTCACTCTTGATGCTGGTGAGTATAAGTTATTTATTTTGTTTAAGTGTTGAGTTCGGTTCATTAGTTCAGATTAACTTGAATCTGTCCCAAGTAAAATTCAATTCACTTCATTGCATAAGTTAAGCTGTTATATACCATATCTAATTCATTAGTTCAACTTATTGACACTAAGTTATTGACAAGATACGATTCGGGCAGAAGTCATAATCAAAGACGATTAAAGATTTATCAATAAGCATAAAATGTTCATTTCATTTAAATCGATTGTAAATTAATTACATGAACATAAAAAGTTAAATATTTACATAGAATCAAAAACATGATATATATTCAAGCACCGCCTTCATCATCTAATTGAGCGGTCTGCAGAGTCCAGTTGAAAGCGACCAATGCTTCTCTTTTCCTCGTTCCCGACAGTCCTCATACCCCTCTGAATAAACCTTCATGATCTCTATATTGAGTTCATCCGAGTCTCTATATTACGCTTTGAATCGCTTAGGAGCTCTTGATCGAGCAGGGGCCTCGTCCCTCAAGGTCCTTTATCTTATGGCGGAGCTTGTGACGCTTGGCTTTATGCCTTCGGACTTCATCCTGAATCTTCGTCTCAGCTTCACCAAGTTGTAGGACTAAGCTTCGGTTGGCTGAAGAGAACTCCTCATTTTTCGCCTTCAGGAGTAAGTTCTCTTCAACCAAACCGGCATTCAGGTTGGTCAGAGTTTGTTGGCGGCCGGGACATGACCAACCCATCCCTTGTGGCCCTCAGTTCGTCATCAGATGTCTTCAAATCCATCTTGGCCCGATCCAATTCTATCTGAAGACCATTGATGGTATGAAAAGCATCTTCACGGCCAGCTCTTTCTCGATCCAAGGTCGATCTCAGCATGTTTATCTCTTGGCGCATGAAATCTTCCTCGGCCTCTCCATTTATGTGTCTCGGACGCAGTCGTCCGAAGACAGCATTAGCCTGCATGTTTTCAAGATATTCAAGTTAAATGTATAAAATGTTCGAAGGAAAATAGAGATGTAGAGAAAGAAGTGATTATTGTTTACCTTGGCCAAATAACTCATCCCCTCGTCGAGAAGATTTCCGTCCGTATGATCACTGAACCGGTGGTCGTCGGGTGTCTTGAAACGAACGCCTCAAAGAGATCAAAGGGAAAGTTGGCGTTGAACCTGGGCCACAGAGTCGGAGATCCCACGGCTTCGGCATGATAACCTTGACCTGTAGGACCGGACCGTTCGGGAGAGGGTCTCGGCCTTTCAGGAGAAGGAGGGGCATTTAGGGGGTGTAGGTCCGCATGAGCGGTTTCGATTACAGGAGATTTGTTTGAAGTAGGTTCTTTGGGTGTTGAAGCGGATCACGAGAACTTGGATGGTACTGTCGAAGTACGTTTCCTCTTTACGGATAACGTTGGAATCCCTTCGTCACAGTCACCGTCCTCTTGATCTGTATTTCTCTGAGGGGCACGAAGGGAGGAATAATGAAAAGGCGAGGAACCCCGAGCTCTTCGGCGATTAAAGGGTTATTTTTGTTTTAGTTTTTGGTCCTAAGTATACTCCTTGATCGGGGCGATCAAGTAAGCCACTTTGATCGAGGAATGGTTTTGGAGGTTGGTTACATTTTACGGTGTGGGTTCGGAGGAGTTCTGATAGGGGTGACACAGGTTTTCTGGTAGCCCTCCTCTTTTTTCGCCGGGTGAAGAGTCTCTTCGGTATGAAAATCTCTTGACCTCTGTTTCTCTGGTTGAAATTCATCCATATGAATTTACGGCGTTGAACTACTTGAGGGGTAGCTTGGTTGGGTGTAGCCTCAATTGCTTAGAAGACTTCCCGGATAAAAAATCTTGAGCTCCTTTATTTCTACGAGCTTCGGCTCGACCAAAGACAATCTTGCACAAATCAAACAATTCCATGTTATAATTATATTTTATGGAATATTTTCAAAAAATATATATATATATGAAATAATAATTTGGTACTTACGCTTATGGTCATATAACCATGCCTGCTTCGAGAGAAGTCCATATTTCCACTCTTCCTTGGGAAGTTGTCAAATAACTCCATCATCTCCACTTCTCGTTCTTGAAACATCTCTCCAAAGTCGTGAGATATTTTTAAATCGATTTGCCCGATTCGGAAGAGAAGATCTCGGGGCCTTTGACGAAAAACCATTTTTCGTGCCATCCCTATTGCTCGAAGGGTGTTCACCAAATGACGTCTGTCAAATTTCTCTCAGACTTGGAGAATGTTTGCTGAGGGCCTTGAACCCCTTCTCCCTGGATTGTACTATCTTGTAGACAGTAAAGAAGAAGTCCAGGGAGGGCTCGACGCCCAATTCATGGCAGAAGGCCACGAAGGCCAGAATGTGGATGTAGGAATTCGGCACCAGTTGTGAAAATCCTACACCCAAAAACCCCAGTAGGGTCACTATAAAAAGGCGTGAAGGGGAAGCGAACCCCTTCTCGATAAGTCACAGGCTGCAATCTACCATCCATCCTTGGTAGCCATTGATACATCTTCTCACCAAGATCTGGTACCCTAACAGCATGGGTATCTGGAATGTGGAACCGAGTTCGAACCCTCTTTAATTCAGCCTCAGTTATGATAGAAGGAGTGTTGGCATGCGAAAATCGCTCCGTACTCCTGTAGTATTCGAGAGGGGTTTTTGGGTTTCTCTGCAGGGATTCGTACCTGAAGTCCCCTCATGAAGATTAGGGTTTGGTGGAACCACGGTGATGGGTGTTACAAGTATGGGAGAACTCTGTTCAGGGTTTTGAGAAGCCATTTGTGACGATTTGCAGAGAGAGAGAGATCAGAAATTTTAGATTTTAGAAAGGCGCTCAATTTCAAATGAGCAGTAAAAGCTGTCAAATTTGGTAAAGTTATCCTTTTATCTTGTGCGGTTACAGGTGTTCAAGACAGGTGCATTAAATGCTAATAATAATTTGGAATTTGAATGGGAAGCGTCCGGTTTCGGGTCCTGGTACTTAATGGATAGAGTCTTTCTGAATTGGGCCCTTAACTTCCTTTCTTTTCATTTCTTGAGTGATAAATGGGTACGTTTTTAATTACATCTTGTCATTTATTGATTCTCAGTAAAATATCATGGATTGTTTATAGTTTTCTATTAAACATTCTGTTCAACAAAAAACTAAGGGGCAATGTTGGGTCGTGATATTTTATCTCTTTGGGCCGAATATATTGGGCTTATTCTTTTTTATTCTATTGGGCCTTTATTATTGAATTATGAAAATCATTAAGCCCAATCATTATATCATTTTCATTTCAAACTTATAAGACCGGGTCGGGTCAGTAGATCAATCCTTTAGACATTTTAAATATCTACAATCTTTGACTGTAATGATGAAAAAGCATGTGCGGTTGACTAAAGAACTGCCATGCATTAATGTGGATGGGATCATAACCCGTGTACGGTGGTGAAAACAGATGACCAAAAAGCGGTGGATACACTACATGCGATTCGGCGGGACCCATCGGGTAAAGGGAATGTAATAGGGTAGTAGTGGGTGTGGCGATAATTGAGCAATGAGGGTATAACTTGACAAGGAAGTCTCTACCAAGAGGTGCGTTCTCGTACACTTCTTCATTTAGAATCGGATATTCACGAGAGAATTATTATCATCTCTTGATATCAATACACTAAAGCGATATAGCCTCTCGTTTTCTATAAACCTTGTGAATTCACATCTTGATTCTCACGCTTTGGCTATCCCCGAAGCCGGAACCGTAGTCGAAGCTTGTGGTGTTTATTGTGTTTACGTTGCAGGATCAGGACGTTTTAGGTGATTGGGACGTGACGAAAGATCTTGGCGTTAAGAGTGATTATTTGTAATTTACTCAAGAATATAATTGTTGGAGAAGCAAGTGGGAAAATAATAATGTTAAAACTTAAAAGCACGCGCATTTGAAAATGGGAATACGGATATGGGTTTCTTTGAAATATGAAAATATTGGTACACCTATTAAAGAAAAGAAGGTAGGCCTAAAAAGCAGCTCACACTATTTTGTTAAACATCATCCACTTATTTATTGAATAATAATGTAATTTATTCATTACAATAAATTATATTTAACAAAATATAAAATAATATTTTTAGAAAAATAACTAAAAAAGCTAAATCTCAATATTTACGGTAAATTATAACGTTATATCATATTTATTTATTTATTTTAAAATTAATGTATTTTTAAACGTGTTAACCAGTTGATTAGACATACTCGACCTATTTAAATTGTGTTAAACGTGTCAACTTGTTTATAAAATGAAAATTATTTATACTTAACACTAACCTTCTAAAATTGTGTCGGGTTATTGTATCCTGTTAAAAATTGTCACCCTAAATATTTATAAATTGTGTATTTTTAAAGATAATAAATTATTATTTGAATAGTGTAGTATAATATTAATATTATGATATAAGAATATTATGATAATTTATATTAATATTATTAACATGAACATTTTTTATGCTCAACTTCGTGGTTACACAATTCATTTGAGAATTTTTTTTTTTTGATATTTTTAAATAACAAAATATGAAAAAAGAAAAAAAAAAGAGAACTGTTTGATAAAAATAAAATGGAGAGTAATAAATGCTTAAGTTTATATGAAAATCGGCCCAATAAATATTTTTTTATTGATCCTTCAAAGTTTAAACACTGGTGAATATAGTTAATGATTGTTATTATTTTTTTCTTTTATAATTAAAAAAAAAACAAATTATGCACAAAAGTTTTGTT
Organism: Panax quinquefolius; assembly: GCA_020205615.1. Classification (NCBI taxonomy): domain Eukaryota; kingdom Viridiplantae; phylum Streptophyta; class Magnoliopsida; order Apiales; family Araliaceae; genus Panax; species Panax quinquefolius. The sequence goes on from CM035154.1 coordinate 26,283,824, forward strand.
GTAACGGGAAATGCTCTCTTTTTCGATAATGGAATTGATATTTTCACATAAAAAATTAATATTTTTATACGATCTTTATCATACGAATAATGATTGGTCAAAAACAATATGAGAGAGAGACTAATTTAAAATATTATTTTAACACGTAAAAAGCATTAATTGTGTTAACGTGGCCCAAATAAACTTTAAAAATGGTCCATGGGTCCTTTTGTCTGAAGTCCAAAATCTAGATGGTCATCTTTATATGTGAAGGAAGCTGGGTACGTGTGAATGATCGAACTACTACACCCTTCGTACCATATTCAGATGTAATTCGTTGGGGTGTTTTAAATTGATTTTCAAGACATGTTAATTATATTTATGTACTCCGTGGTTATTTTTTTATTCTTTGCTCCTTCTCCTACCTCGTCACTCTCCTCCCACCCCTCTTCACCCACCACAAATTTTTCGACGCCAAATTCCTTCTCCATCACATCTCCGCTTCTCCACTGACCCCGCCACCACCTACACCACTCTCTCCTCCATCCTTCGCGCTCCGTTCCTCCGCTCACTAAAGCCCTCCTCAACACCACTGTTGGCGCCCTATGTCCAATCTGGCCGCGCCGACCTCGCCGTCGTGATTTTCAAGAAAATGAAGCACCTAAGGCTCCAACCCAATTTACTCACCTGCAATACTCTTCTTTTTTTCATTTGTAACATAACCATCTCCCAATTCCATTTTATTTTGTAAAGAAATTGTTAATGATGCAATTAGGCTTGGTAATTTTTACAATCATCAATCTTACCCCCATAAATTCAATGTTAGAATTAAATACCCAAATCACAAATTTCAAAATACACTGAAATTTATTAAGCAAATTCCAAAGAAAGCAGATTTGAAACTTTAATAAAGAAAAGATTATCATCTTCAAGTAAGGGTTTAAACGAAATGAATATGAAATGAAATGAGAAATTTCTCGAATTTGATTTGAAATGATAAATTTGTATTCAAATTAAATTTCAATTGAATTATATTTGAAAAATTTTACTCGTGATTCAAATTTCATTTCACTCGAATATTTATTCAAACTACTCATGAGCTTCAAATTCAAGTTTCGAATTCAGTCTCCATATAATAACTAGTTTTATAATAAATATAATTATAAATTAAATTTGTTATTTTACTTAAAAATGAGTAAATATATTTATTATTACATTTTACAAATATAAAATCACAATTAAAATTAAAAACAAAACAAAATAATAACTAATTATCCTAATTTGATTTAAATTTATATATATTATAAGAGAATGAATCGAATATCTAATCGAATATATATTAACCGAGTATGTATCGAATAACAATAAAAATTTCGAGTAGTTTAATATTAAACGAGTAAAGATAACCTTATTCGATTCTACTCATATTTTATTCAAACTATTTTTAATCTTCGATTTGGATCATATTATTAACGAATCAGCCTCGCCATTTCGTATTTTTGAATTCGGTAGAATCGGCTTTCGAATTGTGTTGGCACGTTTACAGTCTTATCTTCAAGCCCAATTCACCATTTCTGAAACAAACTCATCGGAAATAAAAAAAAAATATGAAAAAAGTATAAAAAAAATTAGTCCCAGACGCTTCACCTAAGTCTTCAAACCCATAACCTTTGCCATCTCCGATCTACTTAAGAACCATTAGATCGAGACTCAAGCACAATCATAAAAGAGAAAAAAGAACAAAAAAAAGTAATTAGGCTCGGTATAGCATTAGTGATGCAAAACGATCCAAGGACAGAGTGTGTGATCAGCGGAGATGCGATGGAGGAGGAGGGATTTGGCGTCAGAGAATTTGCAGTGGGTGTGGGAGGAGGTTGAAGAGGTAGGAGAAGGGGGCAAAGAATAAAAACAACAAACATGCAAAGCAACCCAAACACCTGCGTTTCGACAAGTAGGATGTAAATTAGTTGTGTGTATAGATTTTCTCAACAATTTATTATACAAAATATTATGTATAGTTTTAACAACTACTATAATATTACATTATTAATCTCAAATGGAGTTTGGTGTCATGGATCATTAATAAGTCTTTTTGGGTCGCGTCAATAAACGTGGTCTACAATGAAATACATTTGCTTGAGAATTTTCATATGGTATCATGGGGCTGGATGCACACCAGAGGTAGGCCAGGAAATTGGTTAGCCCAACCTTGGTTTGTAAAAAATTTGGGAATTTACAAAATAGCTTTTGGATTGAACTTGATAATTGGAATTCTGCTGCCTGTAAAAATGTTGCTAAATATGTGGCAGAGGAATTCATGCTTTTCATCTTCTTTGTTACAGAACTGTTTATTAAGGATTTAGTTTTACGTCCTGCTTTCGCGATAGGGTCTTTAAATGAGAAGTTACTTGAATGGTAACAAGACTATTAAATAATATGAAATATAAGAAAAAAGATATTAGTTTTGAGTAGCGGGTTGTGAAATTAAAATAGAGGTATATTATATAAAAAATGACAAAGAGATCGAGGTCAGTTTTTAAAAACCAAGGAAAAAAGAGGAAAGTTAAGGGAAATTGTAATTGTAATATAGGTTTGTAATTGTTCGTTGCTGCAGCTTTGATGCTGTAGAGATCTAAGATGGAGTTCTTCACCTTTTACTTTAATTTTTTGTGCCAGAGTTTGATTATTATTATTCTTTAGGATTTTACTTAGTATTTTTTTGTTCAAATTTACAGTTACATAGACAATGAGTTTGATTGATTGTGATGAAGATTGTTAATCGGTACATGGTTTGATTGACTGTTCAGTTCATTTGATTTATATTAGGCAAAAAATACTTTTACACCATTGTGGTTGTAGTGTTTTAAGCAATTAGCCACTGTACTTTTAAAATATTCAATTAACCCACTGTACTTTTTAAAAATGTTCAATCAACCCATTCCATTAAAAAATTAGCTTGGATTGCTTACGTGGTTTTTTGAAAAAAAAATAAAAAATTACGTCGCATATGCTTAATTATGTGGTATATCCTTATGTGTCAACAAAATAATTTTTTAATGGATTTTCTTTATAATTTTTTCTTCTCAAACAAAAAAATAAAATAATAAAATCATTATGTGGTAAAAAATAATAATAAAATTAAAATTAATATTTTAATTCATTTTCTTATAGTTTTTCTTTTCTTTTTTCTTTTCCTTTCTTTTAATAATTATTTCTATTTTAAAAATTAATTCCAAATAATACAAATATTATTTCAAAATTTTTGTATCAATGAGATCTATTACAACATTATATTAATTCCTACAAAAATTAAAAATAAAAATCATTAATTATGTGGCAAAAATAATTATAATAATAATAAAATTAAAATAAATATTTTTAATTCATTTTCTTTATTTGTATTCTTTTTCTTTCTTTTAATAATTATTTTTATTTTAAAATTAATTCCAAATAATACTGAATAATATATCAAAAATTTGTATCAATGAAATCTATTACAACATTACATTAATTTTAACAAGAAAATAAAAAAAAAATTATTAATTATGTGACAAAAAAATAATTAAAATAATAAAATTAAAATAAATATTTTAATTCATTATCTATATACTTTTTTTCTCTTTCCTCTTATTCATTTTCTCTTTCATCTTATTCATCTTCAACCCATAAAATTCTCGATTCTTCTTCATCTTCAACCCATAAAATCAATTCAAACAACTTATTTGATTCCATCAGAAAATATGAAAATATGGGTTGATTCACTTCTATGAAGTTAAGCACATGGGCTAAGTTTATAGTGTTAATTTCAAAACCCCTTCTAATTTTCTAAATCTCATCAGATTTTCAAAAACAAAAACCCGCAAGTCCAAAAACTCTCAGATCTAGGTGTAGCAGCATATGAACTTGATGTGTTCTCAGATTTTCTTAACGGCATCGGTGTGAGAGGCTTCGGAGGTGCCCAGAAATTCTCAAAGAGCAAGGGAGTGTTAGGTTTGTAATATTCAAGAACGCAATCAAATTGCATAAATAAGCGGAAACGTGTAAAAATCAGAGTTAAAATTTTTACAAACCATATACCCGGATCACCCTTTATGCATAATTATTAATTAAACAAAAAAGAAAGAACAAGAATCATACCCTTGAAGATTCGAACTTCCTCAGGTACAAGTTCACCTCCAATCCTTTTCGCGTTCAACTTGAATTCACCGGGTTTGGTTCCTTCCTTTGATCAACGTTAGCCACCCAAGTGTTTGGCCTCTAGAGGTGATCCACTAAGGAAGAAGAAGGATTCAAGAAGATGGGTGGTTGGCTAAACCCTAGTTTTTCTATCTCTATAGAAAAGGAGCGTACTCTCCAACCATTAGAATTATAACGTAGTCTTGATATCTGATATAAGACTCCTCTTATAAAGATATCAAGTAACCCTATTAAAATAATGTATTATTTAATTAAACCCTTTTAATTAAAGGGGCTCCCTAATCTTATTAGGAATAATTAATTAAACTCCTTTAACTAATTTTCCTTCCTAATCCAATTAGGAATAAATGAGAGTACTTATATTAAATTAATTCCTAAACTCTTTTAGAAATTAAAATAATAATAATAATTGTAATAATATTAATAAGACTCCTCTTATTAATTTATATTTAATATTTCTAAAATATTAAATAATAAATATTAAGCTATTTAATTTATTCTATCACCATAGATTAAATTAAATATGCATAACTTATATTATTACGATTATGCCATTAACTTCTTAAATAATTATTCTTCCTTTTATGGTGTGACCCTTTAGGTTCTCCATATTAAACCTTGTGAATAAATCAATTAGAACAATTCTAATCTTATTTAAATAAATAAATTAAACAATTAATTTATTTAAATAAATAATATTTATTCTACAATAGGGATAAGCCTCCCACTAGCGATCAACGACTTTTCGAGATAATATAGATTTCAACATTAATCATAAAAGAACCTTTGAGTAAATAGTTCTGTACAATTCAATCCTTCCACCATACAATGTCCCAATTAAATATAAGACATGGAATTTCACAAGTCTTATTTTATTTAATTATATGTATTTCGACTCTTAAATGCACAACACCAAATAATGCAAATTAGAAACTCCTTTCTAATTTCATTACGCCTTAACCAAGGACTCTTTGGGTTGTCATTTATCGAATCACATATGACATTTCTCTTCTTTTAATAAGTGGTAGATTCTTTATTGATCATACATTATCTCCATGTACAACTTATTATACCCAAGCATACCCTTTGATATACCCTAAGGGTCTTAAGGAATAAGTCAAAGTATAACTCATCATACACAAGATACTATGATGATCTCAAGTCCAAGGATCACTTGTCTTTACTATCACTACGAAATTCCTATTGACGAAAAGCAAGTAAAACTCCATTAGGTATTCCTTAGCGAGCCATGTTCAAATGAACTTATTCTCTAATAAGCACCTACATACTTGCTTTAGTGTCTCCACACAAATGATCATGAGATCAATCATCCTCATCCAATGAGCAAGCAACGTATGTACCCGATCTATCCGGATTCATTAATCCCCAATTTAGTAATCCAATGATTGGGAACTATTTTAGTTTTAAGCTTTCTAAGAATTTAGATCTCATTAGAATGATCATCATCATTATTCTAAAAGCATTGCTTAAAACTATGGGTTTATCATATATTATAAAACAAAGATCATGTAGATAATTAAAAGCCTTTAATAAATTAATACTTTTTATTAATAAATGAATAAGATTATTCTACAAAGTATATGCTTTATCATCAAACATGATTGGCTTGTATGCATATTACTTTCAATCTCCCACTTGCACTAAAGCCAATCACCATGGTATCTCATACTCTTCTTCTCTAAGTGACGATTATCCTGTTTGTTGGATAAGCTTTAGTTAATGGATATGTAATGTTGTTCATGAGAGTCCACTATCTCTATAGTGATTTCCCATCTTTCAATGATTCTAATAATCAAATGAAAGTGCCACAACACATGTTTAGATCCAAGATGAGACTTAGGAACTATTCCTAGTTACAGTAATGAACTTTTAATCCAAACAATCAACTTGCGACTTCATTTATAGCTATATACTTTGTCTTTATCACTAAACCAAAGAACTCTTTCTTTGTTTGGAACCTTTCCAATTCAACGCACCACTTTTTTCAAGATAACGCTTTACCTTAAAGTGGATTTTTCGTCATCTTGAGTGCATGCGAAAAACTTGAGTCTGTTAAGCCCTCTAGTTTTAATTTAGACCCACCATGAATATGATCACATCCTTAGTGCCGGTTAAGCACTTTAAGATGTCTTTCACTGTCTTACAGTGATCTTTTCCAAAATATGACCGATCAACATCAGGTCTCGTACATTTCATTGCATACATGATAATTACTCATGCGATCTCTCTTTTCAGGAGTTTGTGGGGACTATTAAGAGAGATACACTCCATAGCTCATCAACATGAGACATCTCTTGGAGTTTGCCATGCTAAACGACTTTAGCATCAAGTGAATATACGTTTCTTGGGTTAAGTTGAGCATCCTTTTGAATCTATCTATATAGATTTTATCCCCAATTAAGATACTCTTCCCAAATCATTCGTGGAGGAATGTTTAGACAACTTTATCTTTACTGATTGTAGCATTGGTATGTTATTCCTCATCCGTAGAATATCAACATATAATACTAGAAATTTCACGGCGCTCTCCCAATTTGACCCTTTTGTACACACTAGAAGTCTTACCTCATCGAATGTAACTCTGGATCATCATCTTCTATGATGTGTACCTCATCATCATCATCCATGATGAATCCATACCTCCTAGGTATCTTTGGTACTATTCCAGATTTACGATTCGGTTGTGGTACATGAATAGGTCTCATCTACGTGTTCCTCTTATTTGACTTATAGTGTTTTGTGGTTCTTGAACTCTTCAAGATCTATTATCCTCCCACTAGCTCCTTTTAATGATAAACACCTTTATCTTAGAAGGCAGCGTGTTTCGTAACAAACACCTTTTGCTAACTAAGATTATAGAACATATACCCTAAACTTACTTTAGGATGTCCCACAAATCGACACTTATAAAATCTTGTCCCAAGCTTATCCTTTGAAACCTTTTCACATAAGTTGGACAACCCCTTATCTTAACATACTAAAGATTAGGAATCCTCCACCATAACTTTTTATGGAGTCTTGGGGCTTTGGATTTTGAGGTTACCTTTTAAAGTAGATATGCGACCATTTCTAGAACATGATCCTGAAGGATCTTTGGAATGTCGGTAAAATCATTTTGGACCGTACCATGTTCAACAAGGTATGATTTTTCCTTTCAGATACATCAATCAATTATTGCGTATCAGGATGTGTCCATTATGAGAAAACCATTTGAGATGATCTAGAAACTTATTGCACAAGTATTTATTCCTTGATCTAATCAAAGAATCTTAATACATTGACAATTTGTTTCACTTCTGAATTCTTTGAACCTTTCAAATAATTCACACTTGTATTTTAGCAAATACACACATTCAACTCTTTGAATGATCATCTCCTTTTCATATACTAATTTGTTCAATATGCAAAATTATTTTCATGTAAGTCAAGTATACAAAATTTATTAAGTAATATTCCAGTTCTATACAAAACATTATTATTATAAATAGAACAACAATTATTCTTAATTATAATACCAAAGATTTCATTGTCCAACAATAAAATAGAAATAATATTTTTAACAAGAACTGGAATACAATAACAACTTATTGACTTAATAGATTTGCTCGTAGGCATTGCTAAACTATAAGTTTCTATGGCTAATATGGCAACCTTTGTTACATTTCCCATTACATAGGATTACTTATATTTGTTTACCTTTCTACTTACCTTGGTCCTTCATAAATCTATATTTATGATAACCAAAGTCGGTATCCAATACCCAAGTAGAACCTTGACTTAAAGAAAAATTTATTTCAATCATGAACAAAAAGCGTATTATGTAAAACTTCACTAAGTTTCTTTGGTTAGCCTCTGCAAGATGCTTCTCAGATTTCTTTCCAATGTCGAGGGCTTATTGCGGTGGAAGCAAGCTCCTTTCTGCTATCCGTATCGATTTTGTTCTTATTATCCTTTGTTTATGCCTTTTTATTTACCTTCTTTGAATCGTTCTTTTTTCCAGAAGATCATTTGGCCCCTACCAGTAAGACATGGTCTTTCTTGGTTGGAAAGTGACTCTCATCATTTTTCAACATGTTAAGCAAATCAACGAAGCTGATATCTAGCTTGTTTATATGAAAAATTCACAACAATTGTGAAGGGAGTCCGGGAGTGAGTGCAAGATCAAATCTTGGCTCAACTCTCCATCCATGATAAAACCAGTTGTCCTAATTGATCAATCAAATTGATTATGTTAAGAACCTTTTGTCTGTACTATAGTTCCATTGGCCATTCTAGATCGGAAGAGCTCCTTAGATATCTGATATCTATCAGTCCTACTTTCCTCACCATCTACTACTTGACGTGCAGGAATATAGTAGGAGCATCCATAGTTTCATGCTGACGCTGAAGCTCGTTACTCATGGATGCTGAGCATGATGCATTAAGCAATCATGCATCATTTTGCCACTTTCTAAAAGTAGCAATCTCTTCCTCGGAGGCATTATGCGCAACCATTGCGGGGGATAGGCGTATTAAGGACATAAGATAGCTTTTGACTATGAGAACTCTTCTCAAATTCCTTAACCAATCCGTTTAATTGATTACCGTTAATTTAGCATCTAATATGCTTCGCAGATGATAGTAATTTTAGACATTGTAAAATTACGTAAATGAATTTGTAATTAACAACATTTTAACATACATTCTTTTATTAATTACCAAAATAAATTAGGTCTTGTTTTAAATTGGTATCTCCCACTATTTTCTTCAAACTATATTACCCTCAATATATATAGTTCGACAAAATCTAATTAAAGATTTGCTAGTGAGAATAAGGATCCCATTTCAAATGTATATAGCCTTGTGGTGACACAACAAACTATATATAAATAAATAGGTAGACAACTCTTGTCAATTACATCAACTATCTGACTCCTTGTATTTTGCCTCTTAGATCATTTTGATCAGTGGTGGCACATCCGAATCAAAATTATCCAAGTTAAGTCCGACCTAGCACTCCATATATTCAAAAAAGAAAAATATCATCCTTGTGGTGACACAACAAAACAATATTGTTCAATTTTCTTTATAAGCATCAAATGTGATAAATTAACATCTTAAATACTTAATACTTGCCTTGTGGTGACACAACAAACTCATATTAAATATTTAATACTCTATTAATTTTATCATGCTAGAAGGCGACGTTCGATATTCCAAATATCTTTGAACGCTTAGGACTTAATATAAAAAATTGAGGAGTTTGTTATTAATTTGTCTCATCTTGTTTAGTGCATGCATGCATATATATATATATAAAATACGCGTCGTATTAATGAACATGCGAAGCATGTTTGCATAATATATAATATATATAGTATAAGCATGCACATATAGAATACTATATTCTACCCGAATTGATTATGGACTTTTATTCTAGTTTGGTTCACTAGAGCCACCAAGTGAACCAAAAGGTAAACCCTAGGGGTGCGAGAAATAATATTTAAATATAACTATTACATTTAAACCGGGCTCCATTACAAACGGGTCTTCAAGCGCTCCTTCCTCCTTGATCTCCAATTTTTCAAAATTAATTCTAACTATTCCTATTACAAAACTATTTAAAATAAATAGAAACCTTGATCGTGATCGAGGGAAGTACATAGGAGGAGTTAGAATTTACATTAAGAAAAAATTAAAGAAGACGAGGCACTGTGAGACCCCATTTAATATAACCCATACATTCATGTATCCAACTAAAATAAAATCCAATCACATTGGTCAATAGTCCATAATCAATCCCATTTATTATCATACACATCACCATATGCATCAATAAATAACATTCATATCATGAATAATAAACATTCAATATATATATATATATATATATATATATATATATATATATTGATATAATTTAATGGGCAAATTTAGTTAGTATAAAATCTAATTTTGAATCAAAATAATAAACTCCTTTATTTTAATCCAAATATAAATCAAAATAAAACAATTTTATTTTAATTTATCCAATTTTGAATAAAATAAACTATTTTATTTTAATCAAAATTTTAATCAAATTAAACTCCTTTATTTTAATTAATTATGGAATCCAATTCCATATATAAAAAAATTATTAAAGGAAACACGGATTATCTTTCTTTCCTATTCACAAATAAACTCCTTTATTTTTTGAATAATATGAAATCTTATTTCATATCTAAATAAACTCCTTTATTTATTTAAAAATTAGGATTCTTTTTCCTATTCACTAATAAACTCTTTTATTTTGAATAATATAAAAACTTATTTCATATCTAAATAAACTCTTTTATTTAAGGAAACATAGAATCCAATTTCAACTCCAATTAGTTATTATGGAATCCAATTCCAACTCTAATTAGTTAGCATGAAATCTAATTTTAAAATTAAAATAAACATTTTATTTAAATAATAAAATTATTAAAAAATATTATATATATATATATCCGAACGTAATATATATATAAATATATATCATGTGAATAATGTAAATCATGAGATAACCGGATATGGGTGACCGGATATTGGTAATCATGAGATAACCGGGCCACTTTTATAAACATATCCTGTTAACTAGTCTTGTTAATTAACAGGATTCGTGAATAACATAATAAAATGTTTACGTTTTTTTTTTAAAATAAAAAATTATACAATAAAATTATGCCCAATTAAATTGTTCTAAACATATATCAATATACAAATTAAATCTGAACTATTAATAATTTGCATAAAGGTTTGGCTCTGATGCCACTGTTAGGTTTGTAATATTCAAGAACGCAATCAAATTGCATAAATAAGCGGAAACTTGTAAAAATCAGAGTTAAAAATTTTACAAACCATATACCCGGATCACCCTTTATGCATAATTATTAATTAAACAAAAAAGAAAGAACAAGAATCATACCCTTGAAGATCCGAGCTTCCTCAGGTACAAGTTCACCTCCAATCCTTTTCGCGTTCAACTTGAATTCACCGGGTTTGGTTCATTTCTTTGATCAACGTTAGCCACCCAAGTGTTTGGCCTCTAGAGGTGATCCACCAAGGAAGAAGAAGGATTCAAGAAGATGGGTGGTTGGCTAAACCCTAGTTTTTCTATCTCTATAGAAAAGGAGCGTACTCTCTGTTAGGTTTGTAATATTCATGTGCGCAATCAAATTGCACAAATTAAGCGGAAGCGTAGAAAATCAGAGTTTAAAAAATTTACAAACCATATACCCGGATCATCCTTTATGCATAATTATTAATTAAACGAAAAGATAAAGAATAAAATCATACCCTTGAAGATCGAGCTTCCTCAGGTACAAGTTCACCTCCAATCCTTTTCGCGTTCAACTTGAATCCACCGGGTTTGGTTCCTTCCTTTGATCAACGTTAGCCACCCATGTGTTTGGCCTCTAGAGGTGATCCACCAAGGAAGAATAAAATTCAAGAAGATGGGTGTTATGGCTAACCCTAGTTTTCTATCTCTATAGAAAAGCGCATACTCCCAACAACTTGGAATTATTACGTGCTTTGTTAAAAGTCAACAACCCATACCACCCATAATAAGACTCCTCTTATTTATAGATGTGGGCAACCCATCTTAACAATTAAGGAATTGAGTTTTATTTAATTAATTAAATTCTTTTAATTAATTAATCTCCCTAATCTTATTAGGGATAATTAATTAAACTCCTTTAACTAATTTTCCTTCCTAATCCAATTAGGAATAAATGAGAGTACTTATATTAAATTAATTCCTAAACTCTTTTAGAAATTAAAATAATAATAATTGTAATAATATTAATAAGACTCCTCTTATTAATTTATATTTAATATTTCTAAAATATTAAATAATAAATATTAAGCTATTTAATTTATTCTATCACCATAGATTAAATTAAATATACTTAACTATATTATTACGATTATGCCATTAACTTCTTAAATAATTATTCTTCCTTTTATGGTGTGACCCTTTAGGTTCTCCATATTAAACCTAGGTTGTGAATAAATCAATTAGAACAATTCTAATCTTATTTAAATAAATAAATTAAATAATTAATTTATTTAAATAAATAATATTTATTCTACAATAGGGATAAGCCTCCCTAGCGATCAACGACTTTCCGGATAATATAGATTTCAACATTAATCATTAAAGAACCTTTGAGTAAATAGTTACCGTAAATCAATTCAATCCTTCCACCATCTGATGTCCCAATTAAATATAAGACATGGAATTCTTGTCAAGTCTTATTTTATTTAATTATATGTATTTTCGATTCTTAAATGCACAACACCAAATAATGCAAATTAGAAACTCCTTTCTAATTTCATTACGCCTTAACCAAGGACTCTTTGGGTTGTCATTTATCGAATCACATAGGACATTTCTCTTCTTTTATTAGAAGTGGTAGATTCTTTATTGATCATACATTATCTCCATGTACAACTTATTATACCCAAGCATACCCTTTGATATACCCTAAGGGTCTTAAGGAATAAGTCAAAGTATAACTCATCATACACAAGATACTATGATGATCTCAAGTCCAAGGATTACTTGTACTACTATCACTACAGGAATTCCTATTGACAAGCAAATAAAACTCCATTAGGTATTCCTTAGCGAGCCACGTTCAGTGAACTTATTCTCTAATAAGCACCTACATACTTGCTTTAGTGTCTCCACACAAATGATCATGAGATCAATCATCCTCATCCAATGAGCAAGCAACGTATGTACCAATCTATCCGGATTCACTAATCCCCAATTTAGTAATCCAATGATTGGGAACTATTTTAGTTTTAAGCTTTCTAAGAATTTAGATCTCATTAGAATGATCATCATCATTATTCTAAAAATATTGCTTAAAACTATGGGTTTATCACATATTATAAAACAAAGACATCATGTAGATAATTAAAAGCCTTTAATAAATTAATACTTTTATTAATAAATGAATAAGATTGTTACAAAGTATATGCTTTATCATCAAACATGATTGGCTTGTGTGCATATTACTTTCAATCTCCCACTTGCACTAAAGTCAATCGCCATTGTATCTTATACTCTTCTTCTCTAAGTGACGATTATCCTGCTGTTGGATAAGCTTTAGTTAATGGATATGTAATGTTGTTCATGAGATTCCACTATCTCTATAGTGATTTCCCATCTTTCAATGATTTTAATAATCAAATGAAAGTGCCACAACACATGTTTAGATCCAAGATGAGACTTAGGAACTATTCCTAGTTACGTAATGAACTTTTAATCCAAACAATCAACTTCCACTTCATTTATAGCTATATACTTTGTCTTTATCACTAAACCAAAGAACTCTTTCTTTGTTTGGAACCTTTCCAATTCACTACACCATTGTTCAAGGTAACACTTTACCTTAAAGTGGATTTTCATCATCTTCGTCTTAGTCATCGAAAAACTTGAGTGCATGTAAGCCCTCTAGTTTTAATTTAGACCCACCATGAATATGATCACATCCTTAGTGCTTAGTTAAGAACTTTAAGATGTTTTTCACTTGACTCACGTGAACTTCTCCGAATATGATCGATCAACATCGGTCTCGTATATTTCATTGCATACATGATTGTCACTCATGCGACCTCTCTTTTCGAGTCTGTGGAGACTATTAAGAGATACACTCCATAGCTCATCGACATGAGACATCTCTTGGAGTTTGCCATGCTAAACAACTTTAGCATCAAATGAATATCGTTCCTTGGGTTAAGTCGAGCATCTTTTTAAATCTATCTATATAGATTTGCATCCCCAATAATGATACTCTTCCCAAATCATTCATGGAGGATTGTTTAGACAACTTTATCTTTACTTGATTGTAGCATTGGTATGTCATTCCTTATCCGTAGTATATCAACATATAATACTAGGAATGTCACGACGCTCCCAATCGACCCTTTTGTACAACTCTCTTAACTCTTTTGACCTCGTATGACTTTCTCAATTTCGGATCATCATCTTCTATGAGGCGTACCTCATCATCATCATCTATGATGAATCCATACCTCCTAGGTATCTTCAAGACTATTCCGATTCACGATCCGGTTGTGGTACAATAGGTCATCTCTGAGTTCCTCTTATTTGACTTATAGTGTTTTGTGGTTCTTGAACTTTTCAAGATCTATTATCCTCCCACTAGCCCCTTTTCAATGATAAACGCCTTTATCTTAGAAGGCGGCGTGTTTCGTAAATAAACACTTTTTTATAAGTAGAATTATAGAACATATACCCTAAACTTACTTTAGGATGTCCCACAAATCGACACTTGTCAAATCTTGTCCCAAACTTATCCTTTTGAAACCTTTTCACATAAGTTGGAACCCTTATCTTAACATACTTAAGATTAGGAATCCTCCCCATCCATAACTTTTATGGAGTCTTGGGGCGGATTTTTGAGGTTACCATTTTCGTAGATATCACGACCATTCCTAGGACATTATCCCTGAAGGATCTTTGGAATGTCGATAAAATCATTATGGACCGCACCATGTCCAACAAGGTACGATTTTTCATTTCGGATACATCAATCAATTATTGCGTGTCGAGGGCGTCCATTATGAAAAAACCATTTAAGATGATCTAGAAACTTATTTCACAAGTATTTATTCCTTGATCTAATCAAAGAATCTTAATACTTTGCCAATTTGTTTCACTTCTGAATTCTTTGAACCTTTCAAATAATTCACACTTGTATTCAAAGAAATACACACATTCAACTCTTTGAATGATCGTCTCCTTTTCTTATACTAGTTTGTTCAATTTACAAAATAATTTTTCACGTAAGTCAAGTATACAAAATCCATTAAGTAATCTTTCAGTTCTATACGAAACATTATTATTATAAATAAAACAACAATTGTTCTTAATTATAATACCAAAAATTTTATTGTCCAACAATAAAATGGAAATAATGTTTCTAACAAGAATTGGAATACAATAACAACTTATTGACTTAATAGATTTGCTCAGTAGGCATTGCTAAACTATAAGTTTCTATGGCTAATATGGCAACCTTTGCTACATTTCCCACATATAGGATTACTTATATTTGTTTAGCTTTCTACTTCTTCTTGGTCCATTCATAAATCTATATTTATGATAACCAAAGTCGATATCCAATATCCAAGTAGAACCTTGACTTAAAGAAAAATTTATTTCAATCATGAACAAAAAGCGTATTATAAAAAACTTCACTAAGCTTCTTTGGTTAGCCTCTGCAAGATGCTTCTCGCAGTTTCTTTCCAGTGTCCAGGCTTATTGCAGTGGAAGCAAACTCCTTTGCTATCCATATCAGTTTTGTTCTTATTATCCTTTGTTTATGCCTTTCTATTTACTTTCTTTGAATCGTTCTTCTTTTCAGAAGATCCTTTGGCCCCTACCAGTAAGACTTGATCTTTCTTGGTTGGAAAGTGACTCTCAACATTTTTCAACATGTTAAGCAAATCAGCGAGGCTGATATCTAGCTTGTCCATATGAAAAATTCACAACAATTGTGAAAGGAGTCCGGGAGTGAGTGCAAGATCAAATCTTGGCTCAACTCTCCATCCATGACAAAACCAGTTGTCCTAATTGATCAATCAAATTGATTATGTTAAGAACTTTTTGTCTGAACTATAGTGCCATTGGCCATTCTAGATCGGAAGAGCTCCTTAGATATCTGATATCTATCAGTCCTACTTTCCTCACCATCAACTACTTGACGTGCGGGGAGTATAGTAGAAGTATCTATAGTTTCATGTTGTGGTCAAGCTTGTTACTCATGGATACGAGCATGATGCATTATCGAGCCAATCATGCATCATCTTGCCACTTTCTAAAAGTAGCAATCTCTTCCTCGGAGGCATTGTGCGCAACCATTGCGAGGATAGGCGTATTAAGGACATAAGATAGTTTTTCAATTTATGAGAACTATTCTCAAATTCCTTAACCAATTCGTTTAATTGATTGGTCCCGTTAATTTAGCATCTAATATGCTTCGCAGTGATAGTAATTTTAGACATTGTAAAATTCTGTAAATGAATTTGTAATTAACAACATTTTAACATACATTCTTTTATTAATTACCAAAATAAATTAGGTCTTGTTTTAAATTGGTATCTCCCACTATTTTCTTCAAACTATATTACCTCACTTATATAGTTCGGCAAAATCTAATTAAAGATTTGCTAGTGAGAATAAGGATCTCATTTCAAATGTATATAGCCTTGTGGTGACACAACAAACTATATATAAATAAATAGGTAGACAACTTTTGTCAATTACATCAACTATGCAACTCCTTGTATTTTGCCTCTTAGATTATTTTGATCAAGTGGTGGCACATCCGAATCAAAATTATCCAAGTTAAGTCCGACCTAGCACTCCATATATTCAATAAAGAAAAATATCATCCTTGTGGTGACACAACAAAACAATATTGTTCAATTTTCTTTATAAGCATCAAATGTGATAAATTAACATCTTAAATACTTAATACTTGCCTTGTGGTGACACAACAAACTCATATTAAATATTTAATACTCTATTAATTTTATCATGCTAGAAGGCGACGTTCGATATTCCAAATATCTTTGAACGCTTAGGACTTAATATAAAAATTGAGGGGTTTGTTATTAATTTGTCTCATCTTGTTTAGCGCGCATGCAAATATATATATAAAATACGCGTCATATTAATTAACATGCGAAGCATGTTTGCATAATATATAATATATATAGTATAAGCATGCACATATAGAATACTATATTCTACCCGGATTGATTATGGACTTTTATTCTAGTTTGGTTCACTAGAGCCACCAAGTGAACCAAAAGGTCAAACCCTAGGGTTGCAAGAAATAATATTTAAATATAACTATTACATTTAAACCCGGGCTCCATTACAAACGGGTCTTCAAGCGCACTTGTTCCTTGATCTCAAATTTTTCAAAATAATTCTAATTATTCCTATTACAAAACTATTTTAAAATAAATAGAAACCTTGATCGTGATCAGAGGGAAGTACATAGGAGGAGATAGAATTTACATTAAGAAAAATTAGAGAAGGCGAAAATCGCAGAGACCCCATTTAATAAAACCCATACATTCATGCATCCAACTAAAATAAAATCCAATCATATTGGTCAATAGTCCATAATCAATCCCATTTATTATCATACACATCACCATATGCATCAATAAATAACATTCATCTTATGAATAATAAACATTTAATATATATATTGATATCATTTAATGAGAAAATTTAGTTAGTATAAAATCTAATTTTGAATCAAAATAAACTCCTTTATTTTAATCCAAATTTAAATCAAAATAAAACTATTTTATTTTAATTTATCTAATTTTGAATAAAATAAACTATTTTATTTTAATCAAAATTTTAATCAAAATAAACTCCTTTATTTTAATTAATTATGGAATCCAATTCCATGTAATAAAAAAAATAATTTTAATTAAAATAAACTCTTTTATTTTAATTAATTATGAATCCAATTCCATGTAAAAAAAAAATCTTTATTAAAGGAAAACACGGATATTCTTTCCTATTCACAAATAAACTCCTTTATTTTGAATAATATGAAATCTTATTTCATATTTAAATAAACTCCTTTATTTAAGAAAACATGGATTCTCTTTCCTATTCACAAATAAACTCTTTTATTTTGAATAATATGAAATCTTATTTCATATCTAAACAAACTCCTTTATTTAAGGAAAGATGGATTTACTTTCCTATTCACAAATAAACTCCTTTATTTTAGGAAAAATAAAATCCAATTTTAACTCCAATTAGTTATCATGGAATCCAATTCCAACTCTAATTAGTTAGCATGAAATTCTAATTTTAAAATTAAAATAAACCTTTTTATTTTAAGATTAAAATAATTATATATATATATATATATTCAATTTTAAAATTAAAATAAACTCCTTTTTATTTTAATTTAAAATAAACTTTTATTTTAAAATTAAAATAAACATTTTATTTTAATTATAAAATAATTATAATAATATATATATATATATATATATATAACTATATATATATATATATATATATATATAATATATATATATATATATATATATATATATATATATATATATATATATATATATATATATATATATATAAAACCGTGCATTCCTTTAAACCAAAAAAAAAAAAAAATGTAACATTTGTTTCTAAAACTGCGTATATTTATATATATATATATATATATATATAATCATTATAAAATCATTAGACAATCATCCAATCATGCCATCATTAGCTTATCATGCTTTTTGTCTCGAATTTTGATGCGTTTCTTGTTAATTTTTGAAACCATGAAACCGCTGTAATCGATACCATAAGAACTTGAATATCCCGTTTCATTTAAAATGATTTGATTTGACCATCAAATTTTTTTTTTTTTTTAAATAATTTTATACAATAAATTATGCCCAATTAAATTGTTCTAAACACATATCAATATACATATCAAATTAAACAATTAATAATTCACATAAAGGTTTGGCTCGATGCCACTTTATTAGGTTTGTAATATTCATGAGCGCAATCAAATTGCATAAAATTAAGCGGAAGCGTAGAAAATCAGAGTTTAAAAATTTACAAACCATATACCCGGATCATCCTTTATGCATATTTATTAATTAAACGAAAGGATAAAGAATAAAATCATACCCTTGAAGATCGAGCTTCCTCAGGTACAAGTTCACCTCCAATCCTTTTCGCGTTCAACTTGAATCCACCGGGTTTGGTTCCTTCCTTTGATCAACGTTAGCCACCCATGTGTTTTGGCCTCTGAGGTGATCCACCAGGAAGAATAAAATTCAAGAAGATGGGTGTTATGGCTAACCCTAGTTTTCTATCTCTATAGAAAAGCATACTCCCAACAACTTGGAATTATTACGTATTTTGTTAAAAATCAACAACCCATACCACCCATAATAAGACTCTCTCTTATTTATAGATGTGGGCAACCCATCTTAACAATTAAGGAATTGAGTTTTATTTAATTAATTAAATTCTTTTAATTAATTAATCTCCCCTCTAATCTTATTAGGGATAATTAATTAAACTCCTTTAACTAATTTTCCTTCCTAATCCAATTAGGAATAAATGAGAGTACTTATATTAAATTAATTCCTAAACTCTTTTAGAAATTAAAATAATAATAATTGTAATAATATTAATAAGACTCCTCTTATTAATTTATATTTAATATTTCTAAAATATTAAATAATAAATATTAAGCTATTTAATTTATTCTATCACCATAGATTAAATTAAATATACTTAACATATTATTACGATTATGCCATTAACTTCTTAAATAATTATTCTTCCTTTTATGGTGTGACCCTTTAGGTTCTCCATATTAAACCTATTGTGAATAAATCAATTAGAACAATTTAATCTTATTTAAATAAATAAATTAAATAATTAATTTATTTAAATAAATAATATTTATTCTACAATAGGGATAAGCCTCCTAGCGATCAACGACTTTCCGAGATAATATAGATTTCAACATTAATCATTAAAGAACCTTTGAGTAAATAGTTACTGTACAATTCAATCCTTCCACCATACATCTGATGTCCCAATTAAATATAAGACATGGAATTACTTTCACAAGTCTTATTTTATTTAATTATATGTATTTCGATTCTTAAATGCACAACACCAAATAATGCAAATTAGAAACTCCTTTCTAATTTCATTACTCGCTTATAACCAGGACTCTTTGGGTTGTCATTTATCGAATCACATAGGACATTTCTCTTCTTTTATTAGAAGTGGTAGATTCTTTATTGATCATACATTATCTCCATGTACAACTTATTATACCCAAGCATACCCTTTGATATACCCTAAGGGTCTTAAGGAATAAGTCAAAGTATAACTCATCATACACAAGATACTATGATGATCTCAAGTCCAAGGATTACTTGTACTACTATCACTACTGAAATTCCTATTGACAAGCAAATAAAACTCCATTAGGTATTCCTTAGCGAGCCACGTTCAGTGAACTTATTCTCTAATAAGCACCTACATACTTGCTTTAGTGTCTCCACACAAATGATCATGAGATCAATCATCCTCATCCAATGAGCAAGCAACGTATGTACCAATCTATCCGGATTCACTAATCCCCAATTTAGTAATCCAATGATTGGGAACTATTTTAGTTTTAAGCTTTCTAAGAATTTAGATCTCATTAGAATGATCATCATCATTATTCTAAAAACATTGCTTAAAACTATGGGTTTATCACATATTATAAAACAGCATCATGTAGATAATTAAAAGCCTTTAATAAATTAATACTTTTTATTAATAAATGAATAAGATTGTTACAAAGTAAATGCTTTATCATCAAACATGATTGGCTTGTGTGCATATTACTTTCACTCTCCAACCATTGGAATTATAACGTAGTCTTGATATCTGATATAAGACTCCTCTTATAAAGATATCAAGTAACCCTATTAAAATAAGGTATTATTTAATTAAACCCTTTTAATTAAAGGGGCTCCCTAATCTTATTAGGAATAATTAATTAAACTCCTTTAACTAATTTTCATTCCTAATCCAATTAGGAATAAATGAGAGTACTTATATTAAATTAATTCCTAAACTCTTTTAGAAATTAAAATAATAATAATAATTGTAATAATATTAATAAGACTCCTCTTATTAATTTATATTTAATATTTCTAAAATATTAAATAATAAATATTAAGCTATTTAATTTATTCTATCACCATAGATTAAATTAAATATACATAACATATTATTACGATTATGCCATTAACTTCTTAAATAATTATTCTTCCTTTTATGGTGTGACCCTTTAGGTTCTCCATATTAAACCGGTTGTGAATAAATCAATTAGAACAATTCTAATCTTATTTAAATAAATAAATTAAACAATTAATTTATTTAAATAAATAATATTTATTCTACAATAGGGATAAGCCTCCCTAGCGATCAACGACTTTCCAGATAATATAGATTTCAACATTAATCATAAAAGAACCTTTGAGTAAATAGTTACCGTACAATTCAATCCTCCTACCATACAATATCCCAATTAAATATAAGACATGGAATTTCTGTCAAGTCTTATTTTATTTAATTATATGTATTTCGACTCTTAAATGCACAACACCAAATAATGCAAATTAGAAACTCCTTTCTAATTTCATTCTGTTTTGGCCAAGGACTACTGGGTTGTCATTTATCGAATCACATATGACATTTCTCTTCTTTTAATAGAAGTGGTAGATTCTTTATTGATCATACATTATCTCCATGTACAACTTATTATACCCAAGCATACCCTTTGATATACCCTAAGGGTCTTAAGGAATAAGTCAAAGTATAACTCATCATACACAAGATACTATGATGATCTCAAGTCCAAGGATCACTTGTACTACTATCACTACAGGAATTCCTATTGACAGGCAAGTAAAACTCCATTAGGTATTCCTTAGCGAGTCATGTTCAGTGAACTTATTCTCTAATAAGCACCTACATACTTGCTTTAGTGTCTCCACACAAATGATCATGAGATCAATCATCCTCATCAAATGAGCAAGCAACATATGTACCAATCTATCCGGATTCACTAATCCCCAATTTAGTAATCCAATGATTGGGAACTATTTTAGTTTTAAGCTTTCTAAGAATTTAGATCTCATTAGAATGATCATCATCATTATTCTAAAAGCATTGCTTAAAACTATGGGTTTATCACATATTATAAAACAGAATCATGTAGATAATTAAAAGCCTTTAATAAATTAATACTTTTTATTAATAAATGAATAAGATTGTTACAAAGTATATGCTTTATCATCAAACATGATTGGCTTGTATGCATATTACTTTCTAGGAGATCAATATTCTACAAGTATTATGGTGCGAGAGGTTTTTTTTTCTTTGGTTGTAGCTTTGGCGGCAATGGTGGTTGTGGGTGTAGCGGCCATTGTTGAACACCAACGCCCACCACGAATCATTCTTGAAAACTTTCCTGCTTCGGTATGAGCCTGGCCATCGGGGACGAGGTAAACCAAGTTAGCTTCATGAGTTAGAGGATGTGTGGCGCCCCAAAATAGGTCCATTCCATCCAACCCATTTTGAGTCGCCAAATACATGGTACAGAAACAACTACAACTTTATTAATACATTTGTCGTGCAAAATACGACAACATATATACTGTGAGTTTAAATACAAATATTGTCTTCTAGACAATATCCATACCCAAATAAAGTCTTCATTACAATTATTGATACACTATTCTATAGAATAGTAAGGACTACTAAAACAACTATCTTGAACCATCACTCCACACCCCGACTAGTTCCCGCTATATTCTCGCCTCCTGAGAAGAAAAATGGAACAAAAAGGAAAAGGGTGAGCTCAACTAGCCCAGTAAAGAATATTATGACTAAGATAATGTACAACAAATTATCGTTAGTCTTCAACAGGGAAAAATCTGATAGAATACAACAGACAACAAGTTTTAGATCAACAACTGCAGTGGAAACAACAATTCATTAGAAGAGTTAAGTAGAGAATGAAATCTACTATCATCTATGAATTTAAAAATCCATCATCAATATTTTATCCTCAGTAACATCAATCAATATTCATCTTTGCACTACAAAGCAAAGATATTCATCGATCGGTCATATTTATCTCAACACCAGTACATCTTTTGCACTACAGAATGAAAAGATATTCATCACTCGGTCATCATGTTCATCTCAACACTGTATATCTTTGCACTACTGGCCAAAGATATTCATAATAAAATCAACCATCTTTGCATTACAGGCCAAAGATATTCAACAACATGTCATCATTTAGGACTGAGGATGATGACAAATGTTTTACAGAAAACGAATCCAGTGAAACAAAAAAACAAATATTAAGGATTCGTACTTTAACCAAACCGAGTTCAAAAATACTTCATAAATAATCATAGTGAAGTAAAATTCAAGAATGATCAAAACATGGATACAATCAAAGCTAGTATCCATAATAGATATCTTGGACAAAAAATGAAAATTTAATTTTTCTGTGAATAGTGTCGTATACGTGAATAGTAACCCCGACACTAAAAGACAAGAATTTCACAAGAAAAATTATCATGCCTCGTGAATAGTACTCGTGAATAGTAACTCATGAATAGTAACTCGTAAATAGTAACTCATGAATAGTAACTCGTAAATAGTAACTCTGACATAAAAAGATCAGAATTTTACAAGAAAAATCTTATCAATATTCTGGTATAATGATATTGAAAGAAATAATATTATTTAAAAAAAAATAATATCTCTTACCTCGAAAAGACGGTACTCCTGACGGGAATACTAAATATAGTGCTGAAGGGAACTTGCACCGTATAGCAACACTCAAGGTATCAAAATACTCACAAGAATACGCTCAATATATCGAGAGAGAAAGAGAGAGAAAATTTCAGTTTCTGGTGTGATTTTCAATTCTAACCTAAGCACCCTATTTATAGGAAATTGCTTAGAACACCAAAGCAGAAAATTTAATAAAATAATAATATATTTATACAAATTTCCTTAGCACACTAAGAATTTGAATTCAGCAACTTATCACGTGTTTAATGAGGCCACAAAATGTAAAAAAATGTTTTTCTTTAAAAAAATAATTAAAACTTCCAAAAATCAATTATTTCGGAACTTCGAAACTTCAATAATTCATAATAAATAGCCCTCTTATCTGAAAAATTCAAACCACATGTTTTTTCCATAGGAAATTTCATTCTCTACAACTTTGCAGAAGAAAATTTTTCCAAATTCCAAACAGAAATTGACCGAAATTCACAATCGGACGATTTTACAAGCTATAATCAAATTTCAGTCAAGAAATGGGGTCCACCGATACACAAAACATGTGTTAATCATTTAATACCACAAAAATACTCTTCCTCCTCATATACTCATATATCCCACATTCATTGTAAAAATATTACCATTATTATATTATTAAAATAATATATTTAAATGAATTATTTTATCAGAAAAAAGATAAAACATTAATTTTTAACAATTGTCACATTAAAAATTTTCTCCATCTATATCCACATAAAATTAATATTTTTCTCATCAAATAAATCAATAATTAATTATTCACAAATAATATTACGAGAATCACAATCTTCGACAACCAGTGCGGTTCCTCCTGAAAAGAGGGGCTTTCCAATAAGGATCTCTCTTACCTACTGGCAATTAGATGACCAAACCTCTCCTTAGACAGAACTTTCTAGACATTGCCAATAATGTTATCTAATAATATTATTCAGATAATATGAATTATTGCTCTGATAATGGAAAATATTGTGTAGTGACAATTATTGAAACAACAATAATATAAAATATCAACGCAACAATTATTGAATCAATAAAATAAAATATTTGAGCAAGAATTCTCAGAACAATTATTGAGTAGTGTCTTCTTACGTAAGAATCAATAATTGGTGCAATACCGCGTGCTACTGTGTTTTAACCACCGGGTATTCCAACAGTATTAACGGTAACAACTACGTCGTTATTTATAAACAACTTATTCTTGTGCTTTTCTTCCTCCAATCCTTTTTAAGTTATGGGGCCCACACAAAATTTCGCACTGTCAATTTAAATATTTCCCGACAAAGAAAAATATTCCACGACCAAACGAATATTCTCCGATAAAATGAATATTTTAAAACCACTTGCTTGTTTGAAATAATTGCGCATTTTATCCATAACTCACCACATTAATCAAATCAACCCTTACTATTTCAACATAATAAATAGAGAAAATTAAATTTCATTAATAATAATTTGGGGTCTTACAGGATGGCGCGGTTGGGGCGGACAGAGAGAGTGGTAGCCATTTGTTTTTGTTTATGTGAAAGACGATTGAGTGTGTCATGCTTGCATATTCGCGACGGCCATATGTTTTCTGCATATTTCTTATGTTTGTTTAGGGAAGAAGATGAACAGTAGAATTTATTTAGGGAAGAAGATGAACAGTAGAATTAATAATGTTTTATTTATTTATGTTTGTAATTTGTATTATTTTTTTTTTGTCTAAAAATTTAAAAAAAAAAAATTGGTCTTTTACTGTCAAATATAAAGTTAACATGTATTGTACATGGTAAAATTGTATTTTTATTTATTGTTTTATTTTAGGCTTATTTATTCATTTTGAAGGAGAAAGAAAATAGGAAATGAAAACTTATTAAAAATGAATTAAAATATTTATTTTAATTTTATTATTATTTTAATTATTTTTGACACATTATCAATGATTGATTATTTATATTATTTAGAATTAAAATAATTAAAAGAAAGGAAAAGAGATAAAGGAAAAGAATAAATTATAAAAAAATAATGTGGTTTTGATTGTATAAATAATTTTAATTTTTATGTCATTTGTTTAACTAATTTTTTGCTAATTGTATCAATTTCCTATTTTATGTTAATTATGTACTTACCTTTTTATATCATTAAAATATATATTAGTATTATTTTCAAAATAAAAATAATTATTAAAAGAAAGGAAAAGAGATAAGGAAAAGAATACAAATAAAGAAAATGAAATAAAATATTTATTTTAATTTTATTATAATTATAATTATTTTTTCCACATAATTAATGATTTTTATTTTTAATTTTTGTAGGAATTAATATAATATTGTAATAGATCTCATTGATACAAAAATTTTGATATATTATTTGTATTATTTGGAATTAATTTTTAAAATAGAAATAATTATTAAAAGAAAGGAAAAGAAAAAAGAAAAGAAAAAATTATAAAAAAATGAATTAAAATATTTATTTTAATTTTATTATTATTTTAATTATTTTTTTTACCACATAATGATTTTATTATTTTATTTTTTTGTTTGAGAAGAAAAAACTATAAAGAAAATCCATTAAAAAATTATTTTGTTGCCACATAAGGATATATCACATAATTAAGCATATGCCACATAATTTTTTATTTTTTTTAAAAAGCCACGTAAGCAATCCAAGCTATTTTTTTAACGTGTGTCCAATTTCTTGGACAGAATGGGTTGATTGAATATTTTTAAAAAGTACAGTGGGCTAATTGAATATTTTAAAAGTACAGTGGCTAATTGCTTAAAACACTACAACCACAGTGGAATAAAAGTGTTTTTTACCATTTATATTATTATTATTATTATTTATTTATTTATTTATTTATTAATTTCTTCCTATTTAGTATTGGCTTGACTAGGGGTGATAACCGAGCCAAGTAGTTCGGTACTCGACTCGAGATCGGCTCGAAAATATGATCCAAAGCTCGAATTGAAGTTGATCCGAGTCGAATCGATCCATACTGCTTTTACGTTTAATGATACACTAGTCGAACTCGAAGCGGCACTGTTAAATTCGTATTAAGGTTCGAGTATTTTATTTTTCTCAAACCATACTCGATACCTTTCGATGGATCATATTCAAAATTAGTCTCGATCCATGCTAGTAAGCTAAATATGTTATATTTATATCAATCTTTATAATTTATAAAGTGTAGTATGAAATTGTGTAAACTTGTACTTGAATAAATCAATAAATTAAATGTCAATTTATATTACATTCTTTATAATTTTAATACATAAATAAAAGTGAAAAAGTTTTATATATAAATATTAATTAAGTAATCAATTTAGTATGTAGTGGTTCATTTTTAAGTGAAATGGTTCATATTCGAAGCTCAATTTGAAGGCTCATGAGTAACTCGCTTTGTAAACGAGTCGAGTACTTACGAGCCGAGTAGGTCCGAGTAATGATCCGAGTCGAATTTGACATGAAAATATAAATTCTTTATCGAATCCGAGTCGAATCCGAGCTCAATTTTTTTGAGTCGAGCCGAATCCGAGCATGAAAGTGTTCGCTCAGATTCGGCTCGTTTGCACCCCTAGGCTTGACCACCATCAAGATCGCCATCGCCTTCTTCGTCCTTCCATCTCAAATTGATGGATTTAACTAAATTTTGGTTTGAGATTTGAGGGTTTTCTTCTTCAAGAGATTCATCGTCTTCTTTGTTCTCCCATCTCAAATCGATGAATTTGGCTTTTTGTTCTTCTATATGCAAATCGATGGGATTTATTTATTTTTTCTTTTCTTTTCTCATATATCATTTTTATTTTCATATCTTTGTTATCACGTATGAAGAACCTTGAACCAATTTGACAAACGTTAAATCGGTTTAACAAAATAGTTCAATTTTAATATTTTAATTAGTTTAATGTGATAATTTAAAAAATTAAAAGTTTGATGGTAAAATCAGTATAATTTGTCAACTTCAGTGACTAATTCATTAGTTTTGCCTTTAGAATTCTAATGTTTGTCAGATTTTTTTTTAAGTCAAGAAAGGTAAGAAAAACAAAGGAAAATTGAGACTTGGATATTTTCCTGACCAAAGTTGTAGGATAGCTAAGAAAAGAAAAATAAGTTTAATGAATTTACAACACATAAACATTAAGCATGCTATATTCAATATATAAGAGTATAATAGTAATAATATATTAAAAAATAAAAATTTATTTTTTACTTAGCAACTTACAAATATAGGATAGGAAAATTTTCATATTTTCCTTAGTAAACTCACAAACGAAATTAAGCAAAGTTATTTTTCTATTGTTTTGTGAGCTAAAAATCCTAATAAGGGGTCTGATATACCAATAGCACAATCTCGGGATAAATAACGTTTTGATCACTGTACTAGGATCTAGTTTTCATTGTGGTTATCAAATTTTTTTTTGTTACAATCGAATAATTGTACTCTAAAGAAATTATAAAATGGTCATTCCGTTCGATTTCCGTCCAAAAATTTAACGGAAATACTGACTGTGCATATTAACCCGTTATTTTTGCTGACGTGGCCCGTTATTTGCTAACATGGAGGGCATAAGGCTTGCCTTAAAATTTTTATTAAAGAAAATATTGCTAACAAGTGTTAACTCCAGACCTCCCCAAATTATAAACCTTATATTCCAACAAAAACCACTAGACCAACTATTATGCTAGAATTTATGTACTAGGAATTGTAATAATAATAATTGTAATAATTATTATTATAGTAATAATAATAACTTTTAAATTATTAAAATAATAATAATAATAATAATAATAATTAAAATGAATTCATTCTAAAACTAAAATTAATCCAACTGAATTGAAACTTGATCCTATATTTCCTCCATTTTAAAAAATTGGGATAGCTCACAAGAGAAGTTTTTGCTATTATTATTATTATTATTATTATTATTATTATTATTCATGAAATAATTTAAAATAATTCCATGTTATGTTTATTTTATTCTCGAATTAATTAAAGAATTTGATTAAAAATATCGTTTGGACTATTATACCCTTACCAATTATAACATATTTTAAATTTATTTATACATCAAAATTGATGAACAATTAATTATAAATTTTAAATAAATAATTATATTATTCAATAATTTTTAATTTACTTACTTTTTTTAGTTGATTAAGTATCACCATACACCACACTACTACTACAACTATTACATTAATTAATCACTGTATTATTACAATAATAATAATAATAATAATAATAATTAAAATAATAATTAAAATTTAATTAAAATAATAATAATAATTAAAATTTTAAATACTTATAATAATAATAATTATTGTAATAAATAATTTGCCCAGCTCTCTCGCTAACTTATTTAATGGCGTTGCTCACCTGTCTTGGGGGAACTCTCTTCCTATAAATTTGGCTAGTTTGCTGCAATATAAGCATGGCAAAAAGAGTATGATAATTGAAAGTTATTATTATTATTTTAATAATTTAAAAGTTATTATTATTATTATTTTAATAATTTAAAAGTTATTATTATTACTACAATTATAATTGTAATAATTATTATTGTAGTAATAATAATAAAAGTATGATAATTATAATAATTATTATTGTAAAATTTATAATTATTGTAATAATTATAATTGTAGTAATAATAATAACTTTTAAATTATAATAATAATAATTATTGTAATAATTATAATTGTAGTAATAATAATATTTATAATTGTAACAATTATAATTGTAATTGTAACAATTATAATTGTAATAATTGTAACAATTATAATTGTAATTATTATTATTGTAGTAATAATAATAAAAGTATGATAATTGTAATAATTATTATTGTAAAATTTATAATTATTGTAATAATTATAATTGTAGTGATAATAATAACTTTTAAATTACAATAATAATAATTATTGTAGTAATAATAATAACTTTTAAATTATTAAAATAATAATAATAACTTTTAAATTATTAAAATAATAATAATAACTTTCATACACCATACTCTTTTTGCCATGCTTATATTGCAGCAAACTAGCCTAATTTGCAGATAGAGCCTATCTTGAGTGGTAACCTGCCTCCTGGCTTTGATTCAACTACATGCCGCAGTGTGTGAGTGTCTTGCTACATTTTCTTTCCTTTCTTTTTGTCTCTTTTGTTGTGTTCAGTTCACACATTTGAACCGAGGGTAATTTTTACAATTTGACCAAGTTTAGCTTATTGTGCCAATCTTCTTATCATTGCTATCAGCAAATTTAGCCCGTGTAATTTTTTTTTTGTCATGTTTCTCCTCAGCGTGTATAGTATTTTCAAATCTTTCTTTGTCTCAATTCTTTGCATGGTTTTGAAATAATTCATGGAAATATAATATTTTGCTTGATGTTCTACCGTCTATAAATGTTTTTTTGATATTCCATTTGTCACAATTCTTTATATGGCTTTCTGTGCATATTTTGTTCTTTGAGTCGATGCAACTTAAATTGGTTTTAAGTGTTAATATTCTTTTATATATTGTGAGATTATGCAGTTATGTCGGGAACATTCACCCTCAAGTTACAGAACCTCTTCTTCAAGAGTTTTTTTCTAGTACTGGTTCCCTTGAAGGCTGCAAACTCATTCGAAAGGAGAAGGTGAGATCAAATTATTATAATCTTTGAACTTCCTTTCAAACTATTATTTTTGCTATTAAAGATGCTTAGGTTGCTTTGTTTGATCTTTATTTGGGTTTGTTGATCCTGAATAAGCCATTTATACTTATTTACTTCCTTGCTCCCAATTTATTCGTTTCTTACGTTCCAAGTTCCAAAATCTAATAAAAATTCATAGTGATGTTGGTAAAAGCAATTTTTCTAGCTCTTTTCCAATGGTCGGGTCACAGTTAGAATATTACACTCACACCACACTCACTAAATCCATTAAAGAACAAAAGAAAAGATATTTAAATTGAATGGTAGTTGAGCTAGAACTTTAAGTGTCGTATATTGATCTATGATTCAACTTGCCGGACAATAAAAATGGGTTTCACTAGTCTTGGTTTATCACATACCAAGATGATCAACCTCAACCATGGATGTTTTTGAGGTATAAAAAATTAAAGTTAGAACTTTAAACTTTCGTAATTCGAGCTGATTCCTTCAGTACTACTTAAATTGTGACTTTAAAATTGCTCTTGTTAATTCAATTAACATAGTTGTATGTTGTTTCTTCCTTTGTAGTCATCCTATGGCTTTGTGGACTACTTTGATCGCAGATCAGCTGCTCTTGCTATTGTGACTCTTAATGGAAGGCATTTGTGAGTAGAAACCTCACCGAACCAAAATTGCTTATTAGCTATTTTCTGTTAGTTTACTTGAACTTTCAAATCTCAGGTTTGGACAACCTATTAAAGTTAACTGGGCATATGCTAGTAGCCAAAGAGAGGATACATCAGGTCTGTATCTATCTTTTTTTTTTCTTCAAAATTTTGTATCTATTAATTATTTCACAGATTGATTGCATCAATCGGTAGATAGCTTATACTATTTTTATTTTCACTTGTAGGCCACTTCAACATTTTTGTTGGTGACCTGAGCCCCGAGGTTACAGATGCCACATTATTTGCTTGCTTTTCTGTGTATGCTAGTTGCTCGTAAGTTCAATCTCCTTGTTCCTTATTTTCTTAATAGTTTGATCTCTTGGGATTTAAAGTGAAGTTTATAGAAATTCACATTATCTTGATGTTATCTCATATCTGGCGCTACTGGTTATAGAGATGCAAGAGTAATGCGGGATCAGAAAACTGGGCGCTCAAGAGGGTTTGGATTCGTATCTTTCAGGAGTCAGCAGGTATTCAATCTTGCTATTAATTTTTCTTCTTTCTCTATATATTATACTATCTCCCCTTTGCCTCATTGGTCTATTGTTTGACTCATGATTTCATCATTATTGATATTTTCCGTGTCCAGGATGCCCAAAGTGCAATAAATGAGTTGAATGGTGAGGAATCTTCGTGTTCTCGCTGTAATTCATTTCTAGTTTTTCATTTCTTGATTTTCTATAGTTACATACATTCTCACATGTTCAGCATATCATGAAGCTCTATTCCATAACATTCTTCTCACCTAGCCTCTAAGAAAGGGAAAAACTAGCTGGACAATTGATAAAGAATTACAATTGGGGGTGCACTTATTTTATTTCAACTATTCCATTCCTATAGTGGTTAGATAACTGTAATTTTTAAGGGGGACAAAAACTTACCCAGTGTCTAATATTGTAGGAAAGTGGCTTGGGAGCAGACAAATTGGTGCAACTGGGCAGCAAAGGGTGCTGGAAATGATGACAAACAGAACTCAGATTCCAAGAGCGTAGTCGAACTAACAAATGGAACATCAGGTGATGTCATGAACCTGGGGGCTTCCAAATATGCCGTATTGTTGACTTATAATTAATTAGAAGAAACATCTATGGCACATTTTTTTATCTATCCTATTTTTGCTATATTGGTTAGGTGTGGCTGCATTGTTAGCTTGAATTAAAGTGCAGTTCTATTCCTGCAATTGAAATCATATCATGGTGGTTATAATATTATAGGAAAATTCGAGATACTTAGATGCTTCATCAGTGTGTGTTGCATGGTTCAAAGTTACGGTAGCGGCCTATATTTCGGAATGTCATTTTTTGACTTGGTTTCGGTAATGTTCTGGCGATACATAGTTAGGAGCTTCAAAGAAAGCGAATTATGAAATTTTTTTAAATAATAAGAACAAGATGGATCAATTAAGTTCACCAAAAACAGTATATAGTGCACATAACATTGTCTAAATGATAAAACAAACATCTCACATATATGTTTAATCAATTTTACGTTCGAATAAAGTCGACATTGATGATTTCTTAACTTAAATGGTTGAGCATATGTTATGTAGAGTTTTAAGTACAATTTAAATATTTAAAGTTGTACTTAACTAGGTATTATATAGGTACAATTTAATTATAATTTAAAGTACAATTTAACTTAACTAATTATATATTAAGTATATATATATTTTTATAAATTTTAAAGTTATACTTAACTTGGTGCATATAGGTAAAATTTAATTACAATTTGACTTAACTAATACAATATTTTTATCAATTTTTAACGAATACATAACTAGGTACTACAATTTAAGTGTAACTTATATCTCTTTTGTTGCAAGGTTCTCGATCCGAACCCAGAATCGAATCGAATCGGGTAAGGTACCATGTCGATGGGTCACCGGGTCCAACCAAAGGGTTGAACCGTTATTGACCTAATGACGCGTCATTAATATATAAAATATATATTATTAGTAATTAATAAATTTTTAAAAATCTCATTTTTTATAAACTAAAACATAATAAAGTTGAGTTACAATATTATTAAAAGTGGTTAATTTTAATATTAAAACTTTTCTTGGTAAAAAAAATAATAATTAAAAATTGTGTCAATTATCCGTTTTATCGGTTGAACCACCGGTTGGATTGGTGGTCAACCAGGTCAATCGGCTTTTGACCAAATCAATAAAACTGGGTTGAACCGAACTGGAGAACCGACCAATTTCGATTTTTTACTAGTTGAACCGATGGGCAGGTACGGGTTTAGTAACACTGTTTTGTTGTCTCCCTTTTATAGTTTTTAGCATATTCGATTTTTTTTTTGCTCAGTTATGCTGTGCTTTCTCATTTATTTGGTCCGAAACCGTTATATTACGCCGAGTTGTCAAAATTTCGTCGAAAAGTACCCTTTACATGAAAATTTTCTAATTTTGCAATTCGTGTCAAGATTGTGGTGATGTAGGACGGAAGTTGACGAACATATAATTAATTGGAAGTGGTAAATCAATAAGGAAAATTAAAAGAACTAAGGTGATCCAACCGTAAGAGAACCACTATCCCTAGGTTTCTTAATCGCAATAAGGAGGAAATACATTGATCGCAACCAATAATTAAGATAATTTCAATATCAAAGTGTAAAGAGTCTGACATGACTTACAAACATATTTATAAGAAAATAAAATTTAATAACCCTAAGTCCAATAACAATTGAGTCTCTAAATAAATAACTTATTATTGAAATAAATTAAACTTTAATAACCCTAAGCCCAATAACAATTGAGTCTCTAAATAAATAACTCAATATTGAAATAAACCAATAAATAAGAAGTCCATCAAACTAAATAAATAGACAACTGATAAATAAATAAATAAATAGACAACTGTTAAATAAATAACTAAATAGCTAATCATCCACGTCGACGTCTCACGGATCAATCCTTATCAACTATCTCCGGCTGCAAAAATGAAGTCTTTGACAAAATGAAAGCCTCATCTCTCCAAAAGGTTTGGATCAAGCCGACGGAACTCTTCAACACTAATCCATGTACACTCATTCGAAGGCTTGTTGCGCCACTTCACCAAAAATGAGCGAACCAGAACCACCTGCTCGTCGCCACAACCCACTCATCAAAATATCCTTAATAACATCTCATGTAAAGGTCAGTAAAATGAACAAACAGTTCGGACTTGCTTCGTACTCGCTCGACTAAAAGTTCAATTCGAGCTCGACTCGAAATATAAATGAGTCAAATATGAGCAAATTTTAGAGTTCAATAAATTATTCGAACATCCTCAAATTGTAATTTTCTATTGATACTTGGATCATATTCGTTCGAAAAGTTCAAATTGCTCGGGCTCGATTCGGAATCGTGCTCGACTCGGTAGCTAAATGAGCCTCAATCAAACCTTATTTTATACTTGTGAACCAAATCTGAGAAATTCAATACTTGGTTCGACTCGGTTCGTTTACACCCTAAATCTGTTGTACGTTGTGTAGGAATAATAGAGGTGAATGTGGAACAGGTAAAAGAGGAACAAGTATAGACTCATCAGGGTTAACAAGTGTAGGCAAAGTGGGAGAAGAAGTAGGAGAAGTGGAAGAGGGAGCGAAATCATTAGAAGGCCCATGATAAGGAGTAAAGTCTTTCACATTGAATACATGACTAATACCCATATCACTCGGAAGATCCAACTCGTATGTATTAGTGCTAACCTTCTTTCAAACTCGAAATGGACACATTCTCTAAGCATGCACTTTCTTCCGTGTGCCATGAGGTAATCTCTCAACACGGTGTCGCAACATCACTTGATTATTCTCATTAAACTCTTGATACATGCGATGAACATCTGCAGCAGACTTGTATTTTTCATTGATCAAATTAATTTTCTTTCTTATCTCAGCATGCAAATCATGAATGTGATGAGCAAAAAACTCTGTAGACTCACTAGCCCTATATGCAGTGAGAAGAAGAGCTAAATGAATAGGTTTCCTAGGCTGATAACCAGTGTTAGCCTGAAAAGAACTCACTCTAGTTGAATGATTAACTAAACTATTATATGCAAACTTAGTCATAGTAAAAACCTTATCTCATGTAGACACATGATCAACCACAAGACAACATTAAATCACCTAGATTCCTATTAACAACCTTAGTTTGACCATCGGTCTGTGGATGATAAGTAGTGAAAAACTTAAGCGTTGTGTTAAGTTTATTCCAGAGAGAGTTCTAAAAGTAACTCATAAATTTAGCTTCTCTATCGAAAACTATAGTAAATGGTAACCCTCATAATCTCACTACCTCGCTAAAGAAAATCATGGCAATAATTGAGGCATTATCAATTTTGTTGCAAGGAATAAAATGTATCGTCTTAGTGAAACGGTCCACTACAACTAAAAGTGAAAGGACTTCATAAATGAGGATGTCTTCAAAATAGACCATTACTTAACTTGCTTATTAAAGGACATAAGACCTTATTCATAAATCTCATAGATGTCTTTGGGTGTATTAGTTAAGCCAAAAGGTAAAATTAACCACTCATAAAGTCCGTCCCCTGTCTTAAAGCGCGCCTTCCACTCATCTCCCTCTCGGATGCGATTTGGTAGTATCCACCCATGCAGTCTATTTTGGTGAAAACACGTTTCTACCCCAGTCATCATATCTAGCGTGTCATCAAGCCTAGATATGAGAAACCTATACATGACGGTGATCTTATTTATGGCTTGACTATCACAGCACATCCTCAAACTCCCATCAGCCTTAGGGGTTAATAAGGTTGGAACCGCACAAGGGTTAAGACTCTAATCCTTCCTCCACAACTCACCTACATGTCGTCTCATCACAGTCTGCTCTGTGGGATGCATCCTATAACGTGGCAGGTTAGGTAAAGATTACGACCTGAACTTCAATCACACATCCTGACTAGTGGCATCACTACCCTAGATGACCTTTTCCAGTCAGCTCTAGATAATGAGTATAGGTTACAGGGTCGCTAGGAGAACCCATTCTTACTCAGGTCAGCCCAGTGGTTGAAATTTCTCGCAGAGTAGATCTTTCCCACTTCTTAAACGTCCTCTGTATTTGGTAACACCGTAGCTAAGCCATTTCGTGACAAAGGGAAGGATGTACCTTCACCCAACTCTCAGTCTACTACACAAGAGAGGTGCTTTACATGGTAGGGGTTAGGGCACAAGTCTTTTGAGTGCCCCAATCACAATCGCTAACGGGTAACAATAGTAGGGGAAACCTCAAAAGAAGAGGCGAATATTTTCGGGGATGAAGTCGAGGGTGAGTATGACTCGTAGGATGAGGAGGCTGACGAACACCTAGAGGAGATATGTAATCAAGTAGGTGTCATGAGGTGCGTTTTCACGAGTCATAGGAGAGAAGATGATTGGAGGAGAACCATCATATTTCCAACCTACAACAAAGTAGGTGGTGTCTTTTCTAAGTTGATCATCGATTGGGGTAGTTGCTTAAATGTGGTTGCTGAGTTTGCCTTACCACAGATGAAGCTGAAGGCAGAACCACATCCCCAGCCTTTTAGCATCATCTGGGTCAACAAGACATCTATTCCCGTGCTAAAGAGATGTCTAGTGGCGATCCGCCTTTAAGACTATGAGAAGAGAGTATTTGGCGTGATATCCTTCCTATGGATGTTGCACATATTCTATTAGGGCGACCTTGGCTATGATCGTTATGTGACTCATTATGGGAGGACAAAACACGTGTTTACACATAAGGGGTAGAAAATATCATTAGCACATGTGAGACCCCGAATGATGTTTAAAAGTCGACCAAAGGAGACTAGTTTACCTTCCCAACAAACCAAATCACTCTATATTTTTAATAGAAAGGAGTTTGAGCTGAGTGTGTTGGAGAAGGTTGTGTATGCGATGGTAGCTAAAGAGGTGAGAGATGTTCCTGAGGAGAGTACTAGAGAGTTTCTTAGTGATGTTAGGCAGATTCCACATGAAAACCAATAGATAAGAAGTCGAACAAACTAAATAAATAAACAACTGGTAAATAAATAACTAAATAGCGAATCATCCACGACGTCTCACGGATCGATCCCTATCATGGGGTTTGACACCCATCGATATGTAACTAATACGTCGATATTTCGGCGAAACAACTGATATTTTGAACCAGTGTAGTGTTTGTTTGTGGAATTTACGATAACTATCCCGTACGTACTAGCATGTTATTAAATTTTTTATTATTTCTTCAAATTGCTTTCCCCCTCCTCCGTTCCACAAAAAGAGTCCCATTTGTCATTTTTTTGCTCGACACAAAAAATCCACTTTTTAGTGATAATAGTATAAAATGACACAATGTCTTCAAGTTGTCATTATAATTTCATTATCATAACACACTACTAAACTAACAACTTATTATTTCTAGGGTATCCGGGTATATACATGAAATAAAAACATATTTATTAATATTTGCAATTTTGTAAATGGAGCATTAAGTATATGAAATCTGGCTTAACAGAAATCGTTTTATATGAGCATTTGAACCTGGTGACTCATCTATAGCATATATTTTTCTTTTTCCTTTTCTTTTTGCTAAATTGGTTAGGTGCGGATACATTGTTAATTTGAAGTACAAGTGAAGTTCTATTCCTGCAGTAATCTACTATCTATAATTCTATACATACTTCAGTGCTTCTAGTATACATGTATGAAAAGCAATATTATCTACTATCTATAATTCTATTCATACTTGCCTGTTCTCAATTTTTTTGTTTTTCTTCAAAATTTGTCAAGATAAATATATTGAAATTGAACTAACATGAGCAGTTTTGTATGAGCACCTTATATTTTTAAAGGGGGCAAAACCCAATAACTCATATTAACATAAACTTATTGTTTGGATTCTTTAGACAATAATGTTTGGGTTTCAAAAAGAGTCAGAAAAATTGTCGTAGCTGAAATATTGTACTTGACTAACTAGCTAATGATGTTGACTGAGAAACAGCTCTCTCTCTCTTTCCCTTCTATTTTTTCATTTCTCTCTTCTTCCTCAAAAATTAGTGTCCTCCAACTACTGCTCCACTCTGCCAGCCTAAGCCAATTCTAGAAACTATAGTCCATTCCCATCACCACAGACCACCATCTCTGCTCTCAACTCCACTAGCCTCGCCTGTCAATATTCCTCTTTATGTTTTCCTTCCTCTAAGCTCAAAAAGAGAAAATTTAGTGTGACTATCTACTACTCTCTTATTTCTGTTCCCTTTTGATTATGATGAATCTGCTTTGACAAGTAATTTACTCTGTTGGAAATTCTGAGTGAATGTGGAAACATTTGCATAGAATAAATTTAGATTGAATATCTTGTGTCAAACAAAATAAAAATAAAAATTGATAAGGGCTCTAAATAATCTGTTTAGATGATTGTTTTATTCTGCCAGGAGGGATTTCCCTTTCAATATTAGCACCAGGCTGGTGCTAATTACTTGAGTTTTTGGTAAAAAAAAAAATATGATGATAAATAGGTGCATTATAGGGTGTAAATGGGTCTAGCCACTGGATGTTACAGAAGTTTGAAATAACTATGAAATTTATCTGATTGGAGAATAAGGAAAGAAAATCCAGAGGTAGAAACAAATGTAGGCTGATGGTGGAGGTGCGACACAGAGTGTTGAGTTGGTTTGTGCCAATGGCGATGGAGGAGGGAAGAAGTGGTTGGGGTGGCGGTGAACTTTGGGTAAGATTAAAAATGAAATAGTGAGGGAAAGATGGGCTAGAGAGATTGTAGTATGAGGAAGACAAGGAGAGAGTTGTTCCAACTCAACTTGGGTTAGATAGTTGGTCAAGTATCGACTCCTAATATAGCTACACCAGTTTTCAACCTGCCTCGTAATTTTACTTTGTCTTTTAATTTAACTTTTCTAGTTTTAATATTTGATCTTAACCTTACATTTATTGCATTTTTCTTTCTTGTGCAGAAGATGGTCAAGAAAAAATTAATGACGATGCTCCAGAAAATAATCTTCAGTATACTACTGTATATGTTGGCAATCTTGGTCCAGAGGTGAGTATTTATATAAGGACTCCTCTGATAGAATATTGGGTCTTTATATCTACTAGCTAAATCATAGAAGAAAATCTGTCGTTTTAGATTGAGAATTTGTCCAAATTCTGTGTTAGGATCAAAGAATTGTAGCGGTTGAATTTGTTGAACTAATTTTTCATCAGAGTCAACTAGTAATATGTGGATAAGTAATCCATATTTTTGGGATTCTATTACCTGTTCCCAAGTGGTTGTCATTTGAACCTACACCATGCAGTCTTCAAGTAGTATTTTTTGTAAATTTAACCTTCAACTACATCTAAGCCCTTATAATTTATGAATGATAGATTTTTTGGCTCTGCCAATATTTCTATTCCATCACTCCTCGCTCGGCCTTTACTTGATTTTTGGCCATTGTTGATGGAATTACTTCCTTGTTAGATTTTGAAAGATGCAGATTTTCAGGGCCCGGGGCACCTCATCTTGTCATTTTGTCATTGCTGATTCCCATTAGGCCGGACAAAGTGTCTGGCATTTCCTTCTCCGCGCCATTCCTCCATGCTCGTCATTCTAAATTGGATCTTATATGTTTGAATCAAAGATTAAACGAACAATTCAAATAATTAGTTTCTTCGGCTTTCTAGATTAGCTCTTAATAAATAAAATTTTGACCTACAGTTCTATTCCTCATGGTACGTTCTTTAGTCTTCTTTTTTGTGGTCATTCTCCAACTTAAATGACAATTGCTAAAGGCTAATAATACCTCGTAAGGCCTTTAGTTCCAGTTGTAGCAAATATCTGCCATTTTTATCTGAACACTACAGTGAACAATCTTTATTGATACGTTCTCTTTCCATTTTAACATATTAAATCTTCTTTCTAGTCAAAACATCAGTTGCACTTTTTTCTTGTTTTTTTCTTAGTTAGTTTTAGGAATATATTTTTGTCTTAAATTTGTGTTTTCTTATCAGCAAAGCAACACATTGCAGGTCACATCAGTTGATCTCCACAGGCAATTTCATGCACTTAATGTTGGAGTTATTGAAGATGTTCGTATACAACGAGATAAAGGTTTTGGTTTTATTAGATACAGTAACCATGCTGAAGCAGCTCGGGCTATTCAGATGGGAAATGCCCGGATTCTAAAATAAATCTCAGGTCATCTAACCTTTATTACAATCATTTGCGGAAAATTAAAACATGATTATAACTAAATCCATTACATAAGCTTCATAAATAAAATATAAATTAAACGTTGTCGTCTAATCAAGCACTTTGTCCTTGTCTTCTTGTAGAAAGCTCTTCAAACTTCTTAACTTCATCTGCATTGTTTTGTGCAAGACTGAGCAAACAATTGCCCATAAGAAGGATAATATACAATAACGTTTTATGAATGACAATTAACCGAGCTTTCAATGGTAAAGTATTCTTACCGGAACAATAAACTTTAATTCAACATGTAAGACCCCAACTTATTATTAATGAAATTTAATTTTCTCTATTTATTATTTTGAAATAGTAAGAGTTGATTTGATTAATGTGGATAGTTAGGGGTTAAATACGCAAATATTTCAAAATAAGCAAGTGGTTATAAAATATTCATTGTTGTCGGGGAATATTCGTTTGGTCGTGTAATATTCAGTCTCGTCGGGAATATTCGTGCAATGACGGCCAGCAGCGACCATGTGTTGGGCCCATAACTGAAAGCGATTGGATGAAGAAAAACGATAAATATAAGTTGGTTAAAAATAATAACTACGTAGTTATTGTTAGTTAAGACTATTGGAATACCCGGTGGTTAAAATACGATAATATGCGGGTTGCATAAATGAGCACACGGTATTGCGCATGTATTGTTGAATTATTGATCCTTACGTAAGAAGGCACTACTCAATAATTTTCACAATGAAGTCTTCGCTCAATATTTTATTTTATTGATTCAATAATTCTTTGCGTTGATATTTTATATTATTGTTGTTCAATAATTGTCACTTTGATATTATCTCCATTATCGATCAATAATTCATATTATTTAAATAATATTATTAGATAGCATTATTGGCAATGTCTAGAAAGTTCACATCGAGAGGTTTGGTCACCTAATTGCAACGCCCAAGAAGGAGAAATCCTTATCTGAAAGCCCCTCTTTCCGGGAACTACCGATTGTCATAATTGTGATTACAGTAATATTATTTGTGAATAATTAATTATTGATTTATATGATAAGAAAATATTTATAAATGATGGATTTATTTGTTTTATGTGGTTATAATTGAATGATTTAATGTTGAGGTGTTTTATCGGTAATTTTGTTTCGAATGGAGGTATTAAAAATCAAATCAAGATTTTTACGATATATTGTGTGAGTTATAATTTTAATCCGACCGTTGGATCGTTGTAATTTTTGGATATGTTATACATACATAAGTTGAGTATATGTCCACAAATTTTGAACCGTTAAAATGAACGAATGATTTGTTATGAATTTTAAGAGGTGACCGATTCGGAAATTAGGTTTATAATTGATTTTGGTGGAAAATTCTAGAATTGGTGGGCCCCACTTGTGGTTGGTGAAGAAATGTGCTGAATTTTATTTCAAATGTGGTGGGTGGGAATAGTAGCGAGGTAAAGCCATCAAAGTTGCGAGGTTAAGTCCTGCTTTGGCAAGGCTAACATTTTCCTATAAATAGAGGGCTAAGTTAGAATTGAAAATCACACCGTAAACAAGTTTTCTCTTTTTCTCTCTATATTATCGAGCGTATTCTTGTGAGTATTTTGAGTATACTTTGAGTATTGTTAGATTGTGCAAGTTCCCTTCAAAGACTATATCCTGTTTCAACTAAAGTCTTGTCTTTTCGAGGTAAGGGATGTTATTTTCTTCTCAAATGATATTATTTCTTCAATATCATTATCTTTGAAATATTAGGTTGGAACTTTTTATCAAATTTGGAACTTTTTCATGCCTGGGGTTACTATTCATGAGTTACTATTCACGAGTTACTATTCATGAGTTTACTATTCACGAGTTACTATTCACGAGTACTATTCATGAAGCGCGTGAAGATGTTTTTTTGTGGAATTTCTATCTTTTGGTGTCTGAGTTACTATTCACGATATCTGGCACTATTCACGATCTGGCACTATTCACGAATCTGGCATATTCAATCGAAAAATGAAAATTTTTCTTTTTTAAATCTAAAATATCTATTCCGGATACTAGCTTTGATTGTATCCATGTTTTGATCATTCTTGAATTTTACACCACTATGATTATTTTTTGAGGTATTTTTGACGTGGATAAAACCAAGTACGAATCCTTAATCCTTGTCATTTTGTTTCACCGGATTCGCTTTCTTTAAAAATATTTTCATCATCCTCGGTCTTAAATGATGATATTATTGAATATCTTTGGCCTGTAGAGTAAAGATGAATGATTTCTGAAGAATATCTTTGGCTCAGAAGTCAAAAGATGAATGGTGTTTAAATGAACACGACCGACTAATGAATATCTTTGGCCTTTAGTGCAAAGATGAACAGTGTTGAGATGAACATGACCGATCGATGAATATCTTTGGCCCGTAGTGCAAAGATGAATATTTGATTTGAGATGAATATTGATTGATGTTACAGGGGATAAAATATTGATGATGGATCGTTAAATTCATAGATTATAGTAGATTTCATTCTCTACGTAACTCTTCTATGAATTATTATTTCATTCATTAATATTGATCCGAAACTTGTTGTCTATCAGTATTCTATCGATTTTTCCTCGTTGAAGACTAACGATAATTTGTTCTATATTATCTTAGTCATAACATTCTTTACTGGGCTAGTTGAGCTCACCCTTTTCCTTTTTGTTCCATTTTTCTCAGGAGGCGAGAATATAGCGAGTACGAGTCGGGGTATGGAATGAAGGTTTTAGAAAGGATTGTTTAGTAGTCCTCACCATTTTTTTAATGTATCAATAAATGTGATGAGGATTTATTTGAGTATAGATATTGTCTAGAAGATAATATTTGTATTCGAACTCACAGTTTTACTGTTGTAATAATAAAGTTGTAGTTGTTTCTGTACCATGTATTTGGCGACTCAGAATGGGATGGATGGAATGGACCTATTTTGGGGGCGTCACACAACATCTATGAGTTCAAAGGAATAATGAACATTTATGTTAACAATAGATATCTACATCCAAGAATACACTGAGGGTCACAAGACAACGAACTCTATTCTAGGTTTTCAAGTATTTCTACTTTAACCTTTAACAGTCTAAAAGACTATAATCATTATATGTGTCCTAGGTTCACAGGTGTTTTTACTCTAACCTTTAACAGTCTAAACGACTATATGGATCATCATTCCGTACTCCAGGTGATCAACCCTTTGTACTATGTATTACAAGAAACATTTTAACGCTATTGCGTAGCTCTAAAATAATCCCCGATATAGGGTTGTTCATCTCAGCTTAGATTATCAGGTTCCGAACCAAATGAAGTTTGGTTGAGAATTAACTTCAAAGGAAGTCTAGATTTTTAGATCGCTCATCAACCAAGTACTGGTTGAATAAAATAGGAACCAATAACTATTCAAGGGTTTGATTATAATATCTACATGAACAAGGTATATCGATGAATCAATAAGGGCTAGAGTATTAACAATTTCTAAGTTGAACAAATGTTATCATTGACAACATGCTTTCAAAG
Source organism: Panax quinquefolius (assembly GCA_020205615.1). NCBI lineage: Eukaryota > Viridiplantae > Streptophyta > Magnoliopsida > Apiales > Araliaceae > Panax > Panax quinquefolius. The sequence continues at coordinate 26,327,531 of CM035154.1, forward strand.
TTGTGTGATTACATAAACAAACCAAAGGAAGTTTGGTTTGGGTAGACTTCAAGGGTAATTTAGAGTTTAGAACATTCATCAACTAAGGATTAGTTGAATTGGTAAAGAATCGTTAAGCAACTTAGAGTTCTAAGACAATAACGTAAGATAAAGACAATGATATTGAAGAACGAAGATCAAACAACAGTTATTAGTAGCTGAATAAACACACTTCTTACAATAATAATACAGACTTTGAATAAAGAGATAAAGATTAACTAACTTGCTCAACAATAAATGAGTACAAACTTTGAATAACCAAGGTAATCTCGATTGGAATAAAGAAACAAAGATTAACTAACTTGCTCAACAATAAATGAGGCTTAAAGAACTTGCATGACAATAAATCATTAAACAAGAGATTAGAAATAGTGAATTTGCATAAGTATAACATAACGGTGAAAAGTAACCTTGCTGAATAATAAAGTAGCAAAAGTTAGGGAACTTGCCTCGTGCGTAGGTTAAACAATCACTACTCACATTCACCCCAAGTCCTACACATACCATATGTATTGACAATACACATTAGTTACACTAACATTACCTTCATGAGTTGCTTTCTTACTTTTAGTATAGCTACTAACTAAGTTTAAGTTTAAACAACATCGCATCTTTTCATGAACATTACTTTTTAGCTTTCTTACAACTACTTAAGTGATCATGTCATTGCACCACATACACATTAACAACTTGATACAACATTATATTACATGTCCAATATGTTATCATTAAGTTATACTAATACACAAAGAATTGCACTTGCATTCGCGTATCCCGACGCCCTCCGATTGGCTCCAAATACACAACAGTCCTAAAGATGGCCATTTTGACCCTTCATAGAGATTTCAAATTGAATAACTTAAAGAATAAATGTTATAGGCCTATTCGTTCTCTTTCTGAATCATCTTGAATCACCTCAATCGGAGTTTGTATGAAAACGTTATGGCCATTTTACTAAAGGAGGTCAAAACCGTCTCAACCCAGACTATTTTTTCCAAATAATATGAGAGAGTGGCGTCGAGGCGTGAATTCTAGCTATTTGGGCGCTAACTTTTAAATATTTTTACACTTTGGGTGCGAAATTCGAGAGTCATAATAAACTTGGCAACGAGGTTCAATTACGTAAACACCCCAAAACAAAACACAGAACAAAGCTATGTCTTAATTTCTAACACCAATTAACATGTATAACTTATGCAAATTACATATAAACTTCACCAAGCATACAAATACTAAATTAACACAACTTAAATCATAATTCTAGAAAAATTAAATACTGGAATAACATATTTTAAAACCAAAACTCCATTTTGATATTTCTTGACACAGTGAACACTATAATCATAATGATACACCAATTTGATTCTTTTGAACTAAGTTCTCTTTAAGTTCTTACCCAATTAACATACATAAGGTTCAATTTCATAATTTCATAATTAACATATACTAATTTTGAAATTTCTATAAATTACGTTCAAACATGGATGTTTACTGTAAAAACAATTCCTTTCTTTTTGAACGTAATCTAGCATACAACACATATATACATATAGACATGCTGGTGATAACAATTACAATTACACATATTATCATAACTAATTATAACACACAGTTTACAGAAAATTTTGTAGAACTTTATACACAGTGAGTGCACCTCATGAACACAGAGACTTAGAGATTATAGGCTTGTAAAATATATACGTTAAGGTTATGTAACATACCTTTTTGTTGCTTAAGAAATCCTTGCTAAACCACTGAAACTGCTAGTAATCCTTAGGCTTTCTCTCAATTTCTCTCAATTCTCAAGTCTCTGAACTCTCAGACTTGGTTAAGTATGCGTAAAGAAAACTGATATGGCCAGGTATAAACATAAAACTGCTAAAATCTAAATACGCATACTAATTGTTATGACAGTTACCAAAAATAAACGTATATATTATATTTATTATTTTAATTTATTTTATTTATTTAATTGAAATTCAAAAGTCAAAAATCCAAAAGCCATAAGGCTTTGTTGGGCAAAAAGTCTTTAAAATAAAGACTTAATATTTTAAGCCTTGTTTGGTTAAATCAATTAAAAAATTACTTTAATTTTATTTTAATAAACCAATTGACACTATAGTTTAAAATCTCATATTTATACCTCAATATTCAACATTAGTTAAATAACCAATTACATCATACTAAACAAATTTTCCCACTTAATCCAAATATCACAAAATTATAATCTCATTATAATTTTATTTAATAAATTAACATACCACTATAATTATTAAATTAAAACAAAATATAACATCTCATGCTATATTACAACTCTCTAAATTATAAACCAAATTAGTTTAGAATATTATCTAATAAATTTAATTCATAAATATTTAATAATAATAACCACATCAATAATAAAATTTTTATTTCTTCAACTTTAATAATAAACACATCAAATAAATATTTATATAATTCAATAAATATTTAATATTACAATTTGAATTTCTGGTTTGTTACATCCTTCCCTACTTACAAAGATTCTGTCCCTAGAATCACAACTCAAATAATTCGTTCGTCACATTCTTCCCCCCTTAAAAAGATTTTGTCCCCAGAATCGAAGACATGGATTAAACAAATAACTCAGGGTAATTCTTCATCATTTCAGTTTCGAGTTCCCATGTAGCATCTTCAACGCGGTGGTTCCTCCATATCACCTTCACAGAAGGTATTACCTTATCCCTGATCATTTGTTCTTTTCTGTCGACTAATTGGATAGTAATTTCCTAGTAGAACAACCATAACGGTTCGTAACCACCCCATGATTGCAGTCGGGCTTGTTTGATCATATCACCGAAACATGAAAAACATTGCGAATGCGCTCTACTGTAGAGGTAAGGCTACCTCTAAACCATCTTTTCAACTTCATCAATGCTTCATATACTATAACCGCTTTATACCCACTATAGTTCATCAAACTTACCACACTTTAGAAATTCAGGAACTTGCCACAATCATATGAGTTTATGAACTTATCCTAGTCAAACCATAGGCATCCATTCGCTGAGGGGTTCAAAACATACCATATGATTATGAGTCACGAACTTACCATATGCTTTAGTTTTAAGAACCGAACCGAATCCTAATATCATCTAACTATCAAATATATACATGAGAAAAGAATCACCTTTCCACCACATGTACATGGATAGTGCGATACCGATATTCCAATGATTATCAATGTGATAAACCAAGTATATGCACCAAAACCTCTGCCCATACAAAAGTTTGTACGACTTAGTTACTATATGAGTCCTTAATTGAAATCCCACCTAACATTACCTCACTCTTAACTTATTCTTAACTTACCCATAACTTGCTCAATGTGGATTCCTCGAATGACATTATCGAAAACTTCTCGTGCTCTTAGCACGCCTTCCAATGTCTAGATTTCCTTTTAGTTTGGCAATTGATTTGCAATCGATATGACATACTTATTTCTAATTGCGTTCCACACGTTCTTGCAAACCTTTCTGAAAATTCGATGTGAATCGTGAATCTCGATTCGGTACAATTGACATTGAAACATCGTGCCTTAAAACAATTTTGTTAACATACAACTTCACACATTGTTCGATAGGTAAAATGCTAAGTTCGACATACCATAGAATATATCACCATATCTTGCCCCCAATAGTATTATCGAAGGCAATATATATATTTTTGTGTTTCCTAGTTAATTTAACATAAAAATTTTATGCAAAACTTCCTTTTTCAATTCCTGATATTAGCGAAACCCAGTTTCTTCCTTCTACTTCCAACTATCCTTCAGTATCGATTTTGAATTTGACACCCTCATCTTGGAGCTACTCTTCCTTTACTCTGTCTAGCAAAGTTGTACGGTTTTCCACATGAACAGTTTCTCCTCTGACTTTTCATATACCTTACCTCCTACCACAAATTAGTCATTTCTATTATGAACCCATTTTGCACAGTTAATAAAAATAACTCCTACCTTTTTCTTAAGACGTTGGCAACCATAATCATTTAGGATTTTGTATTCATAATCCTTGATTAACTCCTACTATCACTTCAACACACGCTTAAATACCCCTATATACTTTAGACACTTATGGTTTGTTTATATCTCACACTACTATCCAAAAGTAATATAGTTAAATCCTCAGGGCAACCACTATCAGCTCTAGCTCCGAATCATGAGTCGAATATCCTTTCACATAAAAATTTTAAATGACGCGATACATAAGAAATGACCCTGACGTTCTGCCTAAACACACAACCTAGTATATTATAGGATGCGTCGCTATACAACACAATATTCCTGTATTATCTGAGGCGCTGAGGCGCAGATTTTGGCGCTGGGCGCAAAACTTGGCGCTGAGGCTTCGAATTACAGAACACCACAAAACAAAACACAGAACAAAGCTATGTCTTAATTTCTAACACCAATTAACATGTATAACTTATGCAAATTACACATAAATTTCACCAAGCATACAAATACTAAATTAACACAACTTAAATCATAATTCTAGAAAAAATAAATACTAGAATAGCATATTTTAAAACCAAAACTCCATTTTGATATTTCTTGACACAGTGAACACTGTAATCATAATGATACACCAATTTAATTCTTTTGAACTAAGTTCTCTTTAAGTTCTTACCCAATTAACATACATAAGGTTCAATTTCATAATTTCATAATTAACATATACTAATTTTGATATTTCTATAAATTACGTTCATACATGGATGTTTACTGTAAAAATAATTCCTTTCTTTTTGAACATAATCTAGCATACAACACCTATATACATATAGACATGCTGGTGATAACAATTACAATTACACATATTATCATAACCAATTATAACACACAGTTTACAGAAAATTTTGTAAAACTTTATACACAGTGAGTGCACCTCTTGAACACAGAGACTTAGAGATTATAGGATTGTAAAATATATACGTTAAGGTTATGTAACATACCTTTTTGTTGCTTAAGAAATCCTTGCTAAACAACTGAAACTACTAGTAATCCTTAGGCTTTCTCTCAATTTCTCTCAATTCTCAATTCTCTGAACTATCAGACTTAGTCAAGTATGCGTAAAGAAAACTGATATGGCCAAGTTAAACATAAAACTGTTAAAATCTAAATATGCATACTAATTGTTATGACACTTACCAAAAATAAACGTATATATTATATTTATTATTTTAATTTATTTTATTTATTTAATTGAAATTCAAAAATCAAAAATCCAAAAGCCATAAGGCTTTGTTTGGCAAAAAGTCTTTAAAATAAAGACTTAATATTTTAAGCCTTGTTTGGTTAAATCAATTAAAAAATTACTTTAATTTTATTTTAATAAACCACTTACACTATAGTTTAAAATCTCATATTTACACCTCCATATTCAACATTAGTTAAATAACCAATTACAACATACTAAACAAATTTTCCCACTTAATCCAAATATCACAAAATTATAATCTCATTATAATTTTATTTAATAAATTAACATATCACTATAATTATTAAATTAAAACAACAATATAACATCCCATGCTACATTACAACTCTCTAAATTATAAACCAAATTAGTTTAGAATATTATCTAATAAATTTAATTCATAAATATTTAATAATAATAACCATATCAATAATAAAATTTTTATTTGATCAACTTCAATAATAAACACATCAAATAAATATTTATATAATTCAATAAATATTTAATATTACAATTTGAATTTCCGGATTGTTACATGACTAATAAATGATGTGAATGATTATATATTGTGTAGGATACCTGAGGTGCAGATAGCTATAAGTTGTTAGTTTGTTGTTGGTGATCAACGATTAAGGCAAGTCTTTCAGTTCCTTTGTGTTATGTGATTTTAAATCTTGATGTTATACGAAATGTTCTTAATTTTGCTAAAGATTGTGTTATTCTTTATGAGCAATGAAAGTCAATATATGACTAAATTGATTAGGTTATGGTACCCAATATAGATGTGATACATGATGTGAACTGATATTGTTTAGAGTATCAATTCATGTACAATATGAATGCTAGAATGATTATAAGATATATGTTGAGGATGTTATTATTGTGACACCTGATGATTACATAGAGTTTATCATTTGTGGATGCTGTGTAAGTAGGTCATAGTGCATTAAAAAATGGCTATGACTCTATTAGTGCTCTTGGCTATTTTCCTGTGATATGTGAACGATTCTTGCATGATAGTGGTAACTAGATGAAATATTAAATGAAGTTAGGATCCCATTATTTCCAAATTTGATTTATTCCATTTTTATTCTCATTTTAGTTATTATTTGTAGTTAGAATAATTCACACTTTTGATCTTTAGTTTAAGCATATAGAAATAGTGATTTGATTGATAAATAGTAGTTTAAATTGAACAACTTTCTTTGTATGGGATCGACACTTTTGATCTTGTTGACACATGCATGTTTGCATGAGTTAGAGCTCTTTTGGCATAACTGAAAAAGAGGCAACAAGTTTTTGGCGCCGTTGCTGGGGAAAGGCGTTTAGTTTAAATAATTATCATTAATTTTAAGCTATCTTGTATGACTTAGACATATCTAATCTTATCTCATTTCTATTTTTGTTTTGTTTGTGATTTCAGGTACTTGTATATTTTTATGCACACGCGATCATCTCATTCTAAATTAACACCAACGCAGGATAACATAAACGGAAGGGGTTGGAAAGCAGGTGTGCGGAGAAATTTGCAAGCGCAGTTGGAAAGTACCATACCGCATATACGGCGTAAGAACAAAGAGAAACCTGACAAGGCTCTAAGGGATTATTCCATGCCGAATATAAACGGGCTACAGTCTAGCATAGTCAGACTGGTAATGGAAGCGAACACTTTTGAGATTAAATCGGACACTATTCAGATGGTGCAGAACTCGGTTCAGTTTGGGGGTGCTGCTACGGATGATCCGAATGAACACTTATTGAGCTTCATCGAGATTTGTGATACATTCCGATATAATGGTGTGACGGAGGATGCTATCAGACTGATGTTGTTCCCATTCTCATTGAGGGATAGGGAGAGGAGCTGGCTTCATTCTTTGTCGTCAGGGTCAATCACTACATGGGAGGACTTAGCGCAAAAATTCTTAGTCAAGTTCTTCCCAATGGCTAAAATTGCAAAGATGAGGACAACTATATGTCAGTTTGAGCAACAGGGCGAGTCCTTATATGAAGCATGGGAGAGATACAAAGAGATGTTAAGGAAGTGTCTGCATCACGGTATGCCGTATTGGATGGTAATTAACACTTTTTACAATAAATTGGGATGACAGTCGAGACCGATTGTAGATGCAGCTGCAGGAGGGGCATTATGGGCAAAAAGCTATGACGAGGCCTATACACTTATTGAGACTATGGCAGCTAATGATTTCTAGAATCCTTTATCACGGATGCCACAACCCAAGGTAGCATGTGTGTTGGAGGTAGATGTTATCACTCAGTTGTCAGCACAGATGGCAGCGATGACAAAGAAGATAGACACAATAGCAGAGAGCAAAGTGAAAACAGTTGCCTTTGTTTATGAGATTTGTGTAGGGTCACACTCCACGAATCAGTGTGGTATTAGCTCAGAGTCGGTACAGTATGTGAGCAACTACAGGAAAGACCAAGGTCAATTTCAGAACACATACCACCCCAACAACCGAAATCATCCAAACTTTAGTTGGTCGAATAACCAAGGAAATTAACAAAGTAAGTTTCAGACGAATCATCAATTCCAGTCACAGCCAGCTCAGCCACAGTATACACCGAAACCACCATTTCTGCCGGGATTTTCTCATCAACAACAACATCACACTCCAGCTGCACCTCAGCAGGAAAAGAAATCGGAAATAGAGGAGATGATGTTGAAGTACATGGAAAATACAGAGGTTATGATCAAGAGCCAAACAGTGGCTATTAAGAATTTGGAAACTCAGATGGGGCAGATGGCGAACATGCTTAACAACAGGCCCCAAGGTTCCTTGGCAAGTAATACGGAGACAAATCCAAGAAGAGATGGGAAGGAACAGTGTCAAGCAATATCATTAAGATCTGGGAAAAATCTGGCAGACACTGTAAGTCGCGTGCCCGCGCCTGAAAACACTAAGGACCCTGAAAACACTAAGGAGGTCGCGCGGCCGCGCGAGGTAGAGCAGGAGACTGTTGATAAAAAAAATTTGGAAAAATCTGAGTCGCAGCAGGTCGAGAAGGATACAAAAGGTTCAGAGGAGAAGCTCAAGAGTTCAGTGCCACTAATTCACCCTCAAGTACCGTATCCGCAAAGAGTAACTAAGTAGAGGGAGGATAAACAGTTTAGCAAGTTCTTGGAGGTATTCAAAAAGCTGTAGATCAACATACCGTTCACCGAGACATTGGAACAAATGCCAAGCTATGCAAAGTTTATGAAGGGTATATTGTCAAGGAAGAGAAGACTAGATGAGTTTGAGACAGTAGCCTTGATAGAGGAATGCAGTGCAGTGCTTCAGCAGAAATTACCTCCAAAGCTGAAGGATCCGGGCAGCTTCACAGTTCCATGCACAGTTGGAAAGACGAGCTTTGATAAGTGTTTATGTGATCTTAGGGCAAGTATAAATTTGATGCCCTTGTTAGTGTTTAATCAGTTGGGATTGCTGGCACCAAGGCCGACAAACATATCACTACAGCTAGCTGACAGATCCATCACGTATTCACGGGGAATTGTTGAAAATATGTTGGTAAAGGTGGACAAGTTTATCTTTCCGGTTGATTTCATCATCTTAGACTACGAGGAAGATAAAAACATACCAATAATACTAGGGAGACAATTCTTAGCCACAGACAGAACCTCGATCGATGTGCAAAAAGGGAAACTCACTATGCGTGTACATAATCAAGAGGTCACCTTTAATGTCTTCAAGGCAATAAAGTTCCCAACGGATGAAGAAGAATGCTTTCTGGTTGACTTGGTGGATCGGGGCCTAAAGGATGAGGTACAGAAACCGGGGAATTATGGACCGTTGAATGGTATACTTGGTGAAAATTCAGAGTTGAAGGTAGAACCATTGACAAAAGCTGAAGTCATTAAATTTTAGAGTGAGATGGACAAGCAGGACGCCACCTCAACTCTTCCTTTGATGTGAGATTCAAGACAGTCAAGCTAATTAACTATAACTTAGCGCTTGATGGGAGGCAACCCATTATTTTTCTATCCCTATTTCTTTTTTTAATCATTTAGTTTAGATTATTTTAGTTAGTCATCTAGTTTATTTTTAACAGTACATCGGATTTGTATGCTTGAATGTGTAGCAGGAATTGCATTGCGAATATTTGCAAAATGTTAGCGTATGTGGCCATTAATTCATGCTTTAATAGTGTGCATTAATGTCTATGCAGGTACCGTCCATTGAAAGCATCATTGATAGGCAGAGCGGAATTAAACTTTAGCATTGTTGATATCAGATCGTATGGTCGCAAGCAAATTTACGCAAAGATAAACTCACATGCTACTTGCGCAGATTAAGTAAATCAGAACAACAGTACATTCTGCAAGTCTCGCCCACGCTACCAAATTTCAAGAAAAACTCGCATCGGCCAAGACGCGACAATCGAATTTAGACAGATCTAAAAATTTTAAAAATGAGTTGTGGACCATTTGGACTCTCATTTGAAATTAAAACAGAGTGCAATCACAGTGTCTCTCCGTACCTCACGTCTCTATCTCTCTATCAGTTACAAATTGAAGCCGTACATCTCTTAATCACATATCCACGATTCTCTCCACGTCCAAGGCTCACACCCACAATCTCATCCACTGCTATAAAGCTAGGGTATCTGATTCAGTTTGGCAGAAACAAGTTTGAGGGGTATCACATCACAAATTCTCATTCACTCTCAGTGATTTCATCTGCATTCTCACTCAATTATCTGCAAATGGGTCCAAAGAGAGCACGATCATCTTCCTCTTCCTCATCTTCCTCCGGTAGTTATAGGGAGGACATTGTCGACCACACCAAGTTCCTGTGTTTAGAAGCCCAGCAAGAGTACTACCGAATCGTAGCAAAAACATTTATCAAGGAAAGAGGATTCAAACCAGAAGGCCAGGATGGACAGCTTTGTCCCATGATCCAGGAACGAGGGTGGGGTGGACTGACTGCCTCCCCCACGCCCGTTTTGATGAGCATAGTCCGTGAGTTTTATGCCAATGCCAAGGTCACCAAGAGCGGTATCTTTATTGTTCGCGGGTTCGAGATAGACTATAGACCTCTCGCCATCAGAACCATTTTTCGACTCACTGAGACACCACCAAGAGGGGCTACCAACTGGGTCACCGGTGCGCACATGGAAACAGACTTGGAGTTGGTGATTGCTGAGCTGTGCGTGCCTGACACGAAATGGACATACAAAGTCGGAACGACTCAGTCGCACATATTCCTAGCCGCAGCCCTAAACCGATATGCAAGGGCATGGAACTTGTTCATATGTGCCAAGTTAGTGCCTTCATCGCATCAGCACGAGATTACAGCGGAGAGGGCAATTATTCTATGGGGGATTATCACCGGGAAATATAATGATGTTGGTCATCTCATCCACCGTAATATGTTTGCGATATTCATGGGGGCACCACCGAGCATTCCACACGCTTCAGTGGTAGCGATGCTATGTGCTAATCAGGGATGCAACTGGGGAAACGAACAACTACAATATCCAAGCCAGGACATCATACATGCCACAATTGCTAAATTTGAGGACTGGGCCGGAGGCGTGCCACACCCACGCGGACGAGGATTTATCCTCCAGCCCATATTTCCCGAGCCATCAGAGCAGCCACCTCCGACAGACGAGGCAGGCCCCTCGGTACGACCACAAGCTCCTCATGGTGATCGCCAGCTCCAAAAGTTGGAGCGGCGAGTCGATGCCATATATGACAATTTTGGAGCGTTCGCTACGGGTCTCACGAGGGCCTTGGCCGAAGCCTTTGCGCAACAAGGAACAATGCTAGAGTGGCCTCAGTTTGGGACTGCAGTGCCGTATCCACCACCAGATTCACCACCCGAGGAGGGCGGTACAGCCGATCAGTAGGGGAGTTTTCTATACCCTTTACCTTCATTCAATGGGGCATTGAATATTAGAAGTTTGGGGGTATTGGGGAGTAGTATAGTAGCATGTAGTTAGTTTTTGCATGTTTAGTTAAAATGTTGCATAGTTAGTTTAATAATTTAGTTATTTTTGTGTTATTGATAGAAAATTTTTGTTTTAGTTAGTTCGCATGTCTCACAAAGTTCTTGTTTTATTTAATTTCTTGCGTAGCCAATGATGATAGTGAATTTTGAAGGATTTTAGAGTATATTGGATAACATGAATGTAGTTATAATGTTCTTCACAATCATTTGTAGGCATAAGAAGTATGTGTGGCATTGCTTGTTAGAAAATGTAGTTTTAAAAAGAGGAATATGTGGAACATGCATGTAGACTGTATGAAACATTGACATTCAAACTTTAGGAAAGCATAGGTATGCTATGTATAAAAAATTAATAAAAAAAAAATCAAATAGCAGTAACGTGACTAGTCTTATTTCGGGGCCCTGGCTACTTGAGTATGTATGCCCGAGGGGATTGTCTCTACACCTAGCCCCATAAGGTCTTTCATGGTCTGGGAGTCGTTGGTTGAAAGCTCGCTAAGGGGTAGCAGTGTTTCCTAATGGAATAAGGCATTGCACAGTCATATAAAAAAAGAAAAATAAAAGAAAAATAGCAATAAACACCGCGGGAAAGAGCGAAAATCGCCCTCGTGAGTAGCAATAAAGAAATTAAGCCCATTGTTGAACTTTAGTTTGTTTGGTTATGTTGAAACAGTTTTCGTTGCATAAGTATACATGATTCTCAATTTAGGCTATAATTTTCTGTTTTGAGTAGGATATCATATATATTCTTTGCTTGAATCAAGTCTTGGTGAACACTACACACACACAACATTTCTATAGCATTTATGAATTATCTGAGTGTATGATGTTATGGCTATTGTTTAGTTTGAAAGTGTATTTTTGAATCTGGATAATTTGCTGAGGCAATTTGGACTGAAATTCTGTTTAAGTTGGAATGATGTGAGACTAGTTTGCATAGTAGTTTAGCTGCATAGTAGTGTTTTTGCATTGTCATTGTTATTTAGCATGCATTGCTTGAGGGCAAGCAATAGTTCAAGTTTGGGGGTATTTGATAAGTGGGTTTTATACCTACTTATTGGAATTCAATTTATGCAAATTATGCCCATCTCAAGTACATTTCAGTCTGTTTTAGTTGCATTTCATGTTATTTTGCATTGCATGTACTTAAAACTCCTTTTGGTGAAAATGTACAGGAAACGGCCTAATTTGGTGGTATTTGAGGGCACGAGGCGATTGGATGCATGGCTTGAGGCTGACGGATGCACGACATGAGGATGTAGTGAAGCGGAGGGATTGATAACGAAGGAAAGAAGGAAAAGAATGAACAAGTAGCGATGAAATACAACATATGTGTAATCGAAGCGAACCCGAATTTGCAGAATCGCAGTCCGCCACGTAATAGACTTGAGAGCTGCCATACCGCAAGAGCACTCTCGGCCGACAGAGAGCATGACCTATTACATAAGTCGCATACCACGAGAACACACACTGGAGGGGCGAGCGGTGACGCTGCGTCAAGTTGTTGATTTATTTTATTTTAATTTTTAATTAAATGAGTTGTAATCTGTTTTAAACGATATCTGACTGGTGTCAAACACACAGAGACGAATAACTTTTGAGGTGTTTTCACAAGAGTAACTAGGGTTTACACGTGAGGGAGATTCCAACGAAGAACGAAGCCAAAACTCCATCTTCTCTAATTCTTCTTGGGATTTTCTATCATTGTGGATTTTTATTATTGTTTAACTGGATTTTTATGAGGAGTTGAACATTGATATTGGTTTACAATCTATAATTGGGATTGATCGTTTCTATCCTTCATCTTTCAATTATTTGCTTGTTAATCATGTTTAGCTTTGATCCCATAATGACTTTTGGTTCAGTCATGAACTAAACTCCATTATGGGATTCTAACGGATTTTAATATGTAGTTTAGTTGCATGCTTAATTTCTAGGGCTGTTTTACATATCATATGGGAATTCTATTATGGTTGTTTTACATGTATGAATGCTTGATCACCATTCGTTTTAGTATTTGCATGGAATTGACAATGAACATGCGAGTATGGATTGTAATCATAATAGCATACGTATATGGGGTTGTTTTATATGGCTTGCGTATTTCGTGAATGAGATAGACACATACTTATTCACCGTATGAGTTTAAATAAGGGCTTGTGCTTCAATTCAGTATAATTGCAATTTTACATAGACATATAGTGATTTTGGTTATATTGATGATTACATAGAGTCTATCATTTGTGGATGATGTGTAAGTAGGTCATAGTGCATTGAAAAATGGCTATGACTCTATTAGTGCTCTTGGCTATTTTTCTGTGATATGTGAACAATTCTTGCATGATAGTGGTAACTAGATGAAATATTAAATGAAGTTAGGATCCCATTATTTCCAGATTTGATTTATTCCATTCTTATTCACATTTTAGTTATTATTTGCAGTTAGAATAATTCACACTTTTGATCTTTAGTTTAAGCATATAGAAATAGTGATTTGATTGATGAATAGTAGTTTAAATTGAACAACTTTCTCTGTGGGATCGACACTTTTGATCTTGTTGACACATGTATGCTTGCATGAGTTAGAGCTCTTTTGTCATAACTGAAAAAGAGGCAACAAGTTTTTGGTGCCGTTGCTGGGGAAAGGCGTTTAGTTTAAATAATTATCATTAATTTTAAGCTATCTTGTATGACTTAGACATATCTAATCTTATCTCATTTCTATTTTTGTTTTGTTTGTGATTTCAGGTACTTGTATATTTTTATGCACACGCGATCATCTCATTCTAAATTAACACCATCGCAGGATAACATAAACGGAAGGGGTTGGAAAGCAGGTGTGCGGAGAAATTTGCAAGCGCAGTTGGAAAGTACCATATCAATAATAAAAATTTTATTTGATCAACTTCAATAATAAACACATCAAATAAATATTTATATAATTCAATTAATATTTAATATTACAATTTGAATTTCTGTATTGTTACATGACTAATAAATGATGTTAATGATTATATATTGTGTAGGATACCTGAGGTGCAGATAACTATAAGTTGTTAGTTTGTTGTTGGTGATCAACGATTAAGGCAAGTCTTTCAGTTCCTTTGTGTTATGTGATTTTAAATCTTGATGTTATACGAAATGTTCTTAATTTTGCTAAAGATTGTGTTATTCTTTATGAGCAATGAAAGTCAATATATGACTAAATTGATTAGGTTATGGTACCCAATATAGATGTGATACATGATGTGAACTGATATTGTTTAGAGTATCAATTCATGTACAATATGAATGCTAGAATGATTATAAGATATATGTTGAGGATGTTATTATTGTGACACCTGATGATTACATAGAGTCTATCATTTGTGGATGCTGTGTAAGTAGGTCATAGTGCATTAAAAAATGGCTATGACTCTATTAGTGCTCTTGGATATTTTCCTGTGATATGTGAACGATTCTTGCATGATAGTGGTAACTAGATGAAATATTAAATGAAGTTAGGATCCCATTATTTCCAAATTTGATTTATTCCATTTTTATTCTCATTTTAGTTATTATTTGTAGTTAGAATAATTCACACTTTTGATCTTTAGTTTAAGCATATAGAAATAGTGATTTGATTGATGGATAGTAGTTTAAATTGAACAACTTTCTCTGTGGGATCGATACTTTACTTACTCTGTATTACTTGTTGACACATGCATGTTTGCATGAGTTAGAGCTCTTTTGGCATAACTGAAAAAGAGGCAACAAGTTTTTGGCACCGTTGCCGGGGAAAGGCGTTTAGTTTAAATAATTATCATCAATTTTAAGCTATCTTGTATGACTTAGACATATCTAATCTTATCTCATTTCTATTTTTGTTTTGTTTGTGATTTTAGGTACTTATATATTTTTATGCACACGCGATCATCTCATTCTAAATTAACACCATCGCAGGATAACATAAACGGAAGGGGTTGGAAAGCAGGTGTGCGGAGAAATTTGCAAGCGCAGTTGGAAAGTACCATACCAGACATGGCAGAAGAACAAAGAGAAGAGCACAAGGCTCTAAGGGATTATTCCATGTCAAATTTAAACGGGCTACAGTCTAGCATAGTCAGACCGATAATAGCAGCGAACACTTTTGAGATTAAATCGGGCACTATTCAGATGGTGCAAAATTTGGTTCAGTTTGGGGGTGCTGCTACGGATTATCCGAATGAACACTTATTGAGCTTCATCGAGATTTATGATACATTCCGATATAACGGTGTGAAGGAGGATGCTATCAGACTGAGGTTGTTCCTATTCTCATTGAGGGATAAGGCGAGGAGTTGGTTTCATTCTTTGCCGTCAGGGTCAATCACTACATGGGAGGACTTAGCGCAGAAATTCTTAGCCAAGTTCTTCCCAATGGCTAAAACTGCAAAGACGAGGACAACTATATGTCAGTTTGAGCAACAACAGGGCGAGTCCTTATATGAAGCATGGGAGAGATACAAAGAGATGTTAAGGAAGTGTCCACATCACGTTATGCCAGATTGGATGGTAATTAACACTTTTTACAATAAATTGGGAAATATATTGATGTTGGCCATCTCATCGACCAGAATATGCTGTGATATCTGCGGGGAGGCACCACTGGGAGCATTCTACACGCTTCAGTGGTAGCGATGCTATATGCTCATCAGGGATGCAACTGGGGAAACGAACAACTGAAATATCCAAGCCAGGACATCACATATTCCACAATTGCTAAAATTGAGGACTAGGCCGGAGGCATGCCACACCCACGCTGACGAGGATTTATCCTCCAGCCCACATTTCCCGAGCCATCACAGCAGCCACCTCTACCACACGAGGCAGGCCCCTCAGCACGACCACAAGCTCCTCATGGTGATCGCCAGCTCTGAAGGTTGGAGCGGCGAGTTGATGCCATCTACGACAATTTTGGAGCGTTCGTTACGGGTCTCACGAGGGCCTTGGCCGAAGCCTTTGAACAACAAGGAACAATGCTAGAGTGGCCCCAATTCGGGACTGCAGTGCTATATCCACCACCAGATTCACCACCCGATGAGGGTGGTCAAGCCGATTAGTAGGGGAGTTTTCTGTACCCTTTACCTTCATTCAATGGGGCATTGAATATTATAAGTTTGGGGGTATTGGGGTAGTAGTATAGTTGCATATAGTATCATTTAGTCTGTGCATGTTTAGTTTTAATTTTGCATGTTTATGTGTTAGTTAACATTTTGTAGAAATTTTTTAATTTTTAGTTATTATTGCTTGTGTTAGGACACTTTAGTTTGAATGTCTCACAAAATTCTTGCTTTATAGAAAATCTTGCCTAGCCAATGATGATAGTGAATTGTGAAGGATTTTAGAGTATAACATGAACGTAGTTATAATGTTTTACACAATGGAATTCATGTTGCTGTGTAAATGTTTTCGGTTTGCACGGATGTGTTCACAATCACTTGCAGGTATAAGAATTATGTGTTGCACTGCTTGTTAGAAAATGTAGTTTTAAAAAGAGAAATATGTGGAACATGCAGGTAGACTGGAAAAACATTGACATTCAAACTTTAGGAAAACATGGGTATGTTATGTATAAAAAAATAAATATCAAATAGCAGTAACATGACTAGCCTTATTTCAGGGCCCGGGCTACTTGAGTAAGTACACCCGAGGGGATTGTCTCTACACCTAGCGCCCTAAGGTCTTTCATGGTCTGGGAGTCGTTGGTTGAAAGCTCGCTAAGGGGTAGTAGTGTTGCTTAATGGAATAAGGCATTGCACAGTCATGTATAAAAAAGAAAAGAAAAGAAAAGAAAAATAGCAATAAACACTGAGGGAAAGAGCGATAATCGCCCTCGTGATTAGCAATAAAGCAATTAAGCCCATTGTTGAACTTTAGTTTGTTTGGATATGTTGGAACAGTTTTCGTTGCATAAGTATACAGATTCTCAATTTAGGCTATAATTTTCTGTTTTGAGCAGGATAACATATATATTCTTTGCTTGAATCAAGTCTTCGTGAACACTACACACAAACACACAACATTTCTATAGCATGTATGAATTATCTGAGTGTATGATGTTATGGCTATTGTTTAGTTTGAAAGTGTATTTTTGAATCTGGATAATTCGCTGAGGCAATTTGGACTGAAATTCTATTTAAGTTGGAATGATGTGAGACTAGTTTGCATAGTAATTTAGCTGTATAGTAGTGTTTTTGTATTGTCGTTATTATTTAGCATGCATTGCTTGAGGGCAAACAATAGTTCAAGTTTGGGGGTATTTGATAAGTGGGTTTTATACCTACTTATTTGAATTTAATTTACGTGAATTATGCCCATCTCAAGTACATTTCAGTCTGTTTTAGTTGAATTTCATGTTATTTTGCATTGCATGTACTTAAAACTTCTTTTGGTGAAAAAGTGCAGGAAACGGCCTAATTTGGTGGTATTTGAGGGCACGAGGCGATTGGACGCATGGCTTGAGGCTGACGGATGCACGGCATGAGGATGTAGTGAAGCGGAGGGACTGATAACGAAGGAAGGAAGG
The DNA here is from genome assembly GCA_020205615.1 of Panax quinquefolius. Lineage (NCBI taxonomy): Eukaryota > Viridiplantae > Streptophyta > Magnoliopsida > Apiales > Araliaceae > Panax > Panax quinquefolius. Next base: position 26,345,332 of record CM035154.1, read on the forward strand.
AAAAGAATGAATAAGTAATGATGCAGTAGTATGACGTAATCGTAAGCGTAACTGCAATTTGTAGATCAAAGCCACGCTACCGCGATAGAATAGCTTCGAGAGCGCCACGGCCAAGCGAGCACTCTCTACCGACAGAGCACGACTCATCGGTAAGTCTCATGCCCGCCGAGGAACACACACTGGGTGGCGCGCATGCGCGCGATCTTGAACCGCTTATTTGTTTTATTTTAATTTTTAATTTAATGAGTTGTAATCTGTTTTAAATGATATCTGACTGGTGTCAGACACACAAAGACGAATAACTTTTGACGAATTTTCATAAGAGTAACTAGGGTTTACACGTGAGGGAGATTCCAACGAAGAACGAAGCCAAAACTCCATCTTCTCTAATTCTTCTTGGGATTTTCTGTCATTTGTGGATTTTTATTATTGTTTAGCTGGATTTTTAGGAGGAGTTGAACATTGATATTGGTTTACAATCTACAATTGGGATTGATCATTTCTATCCTTCATCTTTCAATTGTTTGCTTGTTAATCATGTTTAGCTTTGATCCCATAATGGCTTATGGTTCAGTCATGAACTAAACTCCATTATGGGATTCTAACGGATTTTAATATGTAGTTTAGTTGCATGCTTGATTGCAACTTTAAGGGATTGAGGGATGTTATCAGATGGAGGATGCTATCAGACTGAGGTTGTTCCTATTCTCATTGAGGGATAAGGCGAGGAGTTGCCTTCATTCTTTGCCGTCAGGGTCAATCACTACATGGGAGGACTTAGCGCAGAAATTCTTAGCCAAGTTCTTCCCAATGGCTAAAACTGCAAAGATGAGGACAACTATATGTCAGTTTGAGTAACAACAGGGCGAGTCCTTATATGAAACATGTGGTAGATACAAAGAGATGTTAAGGAAGTGTCTACATCACGGTATGCCGGATTGGAGGGTAATTAACACTTTTTACAATGGATTGGGATGGCAGTCGAGACCGATTGTAGATGCAGCTGCAGGAGGGGCATTATGGGCAAAAAGCTATAACGAGGCCTATACACTTATTGAGACTATGGCAGCTAATGATTTCCAGAATCCTACATCACGGATGCCACAGCCCAAGGTAGCAGGTGTGTTGGAGGTAGATGCTATCACTCAGTTGTTAGCACAGATGGCAGCGATGGCAAAGAAGATAGACACAATAGCAAGAGCAAAGTGAAAACAGTTGCTTTCGTTTGTGAGATTTGTGCAGGGTCACACTCCACGGATCAGTGTACTATTAGCTCAGAGTTGGTACAGTATGTGAGCAACTACAGGAAAGACCAAGGTCAATTTTTGAACACATACTACCCGAACAACCGAAATCATCCAAACTTTAGCTGGTCGAATAACCAAGGAAATCAACAAAGTCAGTTTTAGCCGAATCATCATTTCCAATCACAGCAAGCTCAGCCACAGTATACACCGAAACCACCGTTTTTGCCAGGATTTTCTCATCAGCAACAACAACATCACACTCCAGCTGCACCTTAGCAGGAAAAGAAATCGGAAATGGAGGAGATGATGTTGAAGTACATGACAAATATGGAGGTTATGATCAAGAGCCAAGCAGTGGCTATTAAGAATTTGGAAACTCAGATGGGGCAGATGGCGAGCATGCTTAACAACAGGCCCCAAGGTTCCTTGCCAAGTAATACGGAGACAAATCCAAGAAGAGATGGGAAGGAACAATGCCAAGCAATATCATTAAGATTTGGGAAAAATCTGGTAGACACTGTAAGTCGCGCGCCCGCGCCTAAAAACACTAAGGAGGCCGCGCGGCTACGCGAGGCAGAGCAGGTGACAGTTGATGAAGAAAATCTGGAAAAATCTGAGTCGCAGCAGGTCGAGAAGGATACAACAGGTTCATAGGAGAAGCTCAAGAGTTCAGTGCCACCAATTCACCCTCAAGTACCGTATCCGCAAAGATTAACTAAGTAGAGGGAGGATAAACAGTTTAGCAAGTTCTTGGAGGTATTCAAAAAGCTGTAGATAAACATACCGTTCACCGAGACATTGGAACAAATGCCAAGCTATGCAAAGTTTATGAAGGGTATATTGTCAAGGAAGAGAAGACTAGATGAGTTTGAGACAGTAGCCTTGACAGAGGAATGCAGTGCAGTGCTTCAGCAGAAATTACCTCCAAAGCTGAAGGATCCGGGCAGCTTCACAATTCCATGCACAATTGGAAAGACGAGCTTTGATAAGTGTTTATGTGATCTTGGGGCAAGGAAAAATTTGATGCCCTTTTCAGTATTTAATCAGTTGGGATTGCCGGCACCAAGGCCGACAAACATATCACTACAGCTAGCTGATAGATCCATCACGTATCCATGGGGAATTGTTGAAGATGTGTTGGTAAAGGTGGACAAGTTTATCTTTTCGGCTGATTTCATCATCTTAGACTACGAGGAAGATAAAAGCATACCAATAATACTAGGGAGACCATTCTTATCCACAGGCAAGACCTCGATCGATGTGCAAAAAGGGGAACTCACTATGCGTGTACATGATCAAGAGGTCACCTTTAATGTTTTCAAGGCAATAAAGTTCCCAACGGATGAAGAAGAATGCTTTCTGGTTGACTTGGTGGATCGGGGCCTAAAGGATGAGGTACAGAAACCGAGGAATTATGGACCGTTGAGTGGTACACTTGGTGAAAATTCGGAGTTGAAGGTAGAACCATTGACAAAATCTGAAGTCATTAAATTTTAGAGTGAGGTGGACAAGCAGGACGTCACCTCATCTCTTCCTTTGACGTGAGATTCAAGACAGTCAAGCTAATTGACTATAACTTAGCGCTTGATGGGAGGCAACCCATTATTTTTCTATCCCTATTTCATTTTTTAATCATTCACTTTAGATTGTTTTAGTTAGTCATATCTAGTTTATTTTTGACAGTACATCGGATTTGCAAGATGTTAGCGTATGTGGCCATTAATTCATGCTATAACAGCGTGCATTAACCTCTATGCAGGTATCATCCATTGAAAGCATCACTGATAGGCAGAGTGGAATTGAACTTTAGCATCAAGATATCGATCGATCGCGCGCCGCCGACAAAATTTATGCAAAGATAAAACTCGCAGCTGCGACGCCAGATTAAGTCAATCAGGACAACAGTATATTCTGCAAGTCTCGTGCCCACGCGCTACCAAATAAAGAAAACTCACTCACGCCACAAGACGACACCGGATTTAGACAGATCTGAAAATTTTAAAAACGAGTTGTGGACCATTTGGACTCTCATTTGAAATTAAAACATAGCGCAATCACAGTGTCTCTCCATACCTCACGTCTCTATCTCTCTATCAGTTACAAATTGAAGCCGTACATCTCTCAATCACATATCCACGATTCTCTCCACGTCTAAGGCTTACACCCACGATCTCATCCACTGCTATAAAGCTAGGGTATCTGATTCAGTTTGGCAGAAACAAGTTTGAAGGGTATCACATCACAAATCTCATTCACTCTCAGTGATTTCATCTACATTCTTACTCAATTATCTGCAAATGGGTCCAAAGAGAGCACAATCATCTTCCTCTTCCTCATCTTCCTCCGGCAGTCATGGGGAGGACATTGTCGACCACACCAGGTTCATGTGTTTGGAAGCCCAGCAAGAGTACTACTGAATCGTAGCAAAAACATTTATCAAGGAAAGAGGATTCAAACCAGAAGGCCAGGATGGACATCTTTGTGCCATGATCCAGGAACGAGGCTGGGGTGGACTGACTGCCTCCCCCATGCCCGTTCCGATGAGCATAGTCCGTGACTTTTATACCAATGCCAAGGTCACCATGAGCGGTATCTCTATGGTTCGCGGGTTCGAGTTAGACTACAGACCTCCCGCCATAAGAACCATTTTCCGACTCACTGAGACACCACCAAGAGGGGCTGCCAACTAGGTCACCGGTGCACACATGGAAACAGACTTGGAGTTGGTGATTACTGAGTTGTGTGTGCCTGAAATGAAATGGACATACAAAGTCGGTACGACCCAGCCGCGCATATTCCCAACCGCAGCCCTAAATCAATATGCAAAGGCATGGAACTTATTCATATGTGCCAAGTTAGTGCCTTCATCGCATCATCATGAGATTACAACGGAGAGGGAAATTATTCTGTGGGGGATTATCACCGGGAAATATATTGATGTTGGCTATCTCATCCACCAGAATATGCTGCGATATCTGCGGGGAGGTACCACTGGGAGCATTTCACACGCTTCAGTGGTAGCGATGCTATGTTCTAATCAGGGATGCAACTGGGGAAATGAACAACTGCAATATCCAAGCCATGACATCACACATGCCACAATTGCTAAATATGAGGACTGGGCCGGAGGCGTGCCACACCCACACGGACGAGGATTTATCCTCCAGCCCACATTTCCCGAGCCATCACAGCAGCCACCTCCGTCAAACGAGACAGGCCCCTCGGTACGACCACAAGCTCCTCATGGTGATCGCCAGCTCCAAAGGTTGGAGCGGCGAGTCGATGCCATATATGACAATTTTGGAGCGTTCGCTATGGGTCTCACGAGGGCCTTAGCCGAAGCCTTTGCGTAGCAAGGAACAATGCTAGAGTGGCCCCAGTTTGGGACTACAGTGCCGTATCCACTGCCAGATTCACCACCCGAGGAGGGTGGTACAGCCGATTAGTAGGGGAGTTTTCTATACACTTTACCTTCATTCAATGGGGCATTGAATATTATAAGTTTGGGGGTATTGGGGAGTAGTATAGTAGCATGTAGTTAGTTTTTGCATGTTTAGTTAAAATGTTGCATGGTTAGTTTAATAATTTAGTTGTTTTTGTGTTCTTGTTTTATTGATAGAAAATTCTTGTTTTAGTTAGTTTGCATGTCTCACAAAGTTCTTGTTTTATGGAATTTCTTGCCTAGCCAATGATGATAATGAATTGTGAAGGATTTTAGAGTATATTGGATAACATGAACGTAGTTATAATGTTCTACACGATGGAATTCATGTTGCCGTTTAAATGCTTTGGTTTGCCTGATGATGTGTTCACAATCACTTGTAGTATAAGAAGTATGTGTGGGCATCGCTTGCTAGAAAATGTAGTTTTAAAAGAGGAATATGTGGAACATGCATGTAGACCGTATGAAAACATCGACATTCAAACTTTAGGAAAGCATGGGTATGCTATGTATAAAAAAATAAAAAATAAAAAAATCAAATAAAGCAATGAATGCGACTAGTCTTATTTCTAGGCCCCTGCTACTGAGTATGTATACCCGAGGGATTGTCTCTCACACCTAGCGCTTCTAAGGTCTTTCATGGTCCGGGAGTCGTTGGTTGAAAGCTCGCTAAGGGGTAGCAGTGTTTCCTAATGGAATAAGGCATTGCACAGTCATATAAAAAAAGAAAAATAAAAAAAAAATAGCAATAAACACCGCGGGAAAGAGCGAAAATCGCCTTCGTGAGTAGCAATAAAGCAATTAAGCCCATTGTTAAACTTTAGTTTGTTTGGATATGTTGGAACAGTTTTTGTTGCATTAAGTATACATGATTCTCAATTTAGGTTATAATTTTCTGTTTTGAGCAGGATAACATATATATTCTTTGCTTGAATCAAGTCTTGGTGAACACTACACACATACACACAGCATCTCTATAGTATGTATGAATTATCTGAGTGTATGATGTTATGGCTATTGATTAGTTTGAAAGTGTATTTTTGAATCTGGATAATTCGTTGAGGCAATTTGGATTGAAATTCTGTTTAAGTTGGAATGATGTGAGACTAGTTTACATAGTTTAGCAAAGATAGTAGCATAGTAGTGTTTTTTGCATCGATCATTGTTATTTAGCAAGTTTGACACTTTGATTATTTTTAGTATTTTGGAGTTGATTCTGTGAGTGCTATCATGTTGGCATGTTGTAAGTGATTAGTCTATATTGCATGTAAAAAATGGCTAAAATGACTCTATTAGTGCTTCATTAACCTACTTATATAAGATACACAAATGATAATTTATGTAATCATTAGGTGTCACAATAATAACATACTCAACATATATCTTATAATCATTCTAGCATTCATATTGTACATGAATTGATACTCTAAACAATATCAGTTCACATCATGTATCACATCTATATTTGGCTTCGCAATCAAGACTCTAGTTCTCGTTGCACAAGACCGATCTGCTCACAGACCTTCTTCCTTTGTCCATCTATGCTTAATCTCCTGCTCCATTTGATCCTCATGCCACTCATCTCCCAGCTTGTACCCCGCTTCATGCGTCCATTAGCCTCGTGCCCTCAAATACCACCAAATTAGGCCGTTTCCTGCACTTTTTCCCCAAAAGGAGTTTTAAGTACATGCAATGCAAAATAACATGAAATGAAACTAAAACAGACTAAAATGTACTTGAGATGTGCATAATTCACTTAAATTGATATCCAATAAGTAGGTATAAAACCCACTTATCAACATCCCCAAATCTTGGTAGTCAAATTTACCACAGATTTGGTGTTCACTCTCCAAAATAATATCTAACTACCCATAAACAAGGATATAAATGAAACTCATAACTTAAATAGAAATCTTCCAATTAAAGGGTTACAACATCACAAATAAATAAATCCCAGGTCATCTAACCTTAAATAAATCAAATGCGGAAATATAACATAATTTAAATAAGTCTTATAACATAAACATTCTCAAATAAAAATAAACAAGTCTTCATCACTTGTGCACCTTACCCTTGCCTTTATTAGTGGTAGGCTCGTCAGTTCTTTCAACCTTAGCTGCAATGTTATTATGTAAGGGTGAGCAAGCAATTTCACACAAGTATACCAATAACAATAATAATAACATGCGAGTAATTAATGGACACTAAATAATAGAAATCTTGGCTTTTGAATCAAGATTAGAAAACAAGATCAAAAGTACATATGAGGTTCACAAGACCATGAACTATGTCCTAGGTTAAAAAGTATATCTACTATAACTTTTAGCAGTCAAATACATTATATAGACCATCCATCTCGTACTCTGGGGGATCAGCCCTTTGTACAATGTATTGTGCACAAACATTTTAATGTTATTGCGTAATATAATCCCCTATAACAAGGTTTTTCATCTCAGCTTTGACATTAGAGTCTGCACCAAAGGAAGTTTCGTTTTGATTAACTTCGAGGGTAATTTAGAGTTCAATAATCATCAACTAAGGATTAGTTAAATCAATAAGGATTCACTAGTCATTCAAGGTTTCAATATGGTAATGTAATCGATATTCAAATCAAAGATTAAATCTCAACTCTATACAATTGAATGAACATTTTATAACAGAAGTAATTCTTTAAAAGAGTTAGAACATTTCATTTGGAATCATGAACTTGAATAATTAAGCTTTGAACAGTTTGAAATAAGAATATGAAACTTGTTCAATAATAATAAGATTTAAGAACTTGCTCAATGAAAGTTTAGAGTTATGGAACTTGCGTAATCGCAATCAAGATAAGGTAAGGAAACTTGCCTCGTGCGTAGATTATACGTTTACTATTCACGTTCCTCAAAATCTTACATTTATCATTTAAAGTCACAACACCAATTAATTATAACACAATTAACGTCATGAATATATTCTCTTTTAACTTAACTTAGCTCTAAATCTGATTATACTAACCATATACACAAATCTCAACTTTTAAACACATTATTACACCTCATGAATAATGAGTTAGAATACACATTCAACTTATAAATTTAATCACTAGAAACCATCGTTGACATGTTACTAATCTGTTTTAACATCTCACTATACGATTAATACATTTTCATGTCCATTAAATTAGGTTACAATTTCATTTTCTGAACTTGAACAAACAATTAAAATTTTCTGGGAAAATCCACAGAGTGGGACTGCAACTCTGCCCACAAGCTCAAGTCAATGTAAGCCGCAATACGAGTTAAGCCTCTAAGAGAGACTGCAAGTAGCCACGCATTAGTTTCAGAATCTGCACTTCGCGAATAACACAGAATAGGGCCAATAAACCCCAATTTCTTTGTTCATACTACAATTTAAGCATACTCATAAGTTCTAAAGTTTACTGGAATATATTATAACAATCATAGCATGATTTCATCAACTTTAACAACTTAAACAACCAAATTTATATCCACAATTCAATGTTTTTTGTAAAAACTCCATTTTTAGACATCCTTTACAAAATCAAACTAACAACTAACAAGACAATAAGAATATTTTTTACCTTATATTAATCTCACACTCTAAATTCATAATTTTAGTCAAGACTATACCCACAGTTAACTCCTAGAATCACTTCCCATGAAATGTATAGGTTTTAAAACCCAACACACTTTGAGGGGCCACCGCTTTTATACCACTTTTGTAACACCCCAAATCCACTACATGTCCGGAGTGCCACACGCCGCAAACCCAAAGACCCGTAAGGCAACAATATCAATAGTGCAGCCCAAACGAAAACACAATAATGAAACTAACTTGAAACCAAACAGTCTTTCATTAATAAATTTACACTAAGATTCAATAACTAAATATTGAAAACATAAATTTGGAGACAACTCCATTAAAAAAAAGTCTTATCATAACTCTAAAATATTCCTAAACTTTTTAAACAAAAATATCTTCCGATCTTCCACAAAAGTGGCACAATGCTCGGCTCTTAACAAGTTTCCTGTAGAAATTATGTAAGGGTGAGCGATGAAGCTCAGTAAATGAAAATCTTTACTATTTAGGTGGATCAAGTATAATTTGCAAAACACTTTTTCAAAATAACTTGTTGAAACAATAATAAACATAATTTTCGAAAATAATCTTTTCTTGTTCGATAACAATAGTCAATATATACTTTCAAAACCAAAATCAATAATCACAAAACATAATTCGAAAATGATTTTAATATGTTCCAATAAATGATTTCAATATATTCAATGTATCTTTTAATCCATATCCCTGATGACTAATGTGACGCCCCCAAAATAAGTATACATCACCCATCTTGAGTTGCCAGATACATGGTACATAACTTAAATACAAACTTAATTATACAATTGTCGTGCAAAATATGACAAAACATAGCTGATAGTTTAAACAATAATATTGCCTTCTAAACAATATCCACACTCAATGGAGTCCTCATTATAATTAATATCACACTATTTTATAAAAATAGTGAGGACTACTATAGCCACCATCTCGGACCATCACTCCATTCCCTGACTAGTTCAAGCTATATATTCTAATTTCCTGAAGAGAACAATGAAAGAAAAGGGTGAGATCCACTATCCCAGTAAGAAATATTATGTCTAAGATAATGCAGAAAAAAATTATCGTTAGCCTTCAACAATATAACAACTGATATAATACAATAGACAACAAGTTTTAGATCAACACTTGCAAATCTAACAAGCAATTCATTAGAAGAGTCAAGTAGAGTATGATATCTACTATCTTCTATGATTTAAAAAGTATATCATTAATTTTATCGCTGAGTCTCAGCTTAATAAATAATTCACATCATTGAATCATCCTTACACTACGGCTAAGGATATTCATTATTATCACGACCATGAATTATCTATGCACTATGGACCAAGTATATTCATGTTTTCACCCAATGGTCATGATTATACCGAATAATCCCTAGTCATAATCATGCCAACAACTGTCCATCAATGCACTACGGGCCAATGAGGACTTTTACCCCATCATTTGTAACATTACGGGTCATGATTATACCGAATGATCCCTGTTCATAATCATACCAATCAACAATTCATCTTTGCACCCTTGGCCGAAGATGACTTTCATCACAATATAAGCATGAGGATGATGACAATGATATAATAATTAATCAAACGAAATCAATGATAAATATTAACGACTTTAAATTTATCCAGAGTTTAAAAATATCCAAATTGGCAACATGATACTGCTTTGTGGAGTAAAATTCAAGAATAATATTCATGTATCAAAAATAATTTTGGACAGAAAAGAAATTAATTTTTGTTGTGAATAAGACCCTCGATGAATAATAACCGAGTGAATAGTACCACGTGAATAGTACCCCCCAGAAAAAAGTACCCCGAATACCCGAGTAAATAGTAACTGGGTGAATAGTAACCAATGAATAGTAACTCGTAAGTAGTACCCCGGTATGAAAAGTACCCCGAATACCCGAGTGAATAATACTAGAGTGAATAGTACCCCGGGTAAAAATATTGATATTTAATAAGAAAGTTCAGATCAATATTCCAATGAAACGATACTGGATGAAGCGCAAAACTCAAGAATATTCTACAAATTTCAGGGATTATAGAAAAAATACTTACCATAATAAGTTTCAATTTAAGAATATGAAAAGAAATAATACCCCTTACGAATACAAAAGAAATAACACCCCTTACCATACAAAAATAACATCCCTTACGAATACAACAAATAATATCCCTTACCTTAGTAGAAGACTGGATACTGCAATAGTGAAGTAATAGAATACTCTTCTTCTTGCTCTCTATAGTTTCTCTTGTGAGTCTCAGTGAATTGGTGAGAATGAAAAAAGAATTAAGTTTCTATTTATAGGAGAATGGACTAAATAGTAACTGATTCATGAACGGTCCAGATTGATTTACTATTAGAACGGACGGACCATATTGATTACTATTAAAACCACAACCGACGGTCCAGATTGATTTACTTTTAAAAACACCATCGATGGTCTAAATTGATTTACTTTTAAAATCACCAATTGATTTCGCCTAGATTGATTTAATTTTAAAATCACCACCGATTTTATCAGATTGATTTACTATTAGAACTTTACGCACCATATTGATTACTATTAAAACCACCATCGACGGTCCGTCTGCATTGATTTACTTTTAAAACCACCACCGACAAATCAGATTGATTTAATTTTAAAACCACCACCGATTTTATCCCAGATTGATTTACTATTAAAACCACCATTAATGGTCCAAATTGATTTACTATTACAACCACCATCAATGGTCCAGATTGGTTATCTATTAAAACCACCATCGACGGTCCATAAAATTAGTAAATCTTCCAATGGAATACTAAGTCAAACTTACAACAAACGCCTCATAACAAATCCCTATATTTATATCAAAAATTGAATAAATATTTACGACAAATCATTTATCTTTAATAAAAACATTTTTAATCTATTAACAATTATTCATCATTAATATTATAACTTACAATATTGACAACCAGATCATTCTCAAGTAAGATGGGGCTTTCCGATAAAGATTTCTCCTTATTGGCGCGCAATTAGGTAACCAATCCTCTTTCCTCAACAGAACTTTCTAGATATTGTCAATAATGTAAATAATAATATAAATAAATGTTTTTTCTCAATTTTTGATTTAATAATATAAATATTTTACAGATGATACTGTGACAATAATTGAATCAAATAACGTGAGATACTATGTAGCAATTACTGTAGCAATAAGTGAGTAAACTGAGTGGCTTCTTACGTAAGCATCAATAATCAATACCGTGTGCTACTATGCAACCACGTGTATTACTGTACTTTTACCACCTGGTATTTCAATAGTTTAACGATAAAACTTTCGCTGTTATTTTTATAAAAAGTTATTTCTATCATTTTCTAACTCAGACAGTTATTCCATTATGGGCTCCACCAATGATGGTGTTGTCGTACGGATATTCCCCGACAAAAAGAATATTCTCCGACCAAACGAATATTCCCTGACACAACAAATATTTTATATCAACTTGCTTACTTTGCAAAATTTTCAAATATCACCCTTAACTTTAACATTTTATCAATTTAACCAATTACTGAATAATAATTATAATAAAAATTGAATACTTTTATTTCATAAAATTCGGCATCGTACAATCTCCCCTCCATATGAAATTTCGCCCTAAAAATTTACGTACGTACCTGGTATGCCAAAGAGGTAAGGATACCTTATTTAGATTCTAACTCTTGAGGTATAACCTTTGAGCATAGAATATATTCCTTGTTATCCAATATTTTAACAGGTATCTCCTCATACGTTAAATCTTCTGCTATCTCGTCTAGTTCTAATTCAATAATGTGGTTCGGGTCGTCCACATATTTCTGTAACATCGATACTTGAAAAACATTATGAACACGCGATATACTTGGCGGTAAGGCGAGTCTATAGGCCACAGTTCCTCCTCGATTGAGAATTTCAAATGGGCCAATAAAATCGAGGGCTGAGATTTCCTCTTCATCGATTCTTTCTTTTAGAATTAGGCCTTCTTGCACCTTCTTCTTCACATTCATCAACTCTGAGTTTGTAGCTTGAGCGACTTTAACTTTATCGATTAAAGCCGGTTCTAATCGTATATTCGCTATCTTCACGTAGGTTCTTGGAGTCTTTAACTCTATCTCCATCATTTGTAAGTCATATGAAATGGGTCTCTGTGTTAATAATATCACACTCGTAAACGCATACGATCTTCCATTCAACGTGTCAGCTACAATGTTCGTTTTTCTAGGATGGTATGGAATGGTATAATCGTAATCTTTCAACAGTTCGAGCTAACATGTTTGGCACATGATACATTTGTTTTGGATGGAGAAATATTTGAGGGTTTTAGAAATGGGTTTTCTACTGGGGTCAATACAAAATTCAATTTCACGCTCTGGGGGTAGGCCATAAAGTTCTTTGAGAAATACGTCAGGAAATTTATTAACAATAGAAATAACATTCAAATCTGACGTATTTTTGTTTAAATACGTGACACGGGCTAAGAAAGCTTGACATCCGTTTTTCAATAAACGAATAGCTTTATGGCTTGATATGATAGTGATTGACTTTAGTGGTTTGGTTACTTGAATTCGCATAACAGGTTGGTTAGGAATACGAAAACTAACAACCTTATGAAAACAATCAATTTTAGCATGGTGAGTAGTTAACCAGTCGATTCCTAGAATCACATCAAAGGCAAGTATTTTCAAAGAGATAAGATCGATAGGTAACATGAGAGTGCCAATTTGAATCAAATAAGACTTATAAATAGTGGATGAAATGAAGGTTTCTCCCAACGAAAAGATAAGTCAAAGTCTAATTTCTCCGGAGTCAAATTTAAACATTGAGCGCAAGTAGGAGAAATAAAAGAATGGGTAGAACCGGTATCAAATAAGGTATAGACTTTGTTTGAGTTTATGATTAGCTTACCCGTGATAACTTTGTTCAGGTTCCTCGACAAACGCTCTCACTTAAACTACCGACTTTGACTTGTCTGGGACATCCTTTGGCGTCACCATCCCAGCTGGACTTGACTATGTTATAGAGGACATTCCACCCTTAATTGCTTCGTCGCATTCCTGATCCATGATTTGAATCATTACTCTCCAATCCCTATCGAATTGGGGTTGACCGCTCTACACAGGGTAATTCTGATCTCGATGTTGAATTCTCCCAATAGCTGTCCAAAAAGTGAAATCCATTTCATTTATTTTGGCCTTATTGGATCAGACGTCTTTTTCTACAATATCAACACGTTGTGCGGCTTTTACCCATGAATCCTCAATTCTCATTCGATCAGTTGTTTCTTCTTTCATCAGAACTTTGATCATAGCATTGTTAGATTCTAGCTCTAATATTTTATACTCTGACAAAAAGTGCTTCTGTTCAAGCATCGCACATCGGGTAACACAATTTTGAATTGTTGCATCCCTTTGCTCCACGACCGCCTGGCGTTCTTCAGCCTGATCTTCTAACTCATGAATACGATTTTGCAATTCTACATTTTGATCATAAAGTTCTCCTAATAAATCCCTCTCAGGTGAAACTATTAATTCTTCATTCACCACATGGATATCTCTAATTTCTTCTTCGCCTGACATCACATTATCCTGGTTGGTGATTAGAGGTGTCTCAATGGTCTCATTCCCTCCATTGTTAACATTTTCAGCTGTCATTTTCAAACACTGCCATAAAACAAGGGTTAATTGACATGCCACATATTATACCTATATTCTGAATGACCAATTAAATAACAAATAAACTTAGGTAGGTCATACTAGCGAAAGATTTACCCATCTCTCCCCTCCTAGTTCTTATCTCAAATCTCAGCCAGAGATCATATCCCTAAGCTTTGATACCAACTGTGACGCCCCCAAAATAGGTATAGATCACCCATCTTGAGTCGCTTGATACATGGTACATAACTTAAATACAAACTTAATTATACAACTGTCGTGCAAAATATGCCAAAACATAGCTGAGAGTTTAAACAAGAATATTGCTTTCTAGACAATATCCACACTGAATGGAGTCCTCATTACAATTATTATCACACTATTTTATAAAAATAGTGAGGACTACTATAGCCACCATCTCGGACCATCACTCCATTCCTCGACTAGTCCCAGCTATATATTCTCATTTCCTGAAGAGAACAGTGAAAGAAAAGGGCGAGCTCAACTAGCCCAGTAAGAAATATTATAACTAAGATAATGCAGAATAAATTATCGTTAGCCTTCAATAGTATAACAACTGATAGAATGCAATAGACAACAAGTTTTAGATCAACAACTGCAATGGAACAAGCAATCCATTAGAAGAGTCAAGTAGAGCATGATATCTACTATCTTTTATGATTTAAAAAGTTTATCATTAATTTTATCGATGAGACTCAGCTTAATAAATAATCCCCATCATCGAATCATCCTTGCACTACGGCTAAGGATATTCATTAGTATCATGACCACGAATTATCCATGCACTACGGGCCAAGGATATTCGTGTATTCACCAATGGTCATGATTATAGCGAATAATCCCTATTCATAATCATACCAACAATTGTCCATCAATGCACTACGGGCCAATGAGGACTTTTACCCCATCATTTGTAACATTACGGGTTATGATTATATCAAATAATCCTCGGTCATAATCATACCAATCAACAGTTCATCTTTGCACCCTTGGCCGAAGATGACTTTCATCACAATATAAGCATGAGGATGATGACAATGATATAGGCATTAATCAAACGAAATCGATGATAAATATTAAAGACTTTAAATTTATCCAAATTGTTAACATGATACTGCTTTGTGGAGTAAAATTTAAGAATAATATTCATGCATCAAAAATAATTTTGGACATAAAATACATTAATTTTTGTTGTGAATAGTACCCCGGGTGAATAGTAACCGAGTGAAAAGCATCCCATGAATAGTACTTCAGGAATAGTACCCCATCATAAAATGTGCCCCGAATACCTGAGTGAATATTAACCAGGTGAATAATAACCCGTGAATAGTACCTGGCATGAAAAGTACCCCGAATACCCGAATGAATAATACTAGAGTGAATAGTATCCAGGTGAATAGTAACTCGTGAATAGTATCACGGGTAAAAATATTGTTATTTAATAAGAAAGTTCAGATCAAAATTCCAATAAAACGGTACTAGATGAAACGCAAAACTCAAGGATATTCCACTAATTTCAGGGATTATAGAAGCAATACTTACCATAGTAAGTTTCGATTTAAGAATATGAAAAGAAATAATACCCCTTACAAATACAAAAGAAATAACACCCCTTACGAATACAAAAGAAATAACACCCCTTACGAATACGAAAGAAATAACACCCCTTACCATATGAAAATAACATCCCTTACGAATACAACAAATAATATCCCTTACCTTAGTAGAAGACTGGATATTGCAATAGTGAAGTAGTAGAATACTCTTCTTCTTGCTCTCTATAGTTTCTCTTGTGAGTCTTAGTGAATTGGTGAGAATGAAAGAAGAATTAAGCTTCTATTTATAGGAGAATGGACTAAATAGTAACTGATTCACGAACGATCCAGATTGATTTACTATTAGAACGGACGGTCCATGTTGATTACTATTAAAACCACAACCGACGGTCCAGATTGATTTACTTTTAAAAACACCACTGACGGTCCAGATTGATTTACTTTTAAAACCACCACCGATGGTCCAGATTAAATTACTTTTAATATCACCATCGACGGTCCAGTTTGATTTACTATTAAAACCACCATCAATGGTCTAGATTGATTTACTATTACAACCACCATCAATGGTCCAAATTGGTTATCTATTAAAACCATCATCGACGTTCCATAAAATTAGTAAATCTTCCCATGGAATACTAAGTCAAACTTACTACAAACGCCTCATAACAAATCCCTATACTTATATTAAAAATTGAATAAATATTTACGACAAATCATTTATCTTTAATAAACATATTTTTAATTTATTAACAATTATTCATCATTAATATTATAACTTACAATATTGACAACCAGATCATTCCCATATAAGAGGGGGCTTTCCGATAAAGATTTTTCCTTATTGGCGCGCAATTAGGTGACCAAACCTCTTTCCTCGACAGAACTTTCTAGACATTGTCAATAATGTAATGTAAATAATAATATAAATAAATATGTTTTCTCAATTATTGATTTAATAATATAAAATATTGAGTAGATGATACTTGTGACAATAATTAAATTAAAAAATGTGAGATACTTATGTAGCAATTCATCATAGTAATAATTGAGTAAACTGAGTGGCTTCTTATGTAAGCATCAATAATCAATACCGTGTGCTACTATGCAACCACACGTATTACTATACTTTTACCACCGGGTATTTCAACAGTTTAACAGTAAAATTTTCGCCGTAATTTTTATAAAAAGTTATTTACGTGCTTTTTTAGCTCCAACAGCTTATTCCGTTGTGGGGTCCACTAATGATGGTGTCGTCGTCATTTGGATATTCCCCACAAAAAAAATAATATTCCCCAAATGAACGAATATTCCCCACACAATGAATATTTTATATCAACTTGCTTACTTTGCAAAATTTTCAAATATCACCCTTAACTTTAACATTTTATCAATTTAACCAATTACTGAATAATAATTATAATAAAAATTGAATACTTTTATTTCATAAAATTTGGGGTTTTACAACTAAGGTTACAGCAACCTGTAATACGGTCCAATGGTTTGATAATGCTAATGATACGTCTAGTATTAAGATATCTTATCATGCACGCACCCAGAAAAGTGCCCCCCAAATGGTATTTAAAGGTGTGCGTCTTAGTAGGTCCTAAATTATTCCTGAACTAACGTAAACATTAACGTTTCTCTACGTAGTCGGACTGAGATTTCTAAAAATAATTTCTCAATATTTTTGATGTTCAAAATTATACTTATTTCACAGCCCAAATCACATAATATCATTATCTAAATCAAAATTCTATTTTGATACTTGATCTGAGTTTTTAAACAAAATAGAGTAACATTTTTATTCAAATGGAAGTCTTAAATAAAGTATAACAATTTTTGAAACAATACATTTAGGCATCCGAATAATTACTAAAGCATACATAATTATAAATGAAAATTTCAAAATACGAAATAGCTTGGAAAGTCACTTACCTCGATATCGTTGAACACAAATTTAATAGCCAAGCAATTCCTAAATATAAATTTAGAACAATTAAATGTCATAAGGATATAATTCTATTATTTAACAGCTTTCTTCTTCTTCTTCTTATTATTATTATTATTATTATTATTATTATTATTATTATTATTATTATTATTATTATTATTATTATTATTATTATTATTATTATTATAACTATAAGTATATTTACAAAATATTATTTCCATATATAATCCTTTTTAAACAAATATTACAAATATGCCAAAATAATAATCTTAATACAAAATAATAATTAAAGCCCAATAATATTAATCCAAAACTATTAATTAATAATCTAAACATAAAGCAATAATTACAACTAAAAAAAAAATAACGACAATGGAAAAATACTAATTACTAACAAATATACCAAAATATCCACTTTAACCAACAAACTAAATACAATATTTAACATAATAACAATACAAAAAATTACGTAAGAAACATACCCAAAAATAAGAGCTTTACAGACTGCCTACGCACTCGAAGCCAAAATTTAATAAAGGAGATTTTTATAATAAAAAAAACATCCCACAACAAAGCCTTTCTCAAAATTGGAGGTCTTATTGTTGGTGAATGAAACAAAAGAGCTAATCCCTTTTATTTATAAACTTAGGGAAGGGAAGGGTTTCAAATTCAGAAGATATGGGACTTGGGTCATTATATTAACATACAATTTAGGCATCAATTTTTATACATATAAGCCATGTTCGTACAGTTTTCTCTATAAACTCAAAACTCCATTTTTAAACATAATCTCATGGATTTGATTACTCTAAATCACATACAAATCATATAAAAACATATTATGCATACTAATAAACATCTATAATCAATTTCTTAACAAATTAGCCATCAAAATTCATTTACAGAGAACAAAAATCAATTTTCATGGAGAAAACTCAAGAACATAAAATAAAGTTTGGGATTAAGAAATTACCCTTGGTTTCTCTGTTTAGATTAAACAAGATGATGTAGAATAGCTTTGATTCTTTCTCTTCCTTCTTAGATTTCCAAACTTTCCTCTCAATTTCTCTCTGTGTTTTTCCAGACTTATGTATATATGAATCCGACAATTACGTATATAATATAATATATAATTGGCATAATGCGGATAATCTCTTTGTAATACGGGTATCGATTAAGCGCATCACGGCTTAAATCGATCCCATGTTCTCAAGGCCATGTTTGGTTGGCTCATAAAAGGTCACTTTCTAATTTATTTTAATTAACTTAGTTATTATATAGTTTACTTGTCACACCTTAATTACTCAAATTCTAATATTTAAATTCAATTAAATTAAAGCCAATACAACTCATTAAATCAATTTACCAAATAATTGAAATTCTTATTTATTAATTATAATTTAATTTATTAATTTATTAAATCTCAAATAAATTATTAAATTTAATTAGAATAACACAATAGTTATTTAGCAAACTCATTTAATTTAATTATCCCAATTAAATTAAGACTTTAAACTATAAAATTATCTAACATTAATTAAATTAATATATTGCATTTAATTAAATTATTCTACAACAATTCTATCAAATATTTATTTAACTCCATAATTAAATTAATAACAAAATATTTATTTAATTCAATAAATATTTTAAATTAAATACAAAAATCTCGTTCGTTATATCTTTCTCCCCTTAAAGGGATTTTGTCCCCAAAATTACGATTCAATTAATACATCCTGCTACAATCATGTGCTACATGCTATATTAAAACTGTTAGATTTGTTAGGTTATCGAGCTCAATCTTGCAAATAACCATTTTACAGGTTAAGGATTCAAGGTAACACTATGTGCTACTTGAATGACGTGGATCAGATATAGTGCAAAAAGATTAATTATTTAACTAAAGTTATTTCTCTTTAACCATGTTTAAGATTATGAGATATGTACTTGTTGGTTTTAAGTTGTATAATAAATATCGAGTGGTAAAGTTTGAATTTTCCGTTATATTAAGGATACCAAATTGAGATTTAAAATTTTGTATAATAACTTTGTTGAAGCAAATCATAAAATAGGTTTTGATTCAAAGATATGTAAATAATAAAGGATATTATTTGGGAAGGTTAAGAATGGAAACAGAAAAGTTTGAAATTTTTCCGCATTTTATTAGTTTAAGCATCGAATAATGATGTAAAATATGTAGTTAGATCGTTGTTAACGAATCGGAAGTTGATGGTTGAATTGTATGAATTTTGGGGTCGTTATAGTTGGTATCAAAGCGATGAGTTATGAACCTTAGGTATTAAATAGGAAGGAATGAGGATCGTAAAACTAAACGATCATAAAATAAGAAAAGAATCATAAGGAAGATTAATGTAGAATAAGATCATGACGTGATCTATTTAAGTTGTAAATGACATATGATTTATAATGATTGAATAGTTATAACTTAGTGCTATAAAGAGAATGCACTATGAAATAGTACGAGGTAAACTCACGAGGAGTTATAAGTGATGAAATATGGAGAATTAGTATTGAGCAAAGATTAAGTTAAGAGCAATGTAGAATTATGTGGGATTTTAATTAAGGACTCATGTGATGACAGAGTTGTACAAACCTTTTTATTGGTGGGGGTTTTGTTCTTGCACTCAGTTTATCACGTTGATAATCATTGGAATGTTGTTGTCGTGCTATTAATGTATATATTGTTAGTTCCCAATAGGCACACAATAGATCTAGAAGAGGGGTTGAATAAATCCTTTTTCATTTTCAAATACTTTTCATGTTTATTTTATATTGCTAATGAATTATCATATAACAAACATAAGAATATTTTTAAGCACAGTGAAATAAATAAAAAATCCCCTTCATTGATATATTCATGAACATACATACATTGTTCGTAGAGTTAGTTAAGTTGGAAGCAGTTAATACATACATAGCATTTATAGCAGTTAGGTACATATATAATGTAAATGACAGAAAGTAAATAACTGAATATAAAAGACACAAGGGATTTTAAGTGTTTCAGATACTCAAGCTCCTAATCCACTCTTCTACTTCAACGAACACTAAGATTCCTTGAAGGCCAGCAGCCTTGGAACTTTAATTCACTAAGAACTCTTCAAGCCCAATAGGTTTGGATCTCTTCTAGTTCACTAAGAACTCTTCAAGCCCAGCAGGCTTGAAACTTCATTTAGTCCCTCCGGATAAGGACCCATCAGGCCCTGGCTACTTGTTGTTGTAGTTGTTATTGGTGATTTGCTGCTAAGATGTCTTGAAGCTTGAACATCTTTTGTACTTAGAAGCTTGGCGTGGTCCTCTTTGCATTCTGCGTAGAGTCTGGACCACTTCTTCTCTGGTGCAGCTGATCTTCATACTGTTCATCTCATCCTCATTCGATGCTAGCTGTGCACCATCAGTATCTGGGTTTGCTAAGTGTGAGACCCCAGATTTTATAAATAAAGATTTAAATTTTCTCGAAATAATTTTTTAATATTATGGTGTGAATTTGAGATAATATTATAGTTGTGGGTAGTATTTATAAATTCTGCAAAGTATGCAAGTTGTTATATTATATTCGATTGGTCAGGGAATATTTGTTTTAGCAGGGAATATTCGTACAACGACGCAATCATTGGTGGACCCCACAACAGAATTATTGTTGGATTGAGAAAATGACAAAAATATTTTATTAAAAATAACGGCGGAAGTTTTACTGGTTGATCTTGTTGAACTACTTTCGGTAGTAAAAATACGATGTACGTGTGGTTTCATAGTAGCACACGGTATTGATTATTGATGCTTATGTGAGAAGTCACTTAGTTTGATTCCATTATTGTCGATTAATAATATGAATTATTATAACGATGATGACGTTTTGTTTTATTCGTATTATTAATGTAATAAAATAGAAATATCTTTTTATATAAAACAAAATACTTTATTAAAGTTATTCTATAAATAGAATATATTATATTTTATTATGCATAGTGTTTTGCATAGTGTTGCCATATTGTTTGCATAGTAAAATCTTTTTATATAAATAGAATATATTATATTTTATTTAAAAGATTTTGCTTTAAATATGGACCGTTAGATTAAAGTAAATCAATCTGGACTGTTCATGGATTAGTTAATATGCATTCCATTTTCCTATAAATAGAAGCTCATTCCTTCATTATTTTCTTACGAATTCACTAAAACTCTAGAGAGATAAACTGTAAGAGAGAAAGAAGAAAAGTTTTTTGCTACTTAACTTTCTTTTCCTATATCCAGTTTCTGTTACGGTAAGGGATATTATTCTTTAATATTCATGAAGAGAACTGTTATTCCATTTCTTATTATTCTGTTGGAATAACCTGTATACGCGGAATACCCTATACTTGGTGACATTCTTCTATTATTCTGTTGGAATATCCTGTCTGTGTTATACGCCGGACCTGGTTCTGTTTTAATTATTCACCATTCATTGGAATATCCTCTCTGCATGCTTTACGCCTGACTAGATTCCATCTTTATTATTTTATCTTTATTATTCTGTGTGTATCATGTGTGTGTTTTACACCATTATTTATTATTCATTATTTATTATTCATTTGGAACATCATGTATGCGTTGAATTTCACGACTGGTTCCGTTATTATTATTCTGTGGAATAACTTTGTCTATCTGCAAGTACCGTATGCATGGTGATTTCTTTTGTTATTTCATTCGTTATTATACTCGATTAAAATTTTGACTTCTTTACTCCATGAAATTAGTAGAATATCCTTGATATTTGTGCTTTATCCAAGATTTTCATGAAAATATTCTTTTGAGCATTCTTGAATTTTACTCTACAAAGCGAAAGATATCGTCGACAATTTGGACGTTATTAGTTCCTGAATAAATTAATTCGTGAACTTGTTTTATTTAATTATTATGTCATTGTCATCATCCTCATGTTATATTATGTTAAAAGTTATCTTTGGCTTACGTGCATAGATGAACTTAGTATGATTATGACTAGGGATCATTCGGTATAATCGTGACCTGTTATAAATGATGTGATAAAAGTCCTCAGTGGCCTGTAATGCATTGATGGATAGTTTTTGGTATGATTATGACCAGGGGTGATTCGGTATAGTCATGACCATTGATGATTTGATGAAAATCCTTGACCGTGGTACAGGGATGATTAGATATTGTGGTTTATTCATTAAGCTAAGTCTCAATGATAAAAATTGATGAAAACCTTTTAAATTATAAAAGATAGTAGACTTTATTCTCTAATTGACTCTTCTAATGGATTGCTTGTTCCGCTGCAGTTAAGCTTGATAGTTATTATATTTTATCAGTTTAACATTGTTGAGGGCTAACGATAAATTATTCTACATTATCTTAGTCATAATATTTCTTACTGGGCTAGTTGAGCTCACCCTTTCTTTCATTGTTCTATTCAGGAAATGAGAACGTAGCCAGGACTAGTCGGGGAATGGAGCAACGGTCCAAATGATAGTATTAGTAGTCCTCACTATTCTGTAAAATAGTGTGACAATAAATGTAATGAGGACTTATTCTGAGAATGGATATTGTCTAGAAGATAATATTTGTATTTAAACTCACAGCATATGTTTTGTCGTATTATACACGACTGCTATATTATTAGGTTGTATTTGAATTTTTTACCATGTATCTGGGCGACTCAAGATGGGTGATGTGTACCTAATTTTGGGGGCGTCACACTAAGTCTCTGAGCTTTTGGTAGACTTCTTCTGGCACTTAGAATTCCTTTAATCCTTCTTGAATGATCTGCAGACATGGTTCTGCATCTCTTCTATTTCAACTTTTGGTTCATGGTGATTCGTAGAGTGGCTCTCTCGATCTTCTTTGTGCTCTGCCACTTTTCTGAATGCTATCTTTTTGGCCTTCTCGGCTCTTAGCTTAGCGGCCATCTCCAGTGGCATTCTCATCCTTATTGAGTGAAGCTTTAGTCCGTTCAAGTCTTTCTTCAAATCTGCTTCACTTCCAGCTTTGTAGTCTCACTGCTAGTAAGACTTATTTTGTTCAGTTCTGGTGGAACTCGTAGAGTCAACAATATAGCATTCCAATAACTCAACAATCCTACAACTCAACAACTCTTGATCTTTGAGGCTATGGCTGATATATACTCCTTCACTATCTTCCCATTGGAATATAACCGTTAGAAGCTATTTGAATTGCTTCATAGATCTCGAGTTATTTGGTGCAGACTGCTTGATGTGACATCACAACTCCTTTTTGACTTTACTAACACAATAGTCTGCTACCTTACCTGCCGCCTTAGAGTTGTCATCTTCCCGTGTCAGGCAGGTAGTCATCTTTATTTCTTCTTTCTGACTTCTTGATTAGAACATCAAAAATTGTCCTTTTGCATCGATGCTCTTAAACAACAATGTTCAAATATCAGTCTTTAGATTGAACCATTGCCAATGCTTCAATCTTTAGATGACCAAACTCTACGATTATAATCATGATGTTCTTGGACCGTATCGTAGTGTGTCTTGTTGAATGTTTTTCCTTGACTGGTTGAGACAAGACTAAGATTCTGAAGAGTGCTTATTGGATCTTCAACGTAGAGCACCTCTTCCTTCTCTTTTGTAGTGCTTCAACACTTCTATTTGCCTCAACTGATCTCAGAAATTGATAGCTTGACTGATTAATCTGGTCCTCCTCAACCTCAAGACTTATCAGGTTAGACATGCTTAGTCTCTTTCTCCTTGTGATCTCCCGTTCACATATCATCAATTGTCTAACCTATGCTTCATCTTCTTTGTCTTTTCTGTATAGGTTGGCCAGTGTTTCTTTGTAAACTACATCAGTTCCTTCTTTGTTTGGAAAACACTACGATCCCGGTTGATCCCAGGATCGTTGCCTCCTATTCTCTTAACAGCTACTGCACTTGCTGACTTTTCTTTGTCAGTCGCTTTTACTGAAGACTTCTTCTGATCGACTTGTGAAAGACTTCATCTTGAATGGCTTCAGAACTCAATCTAGATTTTGATTGAGATGGTGCCTAGATCTTCTGTTAGCTTGCATGCCATCCGTTGAGTGCTCTCTGGTTTCCTTTAGGTGAAATGTATCTTTGCAACTCAGACCAAAGGCTTCATTCTTTGGATATTCTGGGAGTGCTTATTTGTTGAGAATCATGTTGACTCTATGATTCTACCTTGGCGTTATGGGCACCTCTGTTGAAGCCTTAGTTCCGCACACTATGATTTGGCTTTGGTTCTGCAGACACTACGACTCCGAGATCAGATCTTGACACACTATGATTTTTGTCTTTATGCTTGTTGTCCTTGTCTGATCTGGCTCGACTATGATTTCTGTCTTTGATATGATCAGTAGACTCTATGACTTCAAGTGTGGCCTACGATTCTTAACTTGGCTTTTGCAGATGCTCGGTCGGTTCTTAGACAGGTTGTCTCTATAATTCTGAATATAACTTCCTCAATAGACTACAGCTTTGAGGAAGTTCTTCTCGACACACTATGATCCTTCCTCGTCTCTCCTGGCAGTCTACGAACTTTGAGATCTGCTATCTTGTAGACTAAGATTTCGCCTTGATAGTTCTCGAGCATTCCTTAACTCTCCTGACAGATTACGATTTCTGGTGCAGTGCTCGACGATCAGACATGCCTATCAATTACATTATAAGATCAACCTAACAAGCTTGATCTTTCTATATTTATAGTCTTTGTATATCATTTCTTTTTAAGGACTTTACAAAGTTGTTTTGCTTATGTAGGATCAACCTAACATATTTGATCAATTCATTCTAAGTCCTTGTACATATGTTTTTTATTATCTATCAAAGGACTTTACAGCTTTTCTTAATGCAAGCATACTTGCATATTCATTCATTTATATCATAATCAAATCATATATAAATAGGAATAACATTCTCATGTATATTCCTAACAATCTCCCCCTATTTGATTATGACAAAAATAATTAGTGCATGCATGAGATGAATAAATCTTATATACAGTGAGAAGCTGTATTTCTAAAATAGATAAGCATGAATTTCGTTGATGATAATATGAACTTGCATACACTATGACACTCTACATCCTGGATCCAGAACATACCTAACTAGATAGAGATGTACCTTTTTGGCTCCATGTGTGTCTCCAGGATGTCTGTTAATCAGCTACTCGGCTACTTATCTTGTTCTTCTTTTCTCTGCTCCCCCGGGATGGTGACTTCATTTCTTCTTGATCTCCTAGTTCTTGCTCCCCCTTAGACTCTATGTGCATGGGATCATTATCCTTTGGCATTTCTTCTTGATCTCCTGGTTCCTGTTCCCCCTCAAACTTTGTGTGTATGGGATCATCATCCTTTGGCTCCCCCTTAGATGATGACTCTACTTCTGCTGATGTCTTCTTCTTCTCCTTCTTTGCCTTTTTTCTTCCTTCATTCTTTTTGCTTTACTCCTCCTTGAGTGCCTCTTTCTATGTCTCTTTTTCTCCCCCTTTTTTGTCATTAATCACTTGTGAAAGCTGCTCCACATTTGACATAAGTTGCTCCATCAGGTAAGATGAGTTACCAACCTCAATCTCGAGTTCTTGTTGGCTCAGCTCAAGTTGTAGGGAGAGAGACTAATTCAGATTGTCAATCTTGTCAAATAGAGATAGAATTTGCTCTTCATTATCCTTCTGTGCTCGTAGAGCTTCTTCCTTCTGATCATGCATAGCCTTTAGATAGATTTAATCTCTCTCTTTGATTTTGAGAGATATATTAGACATAGTGGCTCAGAATCTGTCTTGAAGCACATTATCTTCTTTTTTCTGACAATATCTTTGCCTCTTCAGTGATGATAGATATCTTCTCAAACAACTCATTAGAGTTCTTCATTATCTTCTGCTCCATAGGAGTTTGGTCATTAGGTTGGGCAGACTCATGTTGATCATCTGGTTGGACTCTACGAATTTCACTTTTGAATAGACTTTTGAATATGATATATCATTGAGTACCAATCATTGTTGGAGGATGAAGGAGTATCATTCAGCACTGTCGGATTAGCAGAGAATTTCTCAAACTCAGCATGGTCACTTTCACTGGTAGAGTGAGATAACTCTGCGATCATACACTTGGGTATAATCTTTCTACCATCTGAACCTGCTTTGCAATCACAAGGAATGTAGTGGTTACCAGCATGTTGGTAGAACTTGAAGTGAGACTGGTCGTTGATCAACTTTATTGCAAACTTCTTTACTCATGGAATGTTTTGAGACACCAGTTCCAAGTTTTGAAAGTATGAGTAACACCAATTGAAGTAACTCCCATATTTACCAGTATATTCTTTTAACCAGGGCATCAATAGGAAGAACCATCTCATCAGAAGATCATTAGGATTGTACAAAATTATAGTGAAGTCTAACTCCATGTTTTTTTAGTTGTTAAACACCTCGTCTGTAGTCATCCTTACAACTTTGAGTTGTTCATTTCTATAGCTTATCCATATTTTTGGTGGTACATCTGGTGGTTCATTAAAGACTTGCACCACTATTCTTCTATGAACTCTTGCTGGAGAGAGAACATGATAGTCTACTGATTCCTCTGATTCCTGGTATGTAGAACTAGAATCTTTTTCCACCTCTTCACCTTCTGAGCTTGAATTATGCTGGATCATTTCATCTGATCTATTAGAGAATCCTTCTTTCAGATTTTCCTCACTTGTTTCTTCTTCAGCACCCTTAGCACTTTCTTCCTTGAATTAAGACTCATCATCACTTAATGTAATGATTGCAGTAGAGGGTTCTCCTTTCTTCTTTAGGACAGATTTAGCAAGCAGTCTATTGCTCTTGCTTCTCCTTGGAGGTTCAGCTGTAAGAGAGTCAGTCCTTTCATCACCTTCAGATTTTGAAGCCTCTGAATCATCAGATAAGCTTCCTTGATGTTCAACATCAGTAGGAACAGGTCCTTTTTCCTTGGACTCAGCAGGTTTTGAGCCATCATATGAGCTAGTTGGAGCATTAACAGTAGGAGATGCATTTGTTTCAACTTTTAACCTTTCTTCATCAATAGAGTGGCTACTCTGAGTGTTAGTCATAGGACTTGTATATTCTTCTTTATTACCAGATATAGCTATTCCTTTCATAGGTTCAATTTTCTCCTTCTTGGATTTAACTTCTTCTTTATTAGTGGAATTGCTCCTTGAGGATTCATCCTTGAAGCTCTCAGTTCCCTTCTCATCTTCCTCGACTCTACATTATCTTCTTTGATGGATAGACTTCTTTGGGGAACTGGTACTGATTTCTTTATCACCTTAGTTTTCTTCTTCGGTAGCCTCACAGATTTGTACTAAGGAATGTTTGAATCTTCAGTGAATGACACCTCCTTCTATTTCATAGTGTTTGCCTTCCTTTTCTTTGTAGTGCTTTTGCTGGTGCTGCCATATATCATCAGCTTTATGTTCTCCATTGAGTTCTTCTTCCAATTTGCAAATAGTTGTATAGTCATCACTTTGTGACTATTAAGGACTTCAACTTCATCATCCTTAATTTTATTATTCAACTTCTTCTTTAAAATGATACTCAAGAATCTTCCATGAAAAACATTTGTGAGGGGTTTTCCTATTAAACTCTTCTTCTCTTCCTTATCCAGCCATTTGGACATTTGGTCGACCAGGATAACTCCAAAGTTAATACGCATCTGTAGAACTATTGCGGACATGATCTTTTGCTGTTGATCACTCACAGTGTCATGTGTAGTGTCCTTGTATAGGATACATTTTCCCACTATTTCAGCAAGGAACTCGAATTCTTCAGGAAACTCCTTTTTCTTCATGTCCTTTAGACTAGGGTTTCTTTTGTACTGCATAATCTTCTTAGCTTTTCAGTGTCAATCTCATCTAGGATTTTTTGACCTAGGTCAGGAAAACCTAAGCATTGATTGATGTCAGAAGATTTTAGCTTCAGAATTTGACCCTTGACCTAGGTGGAGAGGATTCTAGAATTTATGGTTGCGTTTGAGTGAAACTCTTTAACCAAGTCAGCATATATTCGAGTGTTTGCCTCAAGACATTCTGACAATCTAGCCTTCTTCACAAGTTCAAGAATATCTCTAAACTTCTTCTCATATTTCTCAAACACCATTGTTCCGAGCTGAATGCCAGTGATTACTAGCCAATCTACCATTTAAAGAGTTCGAAGTATGGGTATTTAGTCTTAAGGGTCTTATGAAAGATAATTGAATGCGATTTGGGCGAAGCTAGAGGGTTAATGGATTCAGGCTTTGAAAAGTATTTTAGGGTTTTAGAAAGGGAGGGTGAGAGGTTCGATAACTTTTGATAACTGTTTGAAGATTTTAGCTGTTTAGAGGTAGTTTACCTTAGGTATAGATTTGACAGGCTTGCAGCTTTTGAGGAACCCGCTCAAATGAAGTTGCCAATTATTTGAATTTTTCTCTTGTAACTATTCCTTCCACGTTTCTTTGTGGGACAGTTATAAGTTGCTGATAAGTCACAATCTATAACTCCTCCATCGTATCCGTTCTTCAGATTTGACTTTTCTTTCGTTGACTATTCCAGTACGTAGAGTAGCTTGATGAGATTGCTATGTACTCTACGATTTTCTTTAACAACTCAACGATTATCTCCTGAGAGATGCTTCAGTGGCGTTTTGACACTGATCCTCATTTTGCATGGCTTAACCACTGATGCGGCCCAATTGAGTTCGGGCATTGAAATCCTAAAATAAATTTGTAAGACGTCTTTTCAAACTGTATTTTTAACTTCCCTCCACATGATCTGAATAGTTTGGCATGTGTCAAGATCTGCTGAGCTTCCCATGAGCTAGTGTATCCTTTGGGAAGACAACGATCATCGAGGTTGCTCTACGATCGTTGAGTCTACTGCTGAACATACTCTACGAGTGTTGTCTGTCCTGGTCCTTGAGATGAACTTGACTTAGCATTCCTTTTGGGTTTCTCAGAAAGGGCCAACCTCTTAGAGTGAACTAAGGGTCAGGTTTGTCCCTGAGGCGCTTACCAGATGAAGAACTTTAGATGTGATTGGTATTGATATCTCATTTTGATCTTTTTTGCTGGGGAGTTCATTTACCGACTTTAGACATTTGCGTTAGTTGTACCCGTGGTGTCCTCCTTTTTTTACACTTCGATCAGATGTTTGATCGTAGGCACTCCACAATTTTGAGTTGGGTAGTTCACAAGGTTATCAATGGCACATTTTGAGATTTTCCTACTCACTATGGATCTTCATTTAGTTCATCAGCCACAAAGTTTTGGGACTTTGTAACTGGTATAATGCTTCATAGTTCATTTCTGATACTTTTAGTGTTGTTGTTCTTTAACAGATCACTCCTCCCCCATAGTTGATACTATCTTCTCAAATAGGGGTGAGTTTTTCTTATGTCGTATGTCGGAAAAGCGACCTTGCATATCTCCTTCTGACTGGAATCATTACCATCATTTAAACCTTCTTGGATCATAGAAATAAATATCTTCAGGACTAATCACTCCATGATTGTTGATAGAACTACGAACGTAGTATTATTTATCTAAAACCCGAACAAGTGTTTTCAGGAGGCTTGTAGATCTTCCTTAAGCTCTTTGACCGATTGCACACGTGGAGTTCTGCTTCTGTGATGAGTTCTTCATGATCAATGCTCAATGATCCTCTAATGTGAACTTCCTCGAGGGTTCTTCTCAGATGATATGCTTTGTATGAGTAAGCATATAAGACCTTTTTCCTCTTCGCATGAATGGTCTGCTTCCTTATAGAGATTAGCAACCAGGTGGGCTTTATTCATGTTAGCTCAGCAAGTCTTCAAGAACAGGCTTTGACAGAGAATGATTTTGTCAGAACATTTTTGAAATGTCTTAAGCCTCCAGCTGGTTGAATCTTCTCGATCAAGTCATCTACTTCACAGATTCCTTAGTGTGGTCCAGATAGACCAAATATCTGCTGATTAGATAAATATCTATTTTTGGTACCCATGGTTAAATGGGTCCTGCTAGGTTAGTTTCCAAAATCCTTGTTCCTCATATATTTGAATTTTCATCACAATGATCATCAACAATCATATCTATTCATGTATTCAATTTAGGTATGACATTTTAAGATGCATATTGATGAGTGTGTGTAAGATTAACCATTTTAATAAAACACTCTTTTCCTTTGATGGTTTCATCATTTGCTTGGTTATGTTCACAGATTTTAAATGTTCATGGAGTGAGAATCAGTTCTATCACTTATTTG
This sequence comes from Panax quinquefolius, assembly GCA_020205615.1. Classification (NCBI taxonomy): domain Eukaryota; kingdom Viridiplantae; phylum Streptophyta; class Magnoliopsida; order Apiales; family Araliaceae; genus Panax; species Panax quinquefolius. The sequence goes on from CM035154.1 coordinate 26,376,099, forward strand.
TATCTAGTTGATTCATGGAGATGATCAGTTTCTATGAATCTTTAAGATACTCTTGTAGAACTGATCACACTTTATGTATTATCAAAAAACCTAGAACGAAGGTTTGTATGAACATACTAACCCGTCAACAAGGATAACTCCACTTAAGATTAATTAAATCTTGATATGCTTATGACTTATTTCAGACTTCTTTCAAGATGTTATCTTCAACCTAAAACTTGGATGGAGAGAAAGTTTGTTAGCAGTTACGTTTCCAACCTTAGTATACTTTCTCCTCCCCTTTTTAGGTAGAATATGGTCTCTTAATAGAATACTGTTATAGTACATAAGTTGATGCAACATGATGTTCATATTAATATCACTGATGTGAGACCCCAAATTTTATGAATAAAGATTTAAATTTCTCGAAATATTTTTTTTTAATATTATGGTGTGGATTTGATATACTGTTATAGTTGTGGGTAATATTTACAAATTTTGCAAAGTAAGCAAGTGGTTATATAATATTCGATTGGTCAGGGAATATTCTTTTCGTCAGAGAATATCCGTACGACGGCACAATCATTGGTGGACCCCACAACGGAAGTATTGTCGTAGTTAGAAAACGATAGAATTATCTTTTTATAAAAATAACGGCGAAAGTGTTACCGTTAAAACTGTTGAACTAGCCGACAGTAAAAGTATAGTAATACGCGTGGTTGTATAGTAGCACATGGTATTGATTATTGATGCTTACGTAAGAAGTCACTTAGTTATACTCAATTATTGGTATAGTAATTGATGCATCATATCTCTCATATTATTGATTCAATTATTATCACAGTATCATCTATATAATATGTTATATTATTAAATCAATAATTGAGACGGAAAAGTTATTCATATTATTATTTGCAATATTGACAATGTCTAGAAGTTCTATCAAGGAGAGGTTTGGTCACCTAATTACGCGCCAATAAGGAGAAATCCTTATCGGAAAGCCCCCTCTTTCCTGGGATTGACCTAATTGTTAAATATTGTGAATTATAATATTAATGATGAATAAGATTGTGTTGATTAAAGATGAAATTGATAGTTCCATTGTGTTGGAATTATTATATTAGTGAAAATTGACATTTATTCCGATGATAATTGATGTTTGGGGGTTATATTGATAAATCGGATAATTAATCGGATAAATGAGCAATTAATTGCTATTAATTCACATTCTTATATAACTATTTGTTCACATGTGTGTACTACTGAATCACATTCTTGTACTATTAGGGGAGTTGGTGCAAGATTGATAATACTTGCATGACTAAGTTAAAAAATGAGGTTAAATGGAGGTACTATAATTGGAATTCGTATTTTCACATGATTATAACTATTGATTCACATGATTGAACTATTGATTCACATTATTTACTATTAGGGGAGGTGGTGAAAGTTTGATAATACTTGCAGGACTAAATTAAAAATGAAAGAAAAGTTGGAGGTATTGTACTATAATATTTCAAGCCCCAAAACGTGCAATTATCGAAACTATATTTTCCTATAAATAGGAGCTCATTCTTCCTTCATTTCTCACCAATTCACTAAAGCTTTAAAGCAATTATTATAGAGAAAAATTATAGAGAGAAAGAAGAAGAGAAGTCTGTTACCTCTCTACTCCAGTATCCAGTTTCTTTCTAAGGTAAGGGGTATTATTTCTGTCGTATTCATGAAGAGAGCTATTTTTATTTCATTCCTTATTATTATGTTGGAATAACCTGTCTATGCGAAGTACTGCATACATGGTGAAATTCTTCTATTATTCCATTCTTTATTATCCATTGGAATATCACATGCATGGATTACGCATGACCGTTCCATTCTTTATTATTCGATGGAATATCTTGTTTGTCGATTACGCACGACACGTTCCATTCTTTATTATTCATTTGGAATAACTCATGCGTCTGCGGTTTTATATCGCATTCTGGTGAATTCTGTTGTTATTCCATTCTTTATTATTCTCGTTGGAATATCCTATCTGCATGCGCGGATACGCATGACCGGTTCCATTATTTATTATTTCATTGGGAATAACTTATCTCATGCGGCTTATCGCATGCATGGTGAATTCTTCTATTATTCCATTCTTTATTATTCTGTTGGAATAACCTGTCTATGTGGATTACCGCATGCATGGTGAATGATCCTTTGTATTCATTCTTTATTAAATTGTAGAAATGATCTGTCTACGTGGATTACCGCATGGCGGGTGAAAATCCATTTGAAGTTTCATAATTTTTCTGACCCTAAAAAATTTTGGAAAAATTTGAAATGATAATTTGATGAGTTTTCTAGATTGTGTCAAAAAATTGCGATTTTTGGATGTATAGATTAAGAGTTATGGATTTTATGGGAAAAGATTATTTTAAAAGTAAACCCTTATAACTCTTTGTGGTTAACTCCAAAATTGGTGAAATTTTTATCGGGAGTACATATATATAACAGGAGTATACCCTGTAAATTTCGGAATTTTTGGACAAATGTACAATTTATGATAAATGTCTAAATATTCGGAAGTTTTGGCCATATAAAAAAATAGTAAATGAATTTTAAAAATTTTGAGAAAAATATATGTTCAATATGTGACTATATTCTGCTAAATCCTAGAAAAGAAATATTTTTGGGACTGATTTGGTATTTTTCATGAAAATGGTTTAGTTACGCATATATGAGTTAAATATGTTATGTGAAGTAACGAAATTAGTAAATAGGATTTTATGGCTTGAGAATCCTATATAGGGTATATGCAGCTTTTTGATAAGAGATTTGATCATTAGTGATGAAATCTTATGCATTATTTGGTAAAGTATAAACAATTGAAATAAATTTTTTATAAGTTTAAGAAGTGATTAAAATATTGTTATATATTAATAATATTAGATTATGAGTTTATTAAGTGATTGATAATATTTAGATAAATTTAAAGTCTTTAATATTTATCCTTATTTCCGTTTGATTAATGCTTATATCATTGTCATCATTCTCATGTTTATATTGTGATAAAAGTCATCTTTGGCTTACGTGCATAGATGGAATTGGTGTGATTATGACCAGGGATTATTCGGTATAGTCATGACCGTAATGTGACGGATGATGTGGTAAAAATTCTCAGTGGCCTGTAATGCATTGATGGACAATTTTTGGTATGATTATGACCAGGGATTATTCGGTATAATCATGACCATTGATGATTTAATGAATATCCTTGGCCCGTAGTGTAGGGATGATTCGATGATGTGTTTTATTTATTAAGCTGAGTCTCAGCGATTAAGTTGATGAAAAACTTTTTAAATCATAGAAGATAGTAGATTTTATTCTCTGCTTGACTCTTTTAATGGATTGCTTATTCCGCTGCAGTTAAACTTGATGTCTTTTGTATTTTATCAGTTTAACATTGTTGAAGGCTAATGATAATTTATTCTGCATTATCTTAGTCATAATATTTCTTACTGGGCTAGTTGAGCTCACCCTTTCTTTCACCGTTCTCTTCAGGAAATGAGAATATAGTTGGGACGAGTCGGGGAACGGAGTGATGGTCCAGATGATAGCATTAGTAGTCTTCACTATTCTGTTAAATAGTGTGACAATAAATTTAATGAGGACTCCTTTGAGTGTGGATATTGTCTAGATGACAATATTCTTATTAAAACTCTCAGCTATGTTTTGTCGTATTTTTACACGACGCTTATATAATTAAGTTGTATTTGTATTTTATACCATGTCTAGCAGCGACTCAAGATGGGTGATGTATACCTATTTTTTTGGGGCGTCCACAACCGAGGAATCAGACTTTCCACCGCCGGTTTCTTGACGACCATTTATCTTGATATAATGAGGTTAGGCATTGATGTGCATATTTTTATATTCATTTCTCGATGACTTGTTGCTCTAGTTGTCCTTCGATCAATTAGTCATAGTCTTGAAGATGTAAGCGAAGAAAGTCTTGGCATCTTTAGTTCTTTGACGACCTTGAATCTCAAGGTTCACATCCAAATTTGTTAGTTAGCCAAAATACATATTTGAGAAATTCTTCTTTCTCCTCCGGATAAGTATTTCTTAGAATGTATAGCCTTTCATCTTTCGGTGATCGTGGATGCTTGACTCTTTGTTGTTCTTTGCCTCTTGACCTCTCATCTTTTGTCTTTTGTAACAATCCATAATTTTAAATTGTAATTCAAAATATTTATTGAGTTATATAAATAATTTAATTGACGTGTTTATTGATCGAATAAATATTTGCTTAAGGTGATTTGATTTGATTATTTATTTGTTAAATAAATAATTTATGAGTTAAGAAAATTGATCATCTTGAAATAATATTCTCATTTTATTTAATAATTAAGTTAGAGAGTTTATAATGATTAAATGAATTATTATAATAATATTTAATGTGAATTTGTAATTAAAATGATGTGTTAGTTGATTAAATAAAATTATAATTATAAAGAAAATTATAATTTTGTTGTATTGATTTATGTGGTGAATTAATTTAATATATTGTTATTAGAATTAATTAAAGTGTGACCATAAACTATGCTATTAAGTAGTTATTAAAATAAGTTAAAGGAGATTAATTCTGTTTTTGCCAAACAAGGCTTAATGAATGTTAAGTCTTTAATTTAAATCTGCTTTTACCAAACAAGGTGTAAGATTTGATGGGTTAATTTTTAGTTAGTTAGCCAAACAAGCATTATGGCTTTTGATTTTCAAAAATATAATAACTGATATCAGTTATAGATATAATTATATTATATAATTAATACCTATATTATTACCTATACGTTATATTTTAGTACGTAAGTTAGAATAGAGAAGAAGAACACAAAAGAATAAAAAGAAGAGAAATTGAGAGAGAACTTGAGAGAATTCTAGAGAGGTTTGAGAGAAGAATTGGGGAAAAGAAAGCTTGTTGATCAAAATGGAAAGTTATCATCTTCTAGAAAATAAGGTATCATCTTACCCCTTTAAATTTCTTTAAAGTTAAAGTTTTATTCTCTTTCAAAAATTTCTGTAAAAACTTTGTGAAGGTTAAATTACTTGTGTTATGTAGTTTCTATGTGATAACTAGTTGTTATGAAATTGTTTTCATTAGTATATATATGAGTATAGTAAATGAATTCATGTTATGTATGTATTTTGTGAAGGAAATCATATTACAGTGAATTAGAATGAACATATATATGAATATGGCTTAGTTTAATGTAAAATTGAGGTTTAATTCTCTGAATAATATATAAATTGACAATTGAATTCGAAAGAGGATGAATAAACATAAGCATAGTATGTTGATTTAACTATTTTGGTTGAAAAACAAAATCATAGTGATGATTTTCACTGAAACTTTCAAAAAGTAAAGTTTTAGCAAAAATAGTGAAAATTAATGGTTGTAATTTGGATGTTTATGTTGTTTAGATGGCTAGAAACGCGTTAGAAAATATTAGATTATGTTTCTGTAAACCTATTTCACCTTGGGTAGGTTGGTATGGTTGTTAGAAAAGAGTTTGGAGGCCTAATTTGGCTTTCCGTAGTGTTCTAGAGCTAAAATTGCAAAATCGCAGAGGGACCCCTACCTACCTACAGTGCCCCCCAGTTCAAAAACCCCCACCCCGGTGGGGGGGGGGGGTATTCTGTATAACTGAAATTTTGAAAATAAAATTGACCGGACATAGTTTACTAAAATGAGCATAACGTTTTCATACGAACTCCGATTGATGAGATTCAAGATGATTTGGAATGAAGACGAATAGGCCTATAACTTTTATTCTTTAAGTTTTTCAATTTTCAATTTTATGAAGGATCAAAATGGCCATCTTTAGGACTGTTATGTATTTGGAGGCAATCGAAGGGCGTCAGGATGCGCGAATGCAAGTGCAATCCTTTGTGTATTAGTATAACCTAATGATAATATGTTGGACATTTAATAGGAGGTTATATCAAGTTGTTAATGTATATGTGGTGCAATGACATGATCACTTAAGTAGTTGTAATAAAGCTAAATAGTGATGTTCATGAAAAGATGTGATGTTGTTAGTGAGCTATATGAAGCTAACATTATTGTAACTAATGTGTATTATTAATACATATGGTATGTGCAGGACTTGTGGTGAACATGAGTAGTGATTGTTTAACCTACGCACGAGGCAAGTTTCTTAACCCTAAACTTTCTTTGAGCAAGTTTCTTAACTCTAAACTTTCTTTGAGCAAGTTTTCCTAACTCTAAACTTTCTTTGAGCAAGTTTTTCTAACTCTAAGCTTTCTTTGTGCAAGTTTCTTAACCCTATTTATATCGTGCAAGCTCCTAAACCTTATCTCTTGACATTGAGCCAATCTTTAACTTGTTATTTAGCATGCAAATTTCTACATTCTGATACACTAAAGTTAAGCAAGTTTTATCATTCAACTTACTATTTATTATGCATGCTTAAGACTCAACTCTAAATAAGGTTTTAACCTTAGCTTAACATTGTTCAAGCAAGGTATGTTACGTTATTTAATACCTATGCTCTTAGATTATTCCTAGAGCATGACCTTAGTATACAATGTTGATTCACTTATGATTTATTCTATAGCACCATGTTGTTACATTTTTATTCAACTAATCCTTAGTTGATGTTCGTAAACTCTAAATTACCTTGAAACTTATCCAAACCAAACTTACTTCGGTGCGGACTCGTATTCTAAATGCTAAGATGAACAACCCTATTATAGGGGATAACTTACGCATAACATTAAAATGTTTGTGCACAATACATTGTACGAAGGGCTGATCTCCCTAAGTACGAGGAGTCCTTATAGTCTTACGACTGTTAAAGATTATGTTGAAAGATTACTTACAACTATGGACATAGTTCGTGGTTCTTTGACCCTCAGTTATATATTTCAAGTTCTGTTCCTGATTATTATTGATGAAGTACTTTATTCATTTCTATTGAGCCTATTCATTTTGCAGTTGATATGATGTTTATTCATTATTATTCAAGTGAGTTTTGTTTGCTCACTCTTGTATATATAAACTTATTACAGCTAAAGTTGAGAAGGTCGATGAACCTACAACTAGCAAAGGAAAGGGAAAAATGTACAAGTGATGAAGACTTGTAATTTAATAACTTTTATGTTAATAGACTTTATATTTAATGATGTGATGTAATTATTTTATTTTCGCACTTGATTGATGTTAAGGTTAGACAACCTGGAATATTTTTTTGGATTTAATGATGTAACCCTTCTATAGAGAGGATTTATGGTTTAAATGTTATTTTATTTGGGTAGATAGTATGAATGTATGGAAAGTGAGCACCAAGTCTTGGGGAAATGAAGTACCCAGATTTGGGGTGTCACAAGTTAGTATCAAAACTTTAGGTTATGAACCTTAGGTGGGGAAAAGCCTTAGGAAGTAACCTTTGAAAAGATAGTGGTGATAAACTCTTATCGAGTTTTAAGAGAGAAATAATAAAACACTTATGTGCTTATGTGGTTTGCCACCTATGTGCTCGTGAGTGTCGAGTAGTATTGATTAGTAATTAAAACTTAAAAATTTTGTTGTCGAATGGCTAATGTAGAAAAATCCAGTCAGGCTAGGGAGGAAGGATCCCAGATACCTAGAGAGGAGGAGCCTTAAGATATTCAGGTGGTTTGGGAACAACTATCGCCACGGGAAACATCTCTGCTGGTCACAAAGGTTGAGCATGAGGGTTTACCCGATGAGGATGATGAAATAGAGACGACGAGAGGAGGACCTGTTGAGTGCCACGATCGGATGAGGATGAGGATGATGAGGAAGAAAAGCTTCCACTTTGATCGCCGCCCCATATGTAGATGAAGTATAAGACCGCAATGTGGAACTTCAGGACAACGTCGAGGAGTTGCAAGAGATAGTAACTGAACAACAGTTCACAATGGCGCAGAAGGACAACGAGATCCAGGATCGAGATGAACATTTGAGTAATGTCGAAGAGAAGCTGGTCCACACCGAAGGAGAAAATGAGCAACTGACAAAGGAAATCGCAGAACTGAAGAACAAGCTGAAGGAAGAATCTACTAAGAGGGCAAGAGCCGAAGACGCATATGAAGAAGCTTATCAACGAGCCGGGATAGCAGAGAGTGGCACAAGTAAAGAGGATCAAGATGGAAGAGATGAATAACGTATTCAACACCATGATTAATCGAGCTTAAGATCGGGTTATGGGTTATCCGATTCAGTTCGAGACGCTGCCATCGTACATATTAGATCGTCGAACAATGTTCCAAATTATGGAGGAAGAGCGTCGTAAGGCTACGCAGTATCTTAGTAGGACATCGTAGGGAATGTACTTGATATGCGATTAATAATATGATAAATAAAATGTAAATCCCAGATGTGTTATGTAACATATGGGATATGATGATGACGTTATCTTGGAACTTTAGTGGTTCAGGAAAGTAATGTAAATAGCAGAGATGCTATTGTTCTTATGTTTCCTAAAAGATTATGAATGAATAAAAGTTATTATTCTATTTAAAGTGTTATGTGTTACGTGATAATCTTTTATGGTGTGCAAATTAAGTAGAAAATACTTAAAGAAATTGAGTAATAGTCTAATGAGTGTATTTTAACAGAAAATGCCTCCAAGACATCAACCCCGACAAAGAACCCCTGAGGAATCTACATATAACAACAGTGCTGAGGCTAATCTAGTTCAGCAGCTAGTGACGTTACTGATGGGTGCATTACAGAATCAACCGCAGAATCAAGCTGTGACATTTAAGGACTTCAAGATGGTTGGACCACCAGAATTTTGTGGGTCCATGAATCCAGTTGAGGCACAGACCTGGATCATGGAGATAGAGAAAGTGTTCGAGGTAGCTAGGGTTGATGAGAATTAGAAGACTGCTTTTGTAACATTCATGTTGAAAGTAGAGGCTAATTATTGGTGGCAAGCAAATAAAACTCGAGGAAGACAAGGGGTGATGACATGTGATAGGTTAATGGAGATATTCTTCGAGACTTATTTCCTAGAGAGTTCGAAGAATCAGATGGAGGTGCAGTTTCTGGAACTGAAGCAGGGAACAATGACGGTGTCAGAATATGCCGCGAAATTCAACGAGCTAGCGAGGTTTGCGCCATATCAAGTCAACATAGATGAGCGCAAGGCTAGGATGTTTGAGCAGGGACTGAAACCTTGGTTGTATAGTAGCGTCTCCCTGTTCCAGCTGAAGACATTCGCAGCGGTGCTTGAGAAGGTAATTCTCGCTAAGAGTGGATGTAACACCCCCAAATTCAGGTACTTGAAACCCAAACTCGGTGCTTTACGATACCATTTCTATGAGCGAAAATAATACTAATAATAATAACAATAATATAAATATCAAACTTAACTTACATTTATCAGAGTCTAATCCCAAGTATGCAACCTTTACTACATTCTTTACATGATATATAATACATATTATTGTCTTAATACAGTCTAACTATTACAAAAGATACCATTAAACATGTTTTGTTTGCTTTCCTTTTTACTTGTTCTTGTCTGAACCTTCGGGTTGATCATGCCTAGCTGAAAACATTTAAGTTTAAAGCAAGAATGAGCATTTGGGTGCCCAACAAGTAATAACAATTATAAATATAATTAGCTAAAAGAATTAAATATTTTTTTTGTACATCACTTCTACAATAGGGTTAGTAATCTGGCACAATAATAATATAATTCTAAAAACTTTCTTACTTATATCCATTGCATAAAGGAAATGCAAAGGTAGGATACTTGCCTGATTTGCTGCTTACAATACGGAACTTAGTTTTATCTTTTATACAGAAACCTATCATTAATAAGATCATTTGATCGATTAGAATAACATACTATAACACATAACACTGCTTATTGCAGTTAGCACATAACCTAATCACCTTGTCACACACATTCAACAGTCATTGAATCGCAAACAAACATTAATACATTCAAAATATCTAAGTCTAGATCAATTTCTGAAACATGTATAACATACCAACGAATTTTTTATCAGATAATTATCGAGTCTAAGACTCTAATATGAAGTTTAATATATGTAAGTATCGGTTATATTATTTTTTTTAATGACTTATAATAATTTTTAAATAATTATTATAATTTATCATGAATTTTCAAATATCTAATCAAAATGATTTAAATATTAAACAATTATATTATCATTAACATTTAATTAATATTAAACTATTAATGAAACCATTGCTAAAATATTAAAGTTATTTATAATAACTTATAATATATTTAAAGTACTTATATTACCCTTAAATGATTTTTAAAACATTTAAAATTATTTTTAAATACTTACCATTAATATTTAAATATTAATGTATTATTTATCCAAATATTAAAAGTCATTAAGTATAACTTAAAATATTTTTAATTCATTTATATCCTTTTTAAATGATTTTTATAATATTAAAAATAATTTTTAAACTATTTATTTAATATAATTATTAAATAAACATAATATCATTAATATTAAAATATTAATATTTTTCATGACAAAATATCAAAGGTTATATTTTAAAACTTAAAATATTTTTATAACCTTTAAATCATTTTTATATGATTTTTAAATCTTTAATTCTATTTTTTATAATTTATTTAATACATTTATTAAATAACTTAAATATCATTAATATGAATTAATTATTGAAATTCATCAAAAATATTAAAAGTCATTAAAAATAACTTAAAATATTTTCTTATATCATAAGTATAATTTTAAATGATTTTTCATGTATTAAAATCATTTTAAAATTATTTAATTAATATTATACTTAAATAAATTAAATATCATTTATATTCCAAAAATATTAAATATTTATGAAATATACTCAAAATAATTAAAACTTATTTTTCGGACTTTAAAATAATTTTTAATAATTTATTATGTATTTTTAATAATTTAAAATTAATTTTTCTATTTATTTAATAAAAATACTTAATTTTAGAAATAAACTATCGCTAAAGACTGCCTATATCGACAGAACCGTCACTATAGGTGTTCTTCATGTTCTTGATGAAACCCAGAAATTCATATGCAGTTATCGAGTTGACAAGTTTGACCGATTCTAGATCTTTTGTTATCAAGTTTCTGGGTTTACTAATATGTTGATATTGTAGTATAACTGTAATACTACCACTATCAATCAATTTCATGACCATAACACAACAGATCAGAGAGTTAAAAGCTCTCAAATCCCATGTCAGACATGTTCTTCATTTCTGGGTTTTTCCAGAAATGAAGAACAGTTCATACTGCCCACTTTCGATCATTATAACTTGAACTATAGGTCTATTTTATGTGATCTAATAAATTCAGTGTGTAGACAACATGTACCACAACAGATCCATTACACAAAATCACTCTAATAACATTACAATCATTAGATCCGGTCTAGTCAAACCATGTCAGAAGACATGATCATCAGTTTTCTGGGTTGCCCAGAAAACCGATTTCATGATCTTCTGCTTTGGTTTGACCAATCCACTACTTCTTTTCTGTTAATCATTTAGGTGATTTACAGGCATAAATGTGTAGTCCACATAATGTATTACGATTCTATTATAACAACAACAACAAAACAACAAACAGAAGCAAGATCAAGGCTCAGGAAAATCTTGTCAGACACGGTTAAAGGATTTTTGGGTTACTGAGAAATCACTTGGTCATGGTCGGTCAACCGACTTTGACCGAGAATAACTTTCAATCCATGCATTATTTGTTCCTGATTCAAGCTTCAGAACAAAGACTTCATGACGTACTATAACCTTAAACCTTCAAACAAGAAAAAAACATAAACAGCAAGGATTTACGAGGTTCGACATTTGGTTGTTGTACACTAAATTCCAGATTTCAAATTTTTCAAAAACATCAAATTCGAGCCTCTAGATGTTATGGATCTAAAATCTAGCAACCCGGATCATCATTATACAATATATAACATGTGTTTAACATAAAACAACTAACATCTAACAACTGAATAAAGGTCAGATTCTAGGGTTAACTTTATACCTTTCTATGAACAATCTTGAATCTGGACTTTAGATTTGTTATGGGTGATGGTGGGGCTTTGTTTTATAACTGATTCACTTATAAATTTCGTGGGTTTAAGCTTGAGAGAGCTTGGTTGGGTGTTGGAGAATAAAATGAGCCAAATAATGCACTTTTCTCTCTCTAATGCTATATATAATAAGTTGTAATGATCTTGGCTGGCAATTCTTGGCTGATATTAGTAGATTTCAGTCACATGGGGTTGGTAAGAGTTGTTGAGCAACTCCAATTTTGCTAGATTTACAAGTTAGCTTCAAATAATGCAAGAGGGGTAAACTTATCATTTTGCTTTTCAATTTAATTGCAAACTAGTAACTTGTCAAACCCTTAGGGTTTGACCATTAGGGTTTGACCCTTAGGGTTTAACCCTAAGGTTAAGCACAAATATTATAGGATTTCTAGGATTTTGCAATTTAGGTTAAAATAAAAAATTTAGTTTCTTAAAATTTGTAATTAGGGTTTTCTTAATTAGTTTGGGTTTTCTAATATTTAGAAATTAAACATTAAGTCTAACAATTTAATAATTATAATTAAGCTTACTAATTTAGCAATTAGAGCAAATAATTAGCAATTAGCTTTACCCATATAACAATTAGGGTTACTAATTATTAATTAGGGTTTTTAATTATAAAATTTTGGTTTCTAATTTCACGATTAGGGTTTACAATTAGTAATTAGGGTTTATATTTACTAATTAGGGTTTTTAAATTTAGAAATTAGGTTTTCAAATTTAGTAATTAGGGTTCTTAATTAATTAGGGTTTTTAATTAATTAGGTTTTCTCAGTATAATTAGGATTTTACCTAATTACTTTAAATTCTATAATACACGACATGATTCACATAACACAGTTACAACACAGTCTCAAATTTCCCATTTGAATTTCACAATAGGGTGAAACAAATTAATGCTATAGTTTTCCAAAATTAGAGTTAACACTTACAATACAAATCATACACCACATAACATAGTGACTTAACAGATTTTAAAGTCTCGTTTAACTTCAAAACTAGGGTTTTCAAATACTGCACCATCATTGACCAATCATTAATAATGCGTACATACAGTACATATTTATAGCACTGAAAAATTAAAATATTATTAATATTATATTATTATTCTCATTCCTTGATAAAAATCCAAAATTAGGGTTTGGATTCCATATCTAATTTTCTTACATATACTTATCATTTTTAATTAAGTTAAATAATTAGCTTAATTAATCTAAAATAAATTTATTTAGTACAATGGTTATTATAATAATGTTATAATCATTTCATATATTATTTAAATAATATAATAATCATATTTTCACGTAAGATAAATAATAAAAATATTTCTACTATAAAATTAATTATTATAAGAATATAATTTATAATGATCAATAATTCTAAAATAAATTTTTTGAAATTATTCATGTAATAAATAAATTTTATTTATTACAAATATACATACACATTACCTGACACATATTCTCACCTTTAAAATAAATAAAAAATTTATACGCAATATTTCTTGTAAGACCCCAACTTATTATTAATGAAATTTAATTTTCTCTATTTATTATTTTGAAATAGTAAGGGTTGATTTGATTAATGTGGATAATTAGGGGTTAAATACGCAAATATTTCAAAATAAGCAAGTGGTTATAAAATATTCATTGTTGTTTGGGAATATTCGTTTGGTCGTGGAATATTCGTATCGTCGGGGAAATATTCGTGCGACGGTAGCGACCGTGTGTGGGGCCCCCATAACTAAAGCGATTATTGATGAAGAAAACGATAAATATAAGTTGGTTAAAAATAACGGCGTAGTTGTTAGCGTTAAAGACCATTGGAATACTCGGTTGGTTAAAATACGATGTCTGGCGTGGTTCGCATAAAGAGCATACCAGATTGCAGTGTTTGTTGAATTATTGATCCTTACGTGAGAAGGCACTACTCAATAATTTTCACAAGAGTTATCGCTTCAATATTTTATTTTATTGATTCAATAATTCTTTGCGTTGATATTTTATATTATTATTGTTGTTCAATAATTGTCATTGCACATTATCTCCATTATCGATCATCAATAATTCATATTATTTAAATAATATTATTAGATAGCATTATTGGCAATGTCTAGAAAGTTCATCGAGGAGAGGTTTGGTCACCTAATTGCGCTTGATGAAGGAGAAATCCTTATTGAAAGCCCCTCTTTCTGAGGAGCTACTTGGTTGTCATAATTGTGATTCTCGTAATATTATTTGTGAATAATTAATTATTGATTTATATGATAAGAAAATATTTATAAATGATGGATTTATTTGTTTTATGTGGTTATAATTGAATGATTTAATGTTGAGGTGTTTTATCGGTAATTTTGTTTAAATGAATGGAGGTATTAAAAATCAAATCAAGATTTTTTACGATATATTAAGTGAGTTATAATTTTTAATCCGAATAGTTGGATCGTTGTAATTTTTGGATATGTTATACATACATAAGTTGAGTATATGTCCACAAATTTTGAACCGTTAAAATGAACGAATGATTTGTTATGAATTTTAAGAGGTGACCGATTCGGAAATTAGGTTTATAATTGATTTTGGTGGAAAATTCTAGAATTGAGTGGGCCCCACTTGTGGTTGGTGAAGAAATGTGCTGAATTTTATTTCAAATGTGGTGGGTGGGAATAGTAGCGAGGTAAAGCCATCGGGTTGTAGGTTAAGTCCGCTTGCCTACGTACTAACATTTTCCTATAAATAGAGGGCTAAGTTAGAATTGAAAATCACACCGTAAACAAGTTTCTCTCTTTCTCTCTCTATATTATCGAAAGTATTCTTGTGAGTATTTTGAGTATACTTTGAGTATTGTTAGATTGCAAGTTTCCTTCAAAGACTATATCCTGGTGTTTCAACTAGAAGTCTTGTCTTTCGAGGTAAGGGATGTTATTTTCTTCTCAAATGATATTATTTCTTCAATATCATTATCTTTGAAATATTGGTTGGAACTTTTTATCAAATTTGGAACTTTTTCATGTTCTGAGTTACTATTCATGAGTTACTATTCACGAGTTACTATTCATGAGTTACTATTCACGAGTTACTATTCACGAGTACTATTATTCATGAAGCGTGAAGATGTTTTTGTGGAATTTCTATCTTTTGGTGTCTGAGTTACTATTCACGTATGGCACTATTCACGTACGATACTACTATTCACGATCATCTGGCACTATTCACCTAAAAATGAAAATTTTTCTTTTCGTCTAAAATATCTATTCTGGATACTAGCTTTGATTGTATCCATGTTTTGATCATTCTTGAATTTTACACCACTATGATTATTTTTGAGGTATTTTTGGATGTGGATAAAACCAAGTACGAATCCTTAATCCTTGTCATTTTGTTTCACTGGATTCATTTCTTTAAAAATATTTTTCATCATCCTCAGTCTTAAATGATGATATTATTGAATATCTTTGGCCCAGTAGTGCAAAGATGAATGATTTGAAGAATATCTTTGGCCCAGTAGTGCAAAGATGAACAGTGTTTAAATGAACACGACCGATCGATGAATATCTTTGGCCTTTAGTGCAAAGATGAACAGGTGTTTAAATGAACATGACCGACTGATGAATATCTTTGGCCTTTAGTGCAAAGATGAACAGTGTTGAGATGAACATGATCGATCGATGAATATCTTTGGCTGTAGTGCAAAGATGAATATTTGATTTGAGATGAATATTGATTGATGTTACTGGGATAAAATATTGATGATGGACCGTTAAATTCATAGATTATAGTAGATTTCATTCTCTACGTAACTCTTCTATGAATTATTATTTCATGCGAATATTGATCCGAAACTTGTTGTCTATTGTATTCTATCGATTTTTCCCTGTTGAAGACTAACGATAATTTGTTCTATATTATCTTAGTAATAACATTCTTTACTGGGCTAGTTGAGCTCACCCTTTTCCTTTTTGTTCCATTTTTCTCAGGAGGCGAGAATATAGCGAGTACGAGTCGGGGTATGGAATGAAGGTTTTAGAAAGGATTGTTTAGTAGTCCTCACCATTTTTTTTTATGTATCAATAAATGTGATGAGGATTTATTTGAGTATAGATATTGTCTAGAAGATAATATTTGTATTCAAACTCACAGTTTTACTGTTGTAATAATAAAGTTGTAGTTGTTTCTGTACCATGTATTTGGCGACTCAGAATGGGTTGGATGGAATGGACCTATTTTGGGGGCGTCACATTTCTGATTTAATTATATAGAAAATATCGGGTTATTACATTCACCCTCCCTTATAAAGATTCCGTCCCCGGAATCAACTTTCTAAAACCTATACATACCAGGGTACATAGCATACACAATCATTGCAAGTAGATTTTGATAATAATTGATCGAACCGATCTTTAACTATTTAGCATAAAGCTTATCTATCCGATTAAATAGAAAATTAATTTCTAATAGAACTCAAATTTCCTCCTTCAAAATATCTTTATAAAATAATTTATTATATATAAGAAAATAATATATAAGAAAATAAATTTATTTTGAATAGTACACGAGTTGCATCCTCACCGACATCAAATCCGAATGCAATCGTCTTTGAAGACTCTTGTGATTTGTTCTGTTGGTTTGATTGTTGAAGTTGGTCCCGTTGTCGTCAATGTCCTGCTACTTTTCCTCGCATTTACACTTCCTTCCTCCATTCTCCTTCTTGGACAGTCATTCACCTTATGCTCCATTGATTCACAAATAAAACACCCTCTATACTTTTTTGGATTAGGGCAGTTGGGAGAGACACGTCCCTTTTGCCCACACTTATAACACATAAACTTTCCCTTTATCTTCTTTCCTTTTTCCAGTCCTACTACCTCTACTCCCTTTTCCAGCTCTAGCTTGATTTGCCTTCCACCAAAAATTTGCTTTCCCCCTTTTATCGTATAGGTGATAAAAGCTGTCTTTTTCCCCTCCGTTATCCTAACTATCACAAACGCTTCTACCGGGTCAGTTGATCCTCTAAATTCTGGCGGTCTGTTTGCCTTGAAGTCTTTGACGTTTGTCATTTGATTATGTGGCTAATTTTTCGCGACTGGTATTCCGTTCTGCATAGCTTGAGCGTCCATAATCGTAAAATTCTATTTCGGGTCTGGTTGTCTTCCAGCTTGGTTGATAGGTTGTTCTGCCCTTTAGTTTCATTTTCGTCTTGGTGGCATTATCATAAATTATTCCTTATTATCTTACATTCTAAGCTTTATCGTATACATTTAACATATCACGCGAAATTTTCTACTCAAATAATCATATACTCAAAATATTAGATTTTGAAAACTTTGGTTTACTGCATTAACCAGTGTTCAGATAAATAATTACTATCTTTATACAAAACTTATTTCATTAATCTCATATAGATTCATATTCATAGCACTTGACATATCATAGCACATACTGCTTTAAACATCCACTATCCCTTTGTGACTCAAAAGTCGGGAATCGCTGCCAGAACTTATATAAAAGTTGAAAATATTACCTTATACATAAATACCTATCATATACACAACATAGAATCATACATATTCAAGTAATACTAATACTACTACTACTTATTTCTTACGCTTTCACTAAGGATCAATTGCTTAGTAATCTATCTATTCCCATTATCCTCAATAATCCATTCACACCTAACTATACCAAATTCATCAAACTTACCACATATCATGAGTTTAAGAACTCACCACAAACATATGAGTTTAAGAACTCGACATTGACCACATATTCTTTAACTATACTCTACCTATCAGTTATACTATCGTTTCTGGGTCCGATACTACACTTTCCAAAATAACCACCTCATTGAGGTAGCTTTCAATGTGAGCCTCTATTTTAGCTATTAGCTTTGATATTGGCTCACTCATGGAGATCGGCTCCTTCTTTACGATCTGAGGGTATCCTAAATTCTTTTCTATCTGACATGTACACACAAAAAGTATCCTGATTATCAACTAGTATATACACACAACAAATAATAGTTTCATATAAGTTATCTTTTATTTTGTTTGACGATGAATTATTCCAATTCATCTCATTTTAAACTCTATATAAGTTATTTATATTTTCAACGTTTCCCTATGTCCTAAGGTTATAGCCTAAGGTCTATCCCACCTAAGGTTTCTAACCCTAAAGCTCTGATACCACATTGTAACGCCCCCAAATTCAGGTACTTGAAACCCAAACTCGGTGCTTTACGATACCATTTCTACGAAATAATAATACTAATAATAATAACAATAATATAAATATCAAACTTAACTTACATTTATCAGAGTCTAATCCCAAGTACGCAACCTTTACGACATTCTTTACATGATATATAATACATATCATTGTCTTAATACAGTCTAACTATTACAAAAGATACCATTAAACATATTTTGTTTCCTTTCCTTTTCCCTTGTTCTTATCTCGAACCTTCGTTTGATCATGCCTAGTGAAAACATTTAAGTTTAAAGCAAGAATGAGCATTTGGGTGCCCAACAAGTAATAACAATTAGAAATATAAATAAATTTGAAAAGAATTATATGTTTTCTTTTGTACATCATTTCTACAACAAATCAATAATTGTGAAGTAAATTGAACCGATAATAATAACATAACAATTCTATATAAAAATTTTGAAACTATGTATTGACTATATATATAGGGTAGTCGACATACTATGAACATTATTTTCTATTTTTGAAAAGGTTAAATGAAACTTCATTTACAAACCGTCATAACTTACGGCACGCGAGGGTGTACATCCCATGGACCTGTGATTGATCAATACTACATGCAAGAACGATATTATCATTCATCTTTTCTGCCTTGGGTGCATAAAAGTTTTCCCATATTCGGGATGTTCATACTTAGTCGTGAATTCAAACCAAAGCAATTTGATTGGATATAATAGGGTTTTATCATATTCAATGATATTTCTGAATTTGTGTCTAGCTGGTTCAAATAGCTTAGACGGCTTTTACTGTATTCATACTGGGGGTCAATATATATATATATATATATATATATATATATATATATATATCAACATGTGGTTAAATACAATGATTATCCAAGTGAGAAAACTTGTATAACCATATTTATAAATTAACGAACAAAATATATATCGGAATTAGATAATATAATATCATGTTGATAAACAATGATTGAATATAATATACATAACAATAGGGTTAGTAATCCGCACAATAATAATATAATTAAAAACTTTCAGTACTTTATATCCATTCAGATAAAGAAAATGCAAAAGGTAGGATACTTATTCAGTCTCTACGCTTACAATACGCAACTTAGTTTTATCTTCTATACCGAAACCTATCATTAATAAGATCATTTGATTGATTAGAATAACATACTATAACACATAAAGCACCGCTTATTATAGAAGAAGCACATAACCTAATCACCTTGTCACACACATTCAACAAATCGTTGAATCGCAAAACAAATATTAATACATTCAAAATATCTAAGTCTAGATCAATTTCGAAACATGCTCAAGATATCTGAAGCGCTTTATCGAGTAATTATCGAGTCTAAGACTCTAATCAAGTTCAATATCCGTAAGTATCACTCATATTATTTTTAAATGACTTATAATAATTTTTTAAATAATTATTATAATTTATCATGAATTTAATTAAACAATTCTATTAATGAAAGAATATTTAATTAATATTAAACTATTAATGAAACCATTGCCAAAATATTAAAGTCATTTATAATAACTTAGAATATTTTTAAAGTACTTATATTACCCTTAAATGATTTATAAAACATTTAAAATCATTTTAAATACTTACCATTATTATTTAAATATTAATGTATTATTTATCTAAATATTAAAAGTCATTAAGTATAACTTAAAATATTTTTAATTCATTTATATCCTTTTAAATAATTTTTAAATTAATAAAACCATTTTTAAACTATTTATTTAATATAATTATTAAATAAACATAATATCATTAATATTATATTAATATCATTAATATTAAATTATTAATGAAATTATCCTTTAAATATTAAAAGTTATACTTTATAACTTCAAATATTTTAAACACCTTAATTTCATTTAAAATGATTTTTATAATATTAAAATAATTTTTAAACTAATTTATTTAAAATAATTATTAAACAAATCTAATATCATTAATATTAAAATATTAATATTTTTCATAACAAAATATCAAAAGATATATTTTATAACTTAAAATATTTTTATAACCTCTAAATCATTTTTATATAATTTTTAAATCATTAATTCTATTTTCATAATTTATTTAATACATTTATTAAATAGCTTAAATATCATTAATATTAATTAATTAATGAAATTCATCACAAAATATTAAAAGTCATTAAAAATAACTTAAAATATTTTCTTATATCATAATATCATTTTAAATGATTTTTCATGTATTAAAAATCATTTTAAATAATTTATTTAATATTATACTTAAATAAATTAAATATTATTTAAATTCCAAAAATATTAAATATTTATGAAATATACTCAAAATAATTAAAAATTATTTTTTGGACTTTAAAATACTTTTTAATAATTTATTATGTATTTTTAATAATTTAAAACTAATTTTTTTATTTATTTAATGAAGATAATTAATTTTAGAAATAAACTGTCGCTAAAGACTGTCTATAGCGACAGAACCGTCGCTATAGGTGTTCCTCGTGTTCTTGATGAAACCCAAAAATTCATATGCAGTTATCGAGTTGACAAGTTTGACCGGTTCTAGATCTTTGGTTATCAAGTTTCTTGGTTTACTAATATGTTGATATTGTAGTATAACTGTAATACTACCACTATCAATCGATTTCATGACCATAACACAACAGGTCAGAGAGTTATAAGCTCTCAAATCCCTTGTCAGACCTGTTCTTCATTTCTGGGTTTTTCTAGAAATGAAGAACAGTTCATACTGCCCACTTTTGATCATTATAACTTGAACTATAGGTCTATTTTATGTGATCTAATAAATTCAGTGTGTAGACAACATGTACCACAACAGATCCATTACACAAATTCACTCTAACAACATTACAATCATTAGATCCGGTCCGGTCAAACCATGTCAGAAGACATGATCATCAGTTTTCTGGGTTATCCAGAAAATCGATTTCATGATTTTCTGCTTGGTTTGATCAATCCACTACTTCTTTTCTGTTAATCATTTAGGTGATTTACATGCATAAATGTGTAGTCCACATAACATATTACAATTCTATTATAACAACAACAACAAAACAACAAACAGAAGCAAGATAAAGGCTCAGGAAAATCTTGTCAGAAACGGTTAAAGGATTTATGGGTTACCCAGAAATCACTTGGTAGTGGTCGGTCAACCCACATTGACCAATGAATAACTTTCAATCCATACATTATTTGGTCCTGATTCAAGCCTCGGAACAAAGACTTCATGACGTACTATAACCTTAAACCTTCAAACGAGAAAAAACATAAACAGGCAAGGATTTACAGGGTTTGACATTTGGTTGTCAGACACTACATTCCAGATTTCCAAATTTTCAAAAACATCAAATTCGAGCCTCTAGATGTTATGGATCTAACATCTAGCAACCCAGATAATCATTATATACTATATATAACATGTTTAACATAAAACAACTAACATCTAACAACTGATCAAATGTTTGATTCTAGGGTTAGCTTTATACCTTTCTATGAACAATCTTGAATCTGGACTTTAGATTTGTTATGGGTGATGGTGGGGCTTTGTTTTATAACTGATTCACTTATAAATTTCGTGGGTTTGAGCTTGAGAGAGCTTGGTTGGGTGTTGGAGAATAAAATGAGCCAAATAATGCACTTTTCTCTCTCTAATGCTATATATAATAAGTTATAATGAACTTAACTGGCAAATCTTGGCTGATATGAGTAGATTTCAGTCACATGGGGTTGGTAAAAGTTGTTGAGCGACTCCAATTTTGCTAGATTTACAAGTTAGCTTCAAATAATGCAAGAGGGGTAAACTTGTCATTTGGCTTTTCAATTTAATGACAAGCTAATAACTTGTCAAACCCTTAGGGTTTGACCCTTAGGGTTTAACCCTAAGGTTAAGCACAAAAATTATAGGATTTCTAGGATTTTGCAAATTAGGTTAAAATAAAAAATTTAGTTTCTTAAAATTTGTAATTAGGGGTTTCTTAATTAGTTTGGGTTTTCTAATATTTAAATATTAAACATTAAGTCTTACAATTTAATAATTATAATTAAGCTTACTAATTTTTCAATTACAAACAAATAATAATTAGCAATTAGCTTTACCCATATAACAATTAGGGTTACTAATTATTAATTAGGGTTTTAATTATAAAATTTTGGTTTCTAATTTTACGATTAGGGTTTACAATTAGTAATTAGGGTTTATAATTACTAATTAGGGTTTCTAAATTTAGAAATTAGGTTCCCAAATTTAGTAATTAGGGTTCTCAATTAATTGGGGTTTCTAATTAATTATGTTTTCTCAATAAAATTAGGGTTTTACCTAATTACTTTAAATTCTGTAATACACGACATGATTCACATAACACAGTTACAATACAGTCTCAAATTTCCCATTTGAATTTCACAATAGGGTGAAACAAATTAATGCTAGGGTTTTCCATAATTAGCGTTAACACTTACAATACAAATCATACACCACATAACATAGTGACTTAATGATTTTAAAGTCTCGTTTGACTTCAAAACTAGGGTTTTCAAATACTTGCACCATCATCATTGACCAATCATTAACAATGCGTACATACAATACATATTTATAGCACTGA
This sequence comes from Panax quinquefolius, assembly GCA_020205615.1. Taxonomy (NCBI): domain Eukaryota; kingdom Viridiplantae; phylum Streptophyta; class Magnoliopsida; order Apiales; family Araliaceae; genus Panax; species Panax quinquefolius. Next base: position 26,399,065 of record CM035154.1, read on the forward strand.
AAAATCAAAATATTATTAATAATATATTATTATTCTCATTCCTTGATAAAAATTAAAAATTAGGTTTTGGATTCCATATATTATTTTCTTACATATACTTATCATTATTAATTAAGTTAAATAATTAGCTTAATTAATCAAATAAATTCATATAGTAAAATAGTTATTATAATAATGCTATAATCATTTCATATATTATTTAAATAATATAATAATCATATTTTCACGTAAGATAAATAATAAAAATATTTCTATTATAAAATTAATTATTATAAGAATATTAATTTATAATGATCAATAATTCTAAAGTAAAATTATTTGAAATTATTCATGTAATAAATAAATTTTTATTTATCACAAATATACATACACATTACCTGGCATATATTCTCACCTTTAAAAAAAAAATTATACGCAATATTTCTGATTTAATTATATAGAAAATATCGGGTTATTACAGTGGAGGCGAGGCTATAACAAAGCACAATCAAGAACAAAGAAAGAAGAAGAATGAGGGTGAAGGTAAGAATGGTGGTGGTAGTGGTGGAAATGGTAGCAATAACCTGAAGAGGAAATGGAATGGAAATGTGGGTTCTGGAAACCAGCAGGGTAACCAGCAGAAGTAAAAGTTCGAAGCATATGCTACGTGCGGGAAGCTTCACGCGGGTGTATGCTTAAGGGGGAAGCTTGTATGCTTTAACTGTGGCCAGGAGGGTCACATTGCCCCAAATTGCAATAAACCCAAGAAGAATGTTTGCTACACGTGTGGGTCAAAGGATCATTTTGCTCGTGAGTGCCCTAAGAAGAAAGCTGAAGAGATGACCGGAAACAAGGGAGGTAGCAGTGGAGGCACATTGACCATTGTGGGACCAACGTCATCCAACAGACCCACAGCCAGAACCTTCAACATGACGGTGCAGGATGCAGTGCAATCAAAGATGTTGTGTCAGGTATTATCCCAATCAATGATATTGATGCTTATGCATTATTTGATTCGGGTGCTACTTGCTCATTTATATCTGATGAATTTGTTAAGAGGTTAGGATTGCCTAGCGAAGAATTAAATTTTCCTTTAAACATAGAAATTGCGAATATGGAAGTGATTCCTGTTAGTTTCATATACAAGAATTGTAGGGTGAAAATTAAGGGAAATGTTATGATGGTAGATTTAATTCCAATAAAATTGGGACAGTTTGATGTTATTTTGGGAATGGATTTTCTGTTCAATTATGGAGCGATAATTGATTGCCAAAAGAAATGTGTAAACCTTATGACTCCGTCAAAGGTAGTTTTCTTTGGTAGCAGATCGCCTAGACATGCGAGATGTCTGACGATTATGCAGGCCAAGAAGTTGTTGAATCAAGGTTGTGTGGGTTATTTAGCTTACATAGTCGATACTTAGAGGAAGGGGGTGAAACTGGAAGAGATACTAGTGGTTAGGGACTTTGTAGACGTGTTTCTGGAAGATTTTCCAGGACTTCCGCCTGACTGAGAGATCGAGTTCGTGATTAACTTAGCACCAGGAACTGCTCTAATATCGAAGGTCCCGTACAGAATGGCTCCGGTAGAGATGAAGGAACTGATGGTACAACTGCAAGAACTGTTAGATAAGAAGTATATTCAACCGAGCGTGTGACGCCCCCAAAATAGGTATACATCACCCATCTTAAGTCGCCAAATACATGGTACAAAATTTAAATATAACTTAATAATACAACAATGTGTAAAATATGACAAAAAACATAATCTAAGAGTTTTAATAAGAATATTGTCATCTAGACAATATCCACACACAATGGAGTCCTCATTACATTTATTGTCACACTATTTAACAGAATAGTGAGGACTACTAATGCTATCATCTGGACCGTCACTCCGTCCCCTGACTAGTCCCGGCTACGTTCTCATTTCCTGAAGAGAACAGTGAAAGAAAGGGTGAGCTCAACTAGCCCAGTAAGAAATATTATGACAAAGATAATGCAGAATAAATTATCATTAGCCTTCAACAATGTTAAACTGATAGAATATAATAGACAACAAGTTTAACTGCAACGGAACAAGCAATCCATTAGAAGAGTCAAGTAGAGCATAAAATCTACTATCTTCTATTATTTAAAAAGTTTTTCATCAACTTTATCGCTCAGACTCAGCTTAATAAATAAAATCGAATCATCCCTGCATCACGGCCAAAGATATTCATGTAATCATCAATGGTCATGACTATACCGAATAATCCCTAGTTATAATCACACCAACAACTGTCCATCAATGAACTACAGGCCAATGAGGACTTTTACCACATCACTCGTCACATTACGGTCATGATTATACCGAATAATCCCTGGTTATAATCATACCAAGTCCATCTATGCACGTAAGCCAAAGATGACTTTCATCACAATATAAGCATGAGGATGATGACAATGACATAATAATTCAATAAAACAAGTTCAGGAATAAATTTTAAAAACTTATAATTTTAATTTATCCAGAAATCAATAATGTCCAAATTGTCAACATGATACTTCTTTGTGGAGTAAAATTCAAGAATGCACAGAAGAATATTTCCATGAAAGGATACTAGATGAAGCGCAAATATTAAGGATATTCCACTAAATTCATGAAGTATAGAAGCCAAAACTTTAACCAACTGAGTATAATAGAATATATGAAACCGCAAATGGATTTTTGCCCCCGTGCGCAAGAATCCACGTGAGCGCATCATTTCCATAATTTAATAAGGAATGAATATGAAGGATCATTCACCATGCATGCAAAATCCATATAGGCAAAAGTTATTCCAACGAATAATAAAGAATGGAATAACGTAGAATTCACCAAATGAATCCGCATAGATAGGTTATTCCAATGTAATAATAAAGAATGGAATAATGTAAGAATTCACCAGACGCATGTAATCCGTAGATAGATAGGTTATTCCAATGTAATAATAAAGAATGGAATAATGAACCATTCTCCATGCGTAATCGCATGTACGTGTTATTCCAATAGAATAATAAAGAATGGAACCAGGTCATGCGTAACCCACATAGACAGGATATTCCAACAGAATAATAAAGAATGAAATAACAATAGAATTCACCAGGAATGCGATAAACCGCACAAACAGGTTATTCCAATAGAATAATAAAGAATGGAATAACAGAAGAATTTCATCATGTATGCGGTACTTCGCATAGACATGTTATTCCAACATAATAATAAAGAATGGAATAACAACCCTTACGAGTATTGAAAGAAAATAAATCTCTTCACGAATACGAAAGAATAATACCCCTTACCTTAGAAGAAGACTGGATACTGGAATAGTGAGGTAGCAGACTTCTCTTCTTCTTTCTCTTTATAATTCCTCTCTATAATAATTGCTCTATAGCTTTAGTGAATTGGTGAGAAATGAAGGAAGAATGAGCTTCTATTTATAGGAAAATATAGTTTCGATAATTGCACGTTTTGGGGCTCAAAATATTATAGTATAATACCTTCCTCTTATTCTTCATTTTTAATTTAGTCCTGTAAGTTTTATGAAACTTGCACCACCTCCCCTAATAGTAAATAATGTGAATCAATAGTTCAATCATATGAATCAATAGTTATAATCATGTGAAAATACGAATTACAGTATAGTACCTTCAACTATACCTCCATTTTTAACTTAGTCATGCAAGTATTATTAATCTTGCACCACCTCCCCTAATAGTACAAGAATGTGAATCAATAGTACACACATGTGAACAAATAGTTATAATCATGTGAATTAATAGCAATTAATTTCTTATTTATCCGGTTAATTACCCGATTGGTCAATATAACCTCCAGACATCAATTATTATCGAAATAAATGTCAATTTTCACTAACACTAATAATTCCAACACAATGGAACTATCTAATTCATCTTTAATCAACACGAACTTATTCATCATTAATATTATAATTCACAATATTTAACAACCAGGTCATTCCCAAGAAAGAGGGGACTTTCCGATAAGGATTTCTCCTTATTGGCGCGCAATTAGGTGACTAAACCTCTCCTTGACAGAACTTCTAACCATTGTCAATATTGCAAATAATAATATGAATAACTTTATCGTCTCAATTATTGGTTTAATAATATATATAATGCAGATGATACTGTGATAATAATTGAATCAATAATATGAGAGATATGATGCAACAATTACTGTAGCAATAATTGAGTATAACTGAGTGACTTCTCACGTAAGCATCCATAATCAATACCGTGTGCTACTATGCAACCACGCCAGACATCGTATTTTTTTACTACCGGGTAGTTCAACAGTTTTAACGGTAACACTTTCGCTATTATTTTTATAAAAAGATAATTCTGTCATTTTCTAACTACGACAATACTTCCGTTATGGGGTCCACCGATGATTGTGTCTTCGTACGAATATTCCCTATTAAAATGAATATTCCCCGACAAATCAAATATTATATAACCACTTGCTTACTTTGCAAAATTTATAAATATTACCCACAACTATAACATTATATCAAATCCACACCATAATATTCAAAAATATATTTTGAGAAAATTATTCTTTATTCATAAAAGTTGGGATCTTATAACCTCCCATTCTTATGAAATTTCGTCCTCGAAATTAGGGTACGTACCTAGTATATTGAAGAGGTGAGGATATCTTGACTTCATCTCAGATTCTAACTCCTAGGTCATTTCTTCCACATCGTGGTTTCTCCACAAAACTTTGACTTGAGGTATAACCTTGGAGCGTAGAATATGATCCTTCTTATCCAAGATTTTAACAGGTAACTCTTCATACGTTAAATCTTCCTCTACCTTGTCTGGTTCTAATTCAATAATGTGGTTTGGGTCTTTCACATATTTACGTAACATAGATATGTGAAAAACGTTATGAACATGAGACATACTTGGCGGTAAGGCGAGTCTATAGGCCACAGTTCCTACTTGATTGAGGATTAAAAATGGGCCAATGAATCGAGGATTGAGCTTTCCTCTCTTTCCAAATCTCGTAACTCCTTTCCTTGGAGCAACACGTAACAACAAATGATCTCCAATATTGAATTCCACGTCCTTTCGATGAAGATCAACATAACTCTTTTGTTGATCTTGTGAGGTTTTTATACGTTGTCAGATCGTTTGAATCTTTTTCGTAGTCATACGTACCAAATCTGGTCCCAACAACATTGCTTCACCCACCTCATCCCAACATACTGGAGAATGACACTTTCTTCCATACAACGCCTCAAATGGAGTCATGCCAATACTTGCATGATAACTATTGTTGTAGAAAAACTCCATCAATTGTAAGAACTTGTCCCAACTTCCCTTGAAGTCAAGGACACAGAGTCTTAATAAATCCTCAAGATTTTGAATAGTCCTCTCTAATTGTCCATCTGTTTGAGGATGATACGCCAAATTGAATCGTGAATTCGTGCCCATAGCTTTTGCAAACTAACCCAAAATCTTGAAGTGAATCTTGGGTCTCGATGAGAAACTATGGATACTGGCATACCATGCAATCTTAACACTATAAGAAACTGGGTCATAGGCGACGGGGGTAATGTCGACGGCCATAGTCGCATCGAGATTGATATCATTAGCAACGGCATACCCGTCGTCAATGTGTCCCGTTGACATCATTCGCGGGGAAGGGAATGTCATAGGCGACGACTTAAAATTATATAGGCGACGGCAGTGCCATCGTAAGTGAGTTAATAGCGACGGGGTCAATATCGACGGTGGGGCCGTCGAGAATGAGTCTTTTTTTAATAGCCCTAACCACGACGAGAACAACTATATTTTATTTTCCCTCTTCCACTCGCTTCATCGCTATATTTGATTTTTCCTCAATCACCGTTTCATACCTCCCAGACGCCATTAATCGAAGAAAGCTTCTTGGTCAGCTCCCCCTCCTCTCATATTGTCGGCGTTGACGACGGCGACCCACCCCCTCCTGCCATACTCCGGCCACCACTCGGCTCCATCTCTCCTTCTTTCTTTTTACTCGTGGTTGCAAAAAATTGTAAGTTTATTTGTGATTTTGATTGTGTCTTGGATTAGATCTTAAGTATTATTGATTGTGATTGTGATTGTGTCATGGTATTTGTTATTTACATGACCTGTGTTTTGCCCCTCAAATTGTTAGTATTAATTTTCTAAAGAATGTGCATTTTCTGGATAATAATATTAATTTTCTAAAGAAATAATATTATTAATATCATATATCTGCACATTTGTAGAATTTTAAGTTGACATAACCCATTTCAATTTTCAATAAATTTAAGATATTTTTAGTTTCCTTTTTTGATTTTTTATGTTCATTTTCAGATTTGATAAAGTATATCTAGAGATTTTGGAAACCCAATTTTGTTCCGGACACGGGGTTATCAAGTAGATGCTCTGAACATAATAATTCTATGATTACTATATTTGAATTTCTACAGTTTTATTGATTTTATCATGTTTTAAAATGGAATTATATCTTATGTATGGAAATTGGATTGTGAATAATCATTATTCATTATTACTTTTCCAACTAGGTGGACTATTTGAAGTTCTTGATATTAATAGCTAAGTTTGATTAATTCTTTGTTTAATTGTCTCGGTCAAAGACTAAAAATTGTATAAATTATATGTTTCATTTAATGGATTTTGTTACCTAATGCATTCTTGATGTATCCCTCAACATTAGGGCGTGCCCGCTTCATATTTTTACAAATAAGTGTGAAAATTGTTAGTATTGTACAATGTACATCCACTATACATTGATCGACCCTCTTTAGAAAATTATTAATAATATTAATTGTTATTAATTTTCTAAAGAATGTGCATTTTCTGGCTAAGAATTGTTAGTATTAAGTATTATTGATTGTGATTGTGATTGTGTCGTGGTATTTGTTATTTACATGACCTGTGTTTTGCCCCTCAAATTGTTAGTATTAATTGTTAGGTTCCTTTGAAATTTGGATAGCCTTTTTGAATCTAGCAATGCATCGACCCTCGTTGCTGTAAGCCAAATAATTCAGAACATGCTTTGACCCACCCTAATAGACATTAAAACACAAATTCACTTTATTTTCTGGTAATTTTGGATTATGAAAAATATAATGTCGATGCATTGCTAGATTTAATGTAATCATTTTGGATTTTACCTAACAATTAATCCTGGTCAGGATCCTCAAAAAATTGTCATTATACTTTCACATGTGTATATAATTTTCATATAGTTTAGGAAGCTTAGAAACCCGTTTGAGATTCACTTAGTAGGAGTGGATCTCAAATAGTCACCGTTTTGGGACTGTTCTTGTATGTTTCGATCTCACTTAGGTCGGTGTTAACGACTTGAGCACATCTTTATATTTTTTGAATTTTCGGTACAAGATATATCTCTTGATGTTCTTCTGTGCATATTTAGACTACGGTTGTGTTAGTCTATTTCGTGTACTTGAAGACCAGTGCCCGTGGTTTTCAAGGCACAACTCCTCGTCCAAACGATGAACCTTTACAAGTCGAGTCTACTAGTGTCACACCTGTTGATGTAACAATTATTAGTGAGTCTAGTGAAGAAGAGGATGATGTTGTCGTTGTCGAAAGTGAAGATGATGTTGTTGAGGAGGTAGATATAATTGAAGAAATCATTGAGGACGATGAAGATGGTGATGACAACGATAGTGAAGATCTACTGCTCGAAGATGACGATTCTGATATTGATGGCTTTGACGATATAAATGATTAGGAGTATGTACTCTCTGTGTCCTTTTAGTTGTATTCAAATGTAATAGTTTGTAGTAGTGCAATCATTATCTTCAACTTATATTAATCTACTAAAGGTGTTACTATTTATGTTGTATCCTTTTAGGTTACTATTTATGTTGCATTCTTTTAGTTGTATCTGTATGTTATCCTCTTTGTTATTGTGCTCAAATATAATATTTACGAATGTTTAATAATATTTTTTTTATGATTTGACAGTATACATACATATGGCGCTCACACCACATGGCGATCGTGGTGGGCGTGCAGGTCGTGGGGGCCATGGCGATTCTATGCGTGATGATCAGGCCGGATCGTCAGGTATAATTACATATTTTATTGGGATACATCTTATTACTTTTTATTTTATATTTTATTGACATTATATTTGTTTATATAAATATTGATGTATTTCTCTACATAGGTGATCGACGTAGCCTCATGAGACTAAAGACGTGGCTTGCTAGGGAATCCCCGGGAGCCCCTTATATGTCGTGTTGGGACTCATAGGTAATTAATTTTATAATCCTATATAGTATTACTATAACATAAGTATTTAGTTCTTATATATTCTTTGTAATTTGGAATGTATTAATTTCAATTGTAGTATCCTTGACGCCATGCCAAGGAACACGTTGCTTGGGATCGTCCACAACCGATTCTCAAGCCCGTGGATGAGGTGGGCGGATGTGGATGACCGCACATGGTTGCTGATTATTGCTGAGTTTTGGGTAGGATGTCAATCATTCATATGCTAGTTTTATACTCCATTTGAATATACTGTACCTCTTTGATTTATGTTGTCTACTAAGCTTCTTAATGTGTAATGTGTAGAGATATTATCTTTTTGAGGACGGGTAGGAAGCTCATGGCATGACTGTTCTGCACAGATACCTAGAAATGAATTGGCACAAGTGGGTCTATGACTGGAAGAAGAAGGCCCAGACGAAGATGACTGATGGACAGACACTTAAGGATGTCCTAAGAAGATTTCATATCTGCCTGCGATGGGGACCGATATGCGAAGATTTGGGATGGCGAGTCCTTCTAGAAGATGTCGGCACAGCGTTCAGCTGCCCGACAGTAGAGTCGTCTCCCACACTGCACTAGGTCTTAGTCGTACGACCTGTAACGGGAGAGACTCGAGGTGAGTTTAAAGCATGCACCCTCCTGCTTTGAGTTTTGGTGGCACGCCCACCAAAAGAAAGGTGACGGTGGTTATTTCTCACTTGAGGCAGAACGCATTGCTGTAAGTTATGTAATTATCTTATTTAGTATGTATTTAAAATTCGAATATTATTTTGTATTATTTCATTTTATTCTTTGCGTATCATCTACTAATGTGTTTTTTTTCAGCGATGGTTCGAGGATCTTGCAGTGGCCCAGAGCAGCCAGAGAGGTGACACTCCAGTAGACGAGTCTACTCGTGCCGACGAGGAGATAGGGGACTGGCTGCAGGCTATAGGGGGACCGAAGAAGGGTAGAGTTGTGGGCATTCCCCATATCCCAGCTTACACCTTAGTCCCTGCTGCGAGATCTCGGCGGCGCCCACCCACTAGAGGTAGTGGTACGAGTGGATCGAGTGCTTGCCCTTCATTATCTGACGACTTCTTCCGGTGGATTATAGAGGGGTGCATGGCGGCGCGTTGTTGTGTAGTCGAGCACCACCATCGTGAGCGGATCTACCACTAGCTCAGAGGAGGTTGTCCGGCTCTATAGATCCTGACACCACTGCTGTTGATGACCTCATGGGTGTAGTACGGAGGAGGCCATCCACAGTATGTGCGAATGTGTCTTGGCCAACATCTTCCCACCACATATTCGACAGGTAAAAATAATTAAATTCTGTATTTCTTTATTTAATTTATGTAATTTATAATTGTAATTTGTAATTATATTGCTATGACATGCAAACAAACACATAGCACCACGTAGGTATTAGACACGCGTTAGAACTTACGGGACTCGATTCCGACATACGAAATCCAAGTTATCGCCCAGTTTGCAAAACTCGCCAACACTTAAGCAGAAAGCCAAAAATGAGGTCAAAACCCGTCTCGGTAGTCCGAACGCTACGCAAACACACATATAGCACCACGTAGGTATTAGACACGCGTTATAACTTATGGGACTTGATTCCGACTTACGAAGACCGAGTTATCGCCCAGTTTGCAAAACTCGCCAACACTTAGGTAAAAGGTCGAAAATGAGGTCAAAACCCGCCATCGTCCGAACGGCACACAAACACACACATAGCACCACGTAGGTATTAGACACGCGTTAGAACTTACGAGACTCGACTCTGACGTACGGAATCCGGGTTATCCCCCAGTTTGTAAAACTCGCCAACACTTAGGCAAAAGGCCGAAAAAGAGGTTAAAAGCTGCCTCGGTTGTCTGAATGACACACAAACCCACACATAGCACCGCGTAGGTATTAGACATGCGTTACAACTTATGGCAATCGATTCTGACATACGGAATCCGAGTTATCGCCCAGTTTGCAAAACTCGCCAACACTTAGGCAAAAGGCCAAAAAAGAGGTCAAAACCCGCCATGGCCGTCCGAACGACACACAAACACACACATAACATCGCGTAGGTATTAGACACACGTTAAAACTTACGGGACTCGATTCCAACATACAAAAACCGAGTTATCGCCTAGTTTGCAAAACTCGCCAACACTTAGGCAAAAGGCCAAAAAAGAGGTTAAAACTTGCCACGACCGTCCGAACGACACGCAAACACACACATAGCATCGTGTAGGTATTATACATGCGTTAGAACTTACGGACTCGATTCTCGACGCATTTAAATTGAAAGTTATCGCCTAGTTTGCAAAACTCACAAACATTTATGCAAAAGGCCAAAAATTTTAAAACCCCGCCTCTACCGTCCAACGCCACGCAAACACACACATAGCACCGCGTAGGTATTAGACACGCATTACAACTTATGGGACTCGATTTCAACATACGGAGACCGAGTTATTGCCCAATTTGAAAAACTCGCCAATACTTAGGCAAAAGGCCGAAAAAGAGGTCAAAACCCATCACGGCTGTCCAAACGACATGCAAACACACACATAGCACTGCGTAGGTATTAGACACATGTTAGAACTTACGGGACTCGATTTCGACATACAAAATCTGAGTTATCGCCCAGTTTGTAAAACTCGCCAACACTTAGGCAAAAAGCCAAAAAAGAGGTCAAATCCCGCCTCAGTCGTCCGAACGACACGCAAATACATACATAGCACCGCGTAGGTATTAGACATACGTTAGAACTTACGGGACTTAATTCTGACATACAGAATCCGAGTTATCGCCCAGTTTGTAAAACTCGCCAACACTTAGGCAAAAAGCCGAAAAAGAAGTCAAAACTTGCCTCAGTCGTCCGAACGACACGTAATCATACACATAGCACCACGTAGGTATTAGACACGTGTTACAACTTACGGGACTCAATTCCAACATACGAAATCCGAGTTATTGCCCAGTTTGCAAAACTCGCCAACAATTAGGCAAAAGGCCGAAAAAGAGGTCAAAACCCACCTCGGTCGATCGAACAACACGTAAACACACACATAACACCGAGTAGGAATTAGACACATGTTACAACTTACGGGACTCGATTCTGACATACGGAATCCGAGTTATCGCCCAGTTTTAAAAACTCGCCAACACTTAGGCAAAATGCCAAAAAAGAGGTCAAAACCGGCCTCGGTTGTCTGAACGACATGAAAACACACACATAGCACCGCGTAGGTATTAGACATGCGTTAAAACTTACGGGACTCAATTCTGACTTACGGAATTCGAGTTATCGCCCAGTTTGTAAAACTCGCCAACACTTAGGCAAAAGGCCGAAAAACATCCCAAAACCCGCCTCGACCATCCGAATGCCACGTAAACACACACATAGCACCACATAGGTATTAGACACACGTTACAACTTATGGGACTCAATTCCAACATACGAAGACAGAGTTATCGCCCAGTTTGCAAAACTCGCCAACACTTAGGCAAAAGGCAGAAAAAGAGGTCAAAACCTGTCACGGCCGTTCGAACGACATGCAAACACACACATAGCACCGCGTAGGTATTATACACGCGTTAGAACTTACGGGACTCGATTCCAACGTACGGAATCCGAGTTATCGCCTAGTTTGCAAAACTCGCCAACACTTAGGCAAAAAGCCGAAAAAGAGGTCAAAACCCACCTCAATCCACTAAATGACACGCAAACACACACATAGCACCGCGTAGGTATTAGACACGTGTTACAACTTATGGGACTCAATTCTGACATACGAAATTCGAGTTATCGCCTAGTTTGCAAAACTCGCCAACACTTAGGCAAAAGGCTGAAAAAGAGGTCAAAACCCGACTCGGTCGTTCGAATGACACGCAAACACACACACATAGCACCGCGTAGGTATTAGACACGCGTTACAACTTATGGGACTCGAATCAGACGTACGGAATCCGAGTTATCGCCCAGTTTGAAAAATTCGCCAACACTTAGGCAAAAGGCCGAAAAATAGCCCAAAACCTGCATCGGTCGTCCGAACGCCACGCAAACACACACATAGCACCGCGTAGGTATTAGACACGCATTAGAACTTACGGGACTCGATTTTGACATATGGAGACCGAGTTATCGCCCAGTTTGTAAAACTCAACAACACTTGAAGAACATAAACAAAACTAATTTAAATATGCTCTATTTTCGAATTCGTTATTAATATTTTAATATTGTAGGGTGTTGTTGATGAGACTTCGGCGGGTGGAGGCTGCGGCACAGGCGATGCCCGTGGTGGAGATGGTGATGACCGCCGGGCTAATGTTGATGAGACTATTGAGGGTGGGACCGGCAGTCATACCGGAGGTTGGACCGGTGGTGGGACCGGCGATGGGAACGGCGACGATGGTGATACCGATATTCCTGATCTTGGATTGTAGTACCCATTATGTTTATATTTTGACTTTCATATATGTATATTTATACAGCTTTTGAGTTGTACAGACTAGAGTTTAGAATCTAGTTAGGTTGATGGTATATGTATCTAACTATATTGATTGTTTATGATTACATTTTGTATTTACATTGTACGACTTTTATCTATAAGTCATTACTTTGTTTACATATTTGATGGTTGATATAGCAAAAACTATTATTGTTATTGATATGCGTTCGTGAAGAATTCTTTAAAATTTTTCTTTAGTTTATAACAGGTATAATTATGTATATGTAAATGAACAGGGTATTTTGCAAATTTTCAATTTTTTTTTCTAAAACACTCATTGGCGACGGGGATTGAAGGTCGTTGGTGATGGCTATGCCGTCGGTAATGACTGCTTTTTAATTTTTTGGGAAAACCATTATTGACGGTTTATTTCATCATTGGGTTGCCGCCAATACCTCATTATCGACGACGGTCGTCGTCGCCAATGACCCCGCTTTAATGATGACTCTCTTAGAAAAGCGGCGATGGGAGCCAGGGGCGACGACCCATACGACGACGGGAAGGGCGACAGACCGTGCCATCGTCAATAACATCATTGCCGACGACACGAGGGTCATTGGCGACGGCATTGCCCGTCGGCAATGACCAGTTTTTTTGTAGTGTACAATCTCATTTATGTACATACTAGCAAGACGTTTAAGTGTATAAGTTTCTCGTACCGGTAAGAAATGAGTAAACTTGGTCAATCTATAAACAATGACCCAAATCGCATCTTTGTCTTGAGAAACCTTGGAAAGACCAGTAACGAAATCCATGGTAATGTGCTCCCACTTCCATTCTGGAATTTCAGGTGGTTGCAATGAACCTTTTGGCACTTGATGCTCTGCCTTGACTCGTTGACAAGTTAGACACCTTGAGATAAACCCCGCTATCTCTCTCTTCATATTGCTCCACCAAAATGTATGTCGAAGATCACGATACATTTTGGTACTCCCAGGATGAATTACGAACAGTGTGTTGTGCACCTCCATCATGATTTTATACTTCAAGTCAGAATCGTTAAGAACACAAAGTCTGGAGTTGACTCGACGTATTCCTTCTTCATCGATTCTTGCTTCTAAAATATCACCTTCTTGCACTTTCTTCCTCATACGCATCAGCTCCAGGTCTGAAGCTTGAGCAGCTTTAACTTTATCGATTAAAGTCGGTTCCACTCGTATATTCGCCATCATCACATGGGTCCTTGGAGTCTTTAACTCTATTTCTATCCTTTCCAAGTCATACAAAATGGGCCTTTGCGTTGACAATATTGCACTCGTGCCCGCATATGATCTTCTACTCAATGTGTCACCATACTACGTTCGCTTTTCTAGGAAGGTGTTGGATGGTATGATCATAATATTTCAACAACTCAAGCCATCATTGTGGCGCCCCAAAACAGCCTATACATCACCCATCTTGGGTCGCCAGATACATGGTACGTAACTCAACTACAAACTTAATTATACAACTGTCGTGTAAAAAAATACGATAAAAACGTAGCTAAGAGTTTAAACATGAATATTGCCTTCTGACACATATCCACACTCAATGGAGTCCTCATTACAATTATTATCACACTATTTCACAGAATAGTGAGGACTACTAAAGACACATATCCTGGACCATCACTCCATTCCCCGACTCGTCCCAGCTATATTCTCATTTCCTGAATAGAACAATGAAAGAAAAGGGTGAGCTCAACTAGCCCAGTACGAAATATTATGACTAAAATAATGCAGAATAAATTATCCTTAGCCTTCAACAATGTTAAACTGATAAAATACAATAAACATCAAGTTTAACTACAGCGGAACAAGCAATCCATTAGAAGAGTCAAGTAGAGAATGAAATATACTATCTTCTATGATTTAAAAGGTTTTTCATCACTTTTATTGTTGAGACTCAGCTTAATAAATAAACCACGTCATCCCTGCACTACGGCCAAGGATATTCATTAGTATCACGACCATAAATTATCTATGCATTACGGGCCAAGGATATTCGTGTTTTCATCAATGGTCATGATCATGCCAACAACTGTCCATCAATGCACTACGGGCCAATGAGGACTTTTACCACATCATTTGTAACATTACGTTCATGACTATACCGAATAATCCCTGGTCATAATCATACCAAGTCCATCTATGCACTACAGGCCACAGATGACTTTCACCGTAATATAAACATTAGGATGATGACAATGACATAATAATTTAATAAAACAAGTTCAAGAATTAAATTTTAAAGATTTATAAGTTAATTTATCCTAAACTCAAAAACGTCCAAATTCTCAACAGGATACTGCTTTGTGGAGTAAAATTCAAGAATACTCAGAAGAATATTTCCATAAAAAGATACTGGATAAAGAGTAAATATCCAGGATATTCTACTAATTTGATGGAGTATAGAAGCCAAAACTTTAACCAACTGAGTATAATAGAATATATGAACCTGCAAATGGATTTTAAGCGCCGCCACGCAAAGAATCCACGTGAAGCGCATCATTTCCACAATTTAATAAGGAATGAATACAAAGGATCATTCACCATGCATGTGGTAATCCACATAGATAGGTTATTCTAACAGAATAATAAAGAATGGAATAACAGAAGAAATCACCATGCATGCGATAGACCGCACAGACAGGTTATTCCCAACAGAATAATAAAGAATAGAACCAAGTCATGCGAAATCCGTACAAACAGGATATTCTAAAAGAATAATAAAGAATGGAATAACAACAGAATTCACCAGGCATGCGATAGATCGCACAAGCAAAAGTTATTCCAATGTAATAATAAATAATGGAACTGTGTCAAATGCGTAATACGCACGCATGATGTGATATTCCAATGTAATAATAAAGAATGGAATAATGTAAGAATTTCACCATGTATGCGGTATTTGGATAGATAGTTATTCCAATGTAATAATAAATAGTGGAACCGTGTCATGTATGTAATACGCATACGCATGTGATATTCCAAATGTAATAATAAAGAATGGAATAATGAAGCTCTCTTCATGAAAATGAAAGAAATAATACCCTTACCTTAGAATAAAGTTGGATAATCAGGAATAGAGAGGTAACCGACTTCTCTTCTTTTTTCTCTCTATAATTTCTCTATATAATAATTGCTCTATAGCTTTATTGAATTGGTGAGAAATAAAGGAAGAATGAGCTTCTATTTATAGAAAAATATAGTTTCGATAATTGCACGTTTTGGGGCTCGAAAAATTACCGTACAATACCTCCAACTTTTCTTTTATTTTTAATTTAGTCCTGCAAGTATTATCAAACTTGCACCACCTCCCCTAATAGTAAATAATGTGAATCAATAGTTCAATCATGTGATTCAATAGTTATAATCATGTGAAAATACGAATAACAATATAGTACCTCCATCTATACCTCCATCTTTAACTTTGTCATGCAAGTATTATGAATCTTGCACCAACTCCCCTAATAGTACATGAATGTGAATCAATAGTACACACATGTGAACAAAAAGTTATAATCATGTGAATTAATAGCAATTAATTCCTCATTTATCCGATTAATTATCCGATAACTTCCAGACATCAATTATTAGCGAAATAAATGTCGATTTTCACTAACACTAATAATTCCAACATAATGGAAATATCAATTTCATCTTTAATAAACACGAACTTATTCAACATTAATATTATAATTCACAATATTTAACAACCAGGTCGTTCCCAAGAAAGTGGGGGCTTTCCGATAAGGATTTCTCCTTATCATGCGCGCAATTAGGTGACCAAACATCTCCTCGATGTAACTTATAGACATTGTCAATATTGTAAATAATATAATGAATAACTTTGTCATCTCAATTATTGATTAAATAATATAACATATTATACAGATGATACTGTGACAATAATTGAATCAATAATATTAAAGATATGATGCAGCAATTACTATAGCAATAATTGAGTATAACTGAGTGACTTCTTACATCATCATCAATAATCCATACCATGTGCTACTATGCAATCACGCGTATTACTGTACTTTTACTACTGGGTAGTTCAACAGTTTTAACAGGAACACTTCCGCCGTTATTTTTATAAAAAGATATTTCTGTTGTTTTCTAACTATGACAATACTTCCGTTGTGGGGTCCACCAATGATTGTGTCGTCGTACGAATATTCCCCATTAAAACGAATATTCTCCGACCAATTGAATATTATATAACCACTTGCTTATTTTGCAAAATTTATAAATATTACCCATAACTATAACATTATATTATATCCACACCCTAATATTAAAATATATATTTCGAGAGAAATTAATCTTTATTCATAAAAGTTGGGGTCTTACAACCTCCCCTTCTTATGAAATTCCGTCCTCAAAATTAGGGTGCGTACCTGCTATGTCGAAGAGGTGAGGATACCTTGATTTCATTTGATTCTAACTCTTGAGGTATAACCTTTGAGTGTCGAATATTGTAAAAAGATCCGAAATTTCAAAGTGTAATTAAATATTTATTGAGTTATATAAATATTATTTGAGGTGTTTATTGTTAAATAAATATTTTATTGATGTGATGGTTGATGAATCTAAATGATTAGAGAATTTTCTAAATTAAATTAATTTATAATTTAGAGGTTTGTATTATAGCATGAGGTGTTATGTCGTTGTGTTGATTTAACAATTTAGATGGTATTAAATTATTAAATAAAGTTATAATGAAAATTATAAATCGGTGATATTTGCTAAATGGCTATATTTAATTAAAATATAGTATGTGATTAATTTAATGGGTTAATGTTGGATATGAAAATAATATGTGATTATAGTTTATAAACTAAAGTGTTTATTAAAATAAATTAAAAAGGGTTTAAATTAGTTTTTGTCAAACAAGGCTTAAGTATTTTAACTCTTTAATTTTAAATGATTTGCCAAACAAGCCTTAGGCTTTTGAATTTCTAGTTTTGAAATTTAATAAAATAAATAAAATAAATAAAATAAATAGAATAATAAATATAATATATTTATAATTTGAGCGTTTATTTTGCAACTGCCATTTTATTAAGTTGACATATTAAGGTCTGGCAGTTTTATTTGTGCACGTTGTTTATCAGTTGGTTTATACATTCTATTTGCTAACCTAGAGTTCAGAGAATTGAGAGTTGAGAAAATTAAGAACTTGAGAGAGAATTGGAGAGGTGTTTAGGAATTTTCACGTCAATTCCAGTGTGCTTAACAAGAATTTCTGTCAAGCAACAAAAGGTATGTTCTACTATTTTGATATTACTTATGAGTATCTCTAAGAAGTTTTGCTATACTCGTGAATTATGTTTTTGCCAAATTTTTTGAGGTAACTTAGTTATGATGATTACATGCGTATATGATGATTATATGTTATGTTTAAACCAAAATTGCATGTTAATTTCGGATATCAGTAAACTTTTTTGACAATATATGTATTTTTCCATATATTCATGAAAAGTATCAATTTTAGTGGCCAATTCGTATGAGAAATAGTAAATTATAGTTTGTATATGGTAGTTCATTGAGATACGAACGTAACGTAGTTTGAATGGAGTAATTTGGTCAAGTAATGAAATCACAGTGATGATTTCTAGAATGAATATCAAAAATGTTTTATATGAAAAACATGAATTTTGAGAAATAAAAATAGCTTTAGTTGGTGTTAAATTGTTCCAATTGGTTGTAAATGTGAGCAATCATGTTTATGATTGTGGTATATTTATTTTACGTGTTAATTTCACTGTTTAGTGGGTGAAATTTTTGTTTATTGGGCTAAAGTCGACTCATCGCTCATTAGCCTCTCTCTCATCTGTCTGTTCGAACACCATCCCAGTTTGCTACCGGTGCCAAGGCAAAAAAATGGCATTAACAAGGCCAGCCCCCAAGCCTTTGTATGGCGCAGCTGCGCCATACCCTAGTTTGAGATTCTCGCTTCGTTGTTGCTTTCAGCTCTTGGGATAAAGATCATGGTATGGCCCAAATTATGTTAGCATGTTAAATGAGTAATGTTAAGGATAACTTAACATAGTGAATTGGGGTTAGTAAGTTCAAAGTTGCAAAAATGTTTAGTAAGTCGAGAACGTGTTATGTTGCAAGTTAGTTGGACAATGAACGTTAGTTAAGTGTTGCGAAGTAGAACACTTAGAGTTTCTGAAATATAAATGGTAATGATCATGTTATGATATGTTGGCATATCTAATTAGTATTGTGGTTGTAAAATTATGTGTAGGTGATCGTGGGTTTAATTTTATAGCTTACGCTCAAGGCAAGTTTTCTAACTCTATATTTACATTGAGCAAGTTTTTAAACTTATCTTTTACATTGAAAAAGACTTTTATCCTTACATTTATGTTGAATTAGTTCTTACTTTAAAGTTTCGTTAAACGAACTATTGTATTCTTAATCATGATTTGAATAATCTAGCTATGAAATTATTTTATTCAAACAAGTTTGAAGTCCAATACTTATTGATGCATTCTAACTTGTTTATTGTTAGACAAGTTTCATTATTGTTATTCGGATATTATGAATGCAGCTTTCTTGAATTCTAATTTCAAAGGTTGAATTATTATAGTTCATTTACTTGTCACAAGTCATTTTCATAATAAGTAAGCTTTATTTTCAGCTTTCTATTACTTAATGTTTATTCAATAATTCATAGTCCTAGCTTAATTTTATTCAAGCAAAGTTTATTATTGTCATTCAATACTTATGCTTTGTAGTTGTTTCTAAGCATGAGATCAAGTATAGTCAGTTCGCTTACACTTATTCATTGTTTCATATTATGTTATTATTGATCAATTGTTGTATTATCAAACACTATTTATTCAACTAGTCCACTAGTTGATGTTCGTTGAACTTCAAATTACCCTTGATAGCTTATCCAAACCAAACCTTCTTTGGTACGGACTTGTACTCTAAATACTGAGATGAACAACCCTATTATTATTAGGGGATAACTTACGCGTAGCGTTAAATGTTTGTGCACAATACATGGTACGAAAGGGTTGATCCCCCTAAGTACGAGGAGTCCTTATAGTCTTATGACTATTAAAGTTGGGGTTGAAAGATTACTCGCAATTGTGGACATGGTTCATGGTCTTATGACCCTCAGCTATGTTTATTTCATATTTTGGATTCTAGTTTACGATTATCATTATTAGAGTACTATTCAGGTTTTGATGAGCCTTCGTTGGCAGTTATTATTGTTATTCTCATGTTGATTCATTGTTATATCTAGTGAGCAATTGTTTTGCCCACTCTTGCATATTTATAAACTCATTGTAGCTAAAGAGGAGAAGGTAGATGAACCTTCGACTAGCAAAGGAAAGGAAAAAAATGTACAAGTGATGAATACTTATAATTTTGATTATGATTATGATGTTAGACTTTTATTATGATGATCTTAGATTTTATTTTAAATGATGTAATGTTATAATTTTAATTCCGCATTTGAATGACGTTTAAAGGTTAGATAACCTTGGGATGTTTTTGAACTTAATGATGTAGCCCTATTTAAGGGGAGGTTTTATGATTCAAATATTGTTTTATTTGGGTAGATAGTATGAATGTTTGAATAGTGACCACCAAATCTTATGGGAATGAAGTACCTAGATTTGGGGGTGTCACAAATATGATCCTTCTTATCCAAGATTTTAGCGCGTATCTCATTATACGTTAAATCTTCTGCTATCTCGTCTAATTCAAATTCAATAATGTGGTTCGGGTCGTCCACATATTTACATAACATTGATACGTGAAAAATATTATGAACACATGACATACTTGGCGGTAAAACGAGTCTATAGGCCACTGTTCCTACTCGATCGAGGATTTCAAATAGACCAATAAAATCAAGGGTTGAGATTTCCTCTCTTCATCGAGTCTTGCTTTTAGAATAACGCCCTCTTGAACATTCTTCTTCACATTCATCAGCTCTGGGTATGTAGCTTGAGCGGCGTTAACTTTATCGATTAAAGTCGATTCTACTCGTATAATCATTATCTTCACGTGGGTCCCTAGAGTCTTTAACTCTATCTTCATCATTTGTAAGTTATACAAAATGGGTTTTTGTTTTAACAACATCGCACTCGTAAATGCATATGATCTTCTACTCAATACGTTAGCTACCACATTCGCTCTTCCACGATGATATTGAATGGTATAGTCGTAATCTTCAATAGCTCGAGCCAACGTCCTTGGCGCATGATACGTTCATTTTAGTTGAAGAAATATTTAAGGGTTTTAGAAATGGGTTTTGTACTAGGGTCAATACAAAATTCGATTTCACGCTCTGGGGTAGGATAAGAAGTCTTTAAGAATACGCCAGGAAATTTATTAACAATAGAAATATCATTCGAAACCGTGACTCTCATCCAAGACTAGGATAGTACGTCACATTGATATCAATCAACTTGTCACCGTTAATTCAGGGCTTCCCTTATAGAAAGTTTGGCTTCGGTGCATTCCACACAAGGAAGTCATCAGCGAAAGGCTCGGGGCTCTTTACTTATGGCTTGATATAACAATGATTGACTTTAGTGGTTTGGTTGCTTGAATTCACATAACAAGTTGGTTAGGAATATGAAAGCTAACAACCTTACGAAAAGCATTATGATTAGTTATCCAATCGATTCCTAAAGTTACATCAAAGGCAAGTATTTTCAAAGAGATAAGATCGACAAGTAACGTAAAAGTGTCAATTTGAATCAAACAAGATTTATAAACAGTGGAGATAACGAAGGTTTCTACTAACGAAGTGTCAACCAATAAGTCGAAAGTCCAATTTCTCCAAGTCAAATTTAAACGTTGAGCGCAAGTAGGAGAAATAAAAGAATGGGTAGAACCCCAGATCAAATAAGGTATAGACTTATTTAGAGTTTATGATAAGCTTACCCGTGATGACCTTGTTCGGGTTCCTTGCTTTCTGGGAGGTCACAACAAACACTCTCCCTTGAACTACCGGCTTTGACTTTTTTGGGACGGCCTTTGGTGCCTCTATCCCAGCTAAACTTGCCTTCCCTGAATGACAAAATTGAGCTAGCTGACCTTCTCTTCCACAATTGTAACAGGTTTTGGACTGCTACATACAGTTTGGACTGATATGTCCCTCCCCTCCGCATTTGAAGCATATGATAGGTGGTCGTTCTCCTTCCTTAACAACGAATGCTGATGCTGACGTCTTTCCATCATTGTTGAATCTCCTCTTCTTAAAATGTCCATTCTTATTGTTTTGGCCATAATCACCACCGAAGTGGTTACCATTTCTAGCATGTTGATTCCCTCCACGCTTATTGTCACCGCTTCGATTACTGTTATCACTAGTATTATTATTTTGCCGGCTGCTCTCTTTTGGTTGGGTTGACTCATTATCGCGCTCCAATAACTGAGCCCTATTAACAACATCTGAATACAAACACAGTTTATGAGAGATAAGATGTTGACGTATCTCGGGTTTCAAACCTCTTAGAAACATTCGCGTCATTCTCTCTTCATTATCAACCAAATGGGATGCAAACCGAGACAACTCGGCAAACTTAGCTTCGTACTGTGACACGGTCATGTTGTTTTGCTCCAGTTTAATGAACTCTACCTCTTTCATGTGACGAATACTTTCAGGAAAGTACTTGTCGTTGAACAGTTCTTGGAACTTCTCCCAAGACATCTTTAGTGCGGCAGGTTGAGTACGCTTTACAGATTCCCACCAAGAATCGCCTCACCGCAACATGAAGGTGGCAAAGGGAACCTTTTGCTCCTCAGAACATCCCAAGATATCAAATATCTTGTTGATCTGCTTTATCCATGTCTCTGCCTTAAGTGGTTTTAGCTCTCCAAAAAACTTCTATGGTCCCAGCTCCTTGAACTGCTTAGCGAAAGGATGATCTAAGAGTTGCCAAGAGTTTCCACCGCATTTTAGATAGGAGCCGCTCTCACCGATGTTGCATGAATTTCATAAAGCCTCGGAACATTCCATCATTCATAATTTAGTCAGTGTTGTCGTTTGCATGAGGATTGTCGCCTTCCTGATGCACACTATCCTGATTATTGATCTGTGGAGACTCAACAGTCTCTTGTGCTCCATTGCTATTTTCAACAGTCTCGGATGTCATTTTCAAATACTGCCACAAAATAAGGGTTAATTAACATATCACATATTATCCTTATACTCTGATCGACCAATTAAATATCAAATAAACTTAGGTAGGTCATACTAGCGAAGGAATTCCCCGTCTCTCCCCTACTAGTTCTTGTCTCACATCTCAGCCAGGGATCATATCCCTAAGCTTTGATACCAACTGTGACACCCCCAAAACAGGTATACATCACCCATCTTGGGTCGCTAGATACATGGTATAGAACTCAACTACAAACTTAAATATACAATTGTCGTGTAAAGATACGACAAAACGTAGCTGAGAGTTTAAACATGAATATTGCCTTCTAGACAATATCCGCACTCAATGGAGTCCTCATTACAATTTTTATCACACTATTTCACAGAATAGTGAGGACTACTAAAGCCACATATCCTGGACCATCACTCCATTTCCCGACTCGTCCCAGCTATATTCTCATATCCTGGACTACTAATGCTATCATCTGGACCGTCACTCCGTTCCCCGACTTGTCCTAGCTATATTCTCATTTTCTGAAGAGAATAATGAAAGAAAAGGGTGAGCGTAACTAGCCCAGTAAGAAATATTATGACTAAGATAATGCATAATAAATTATCTTTAGCCTTCAACAGTGTTAAACTGATAAAATACAATAAACATCAAGTTTAACTGCAGCGGAACAAGTAATCCATTAGAAGAGTCAAGTAGAGAATGAAATCTACTATCTTCTATGATTTAAAAGGTTTTCATCACTTTTATCGCTGAGAATCGGCTTATTAAATAAACCACGCCATCCCTGCACTACGGCCAAGGATATTCATTAGTATCACGACCACTGATTATCCATGCACTACGGGCCAAGGATATTCGTGTTTTCATCAATGGTCATGATCATGCCAACAATCGTCCCATCAATGCACTACGGGCCAATGAAAACTTTTACCACATCATTTGTAACATTACTACCACGACTATACCGAATAATCCTCGGTCATAATCATACCAAGTCCATCTATGCACTACAGAACCACGTAGATGACTTTCAACATAATATAAACATGAGGATGATGACAATGACATAATAATTCAATAAAACAAGTTCAAGAATTAAATTTTAAAGATTTATAAGTTAATTTATCCTAAACTCAAAAACGTCCAAATTGTAAACATGATACTGCTTTGTGGAGTAAAATTCAAGAATGCTCAAAAGAATATTTTTTCATGAAAAGATACTGGATGAAGAGCAAATATCCAGGATATTCTACTAATTTAATGGAGTATAGAAGCCAAAACTTTAACCAACTAAGTATAATATAATATATAAACCTGCAAATAGATTTTTGCCCGTCATGTGGTAATCCACATAGATAGATCATATCCACAATTTAATAAGGAATGAATACAAATGATCATTCACCATGCATGTGGTAATCCACATAGATAGGTTATTCCAATAGAATAATATAGAATGAAATAATAGAAGAAATCACCATGCATGCGATAGACCGCACAGATAGGTTATTCCCAACAGAATAATAAAGAATAGAACCAAGTCATGCGAAATCCATACATACACGTGATATTCCAACATAATAATAAAGAATGGAATAAATAATGTAATTCACCAGGCATGCGATAGACCGCATGCAGCAAAAGTTATTCCAACAAAATAATATATAATGGAACCGAATCATGCGTAATACGCGACGCATGTGATATTCCAACAAAAATAATAAAGAATGGAATAATGTAAGAATTTCACCATGTATGCGGTACTTGGATAGATAGGTTATTCCAATGTAATAATAAATAATGGAACCAGTCATGTAATAATACGCACGCATGTGATATTCCAATGTAATAATAAAGAATG